>OX442314.1:31776607-31794107 GCA_949358305.1 Strigamia acuminata | reverse complement strand
ACCGTGCAATAGACTCGACAATGTTAAGATAGATATGAGTGTTTCTGTGATACAGTTTTTGCCAGAAATGAAAAATCGGCGGGAAGCGGGACTCGAACCCTCGGTCACCAGCTCCGTGCGGCAGGTCACCCTGCCCGCTCGGCCACTCGGGGCCGATGATAAAGCGCCGCCAATTTCAACGACAACGTTCGCCGTCGTTACCATTCATTCTCGCCGTTGTTAATCGTCGTTAATTAGTTACCGGTTATTAATTATTTTTTGTTTAATAATTATTATTATTATTATTATTATTACTATTATTTATTTGTTCGTTCGTTTGCTCGTTTGTTTTTTATTTTTCGTGTCGTCAGCTGACGGACTGACTGACTGACTGACTGACTGACTGACTGACAGACAGACAGACAGTCGCATCCGCGAGAGAGGGTACACTTTTTCCGGCCACGCGGCAGATTTTTTCTCTCGACGCCATTTTCAGATGGAAGCGAATAACCGCAAGCGGGGCGGGAGGCCGAGGTGGCCGCCCATCACCGTTGTCACGGTGAGTGTGTCTACTTCCCTCGGCGCGTCACATCGCCCCGCTTAACGTTTTTTGTTTTTCAGGTCGACACTGACATCGACACTGACGCTGGCGACGACGACGACGACGACGACGACGACGACGACGACGGGACCGACGCCACCATATCGTGCGACGTCAAACGAGGAGCCAGGCCCGAAGTTGAGGTGAGTAGTTAATTATTCTCGCGTTGACTCGCGTTATCCGGCGCAACATTATATTCGCGTTTCGTTCGTTCTCTCTAGATCGAGACGACCGGGGTCGAACCGCCTTTCGAAGGGAACGAGGAGAGTGAGGGAGGGGAAGAGCCGCCATCGACCGCGCGGCTCCTGTGGGCGCTGGGGAGCCAACTGCGAGAGGAGCAGCGACGACTGCGCCGAGCCACGGACGACGAGTTGGAGAGGTTGGGACGAGAGATGCGGGGGCAGCTGGAGACGAAGAAAAAGGAAATCGATGACCGGTTGAAGCTGCAAGAGCTGTCCCACCAGCGCCGAGTCCGTCGGCGTCTCGAGCAGTTGGACCGAGAGAACGCGGTCTATCGGGAGGCGTGGCGTCGACGGGAGCGAGAGCGGCAACGGGAGCGACGGGGGCGGGAGCAGCGGGAGCAGGAGCGGCGGGAGCAGGAGCGGCTGGAGCAGGAGCGACGGGAGCGGTTGGGACGGGGGCGGCTGAAGCAGAAGCGACGGGAGTTAGAGCCGCCGCACCTACAGTGGCAGCGGCAACAGGAACGGGAGCGGATGCGGCGGGAGCAGGAGCGAGAGCAGCAGTGGCAGCAGTGGCAGCAGGGGTGGCGACGGCAGCGGGAGCAGCGGCGCCCAATCGAGCCGGAGTCGGAGCCGGAGCCGGAGCCGGAGCCGGAGCCGGAGCCGGAGCCGGAGCCGGAGCCGGAGCCGGAGCCGGAGCCGGAGCCGGAGCCGGAGCCGGAGCCGGAGCCGGAGCCGGAGCCGGAGCGGGAGCGGGAGCTGGAGCTGGAGCAGCTGCGGATGCAGATGTTGTGTCCACCCGGACACGAACGGATGTGGCAGCGCCACTTAAAATACAACGCGGCGCAGCTGAAACGAATGTCGACGTCGCTGGGGGAACGGAACGCGGAGGTGAAGGACCTGAAAAAAAAAATTCAAAGGCTGGAGAAGCGCTTGAAACGCGAACAGGAGGCCCAACGGAGGACGGAGCAGTTTCCGCGAACGGTGACGCTGCTCACCGCCAAAATCGTAAGTGGAGCCAAACTCGGTCCAAATTCGACCCGATCGTTTGTTTTTATTTTTTATTTTTTTTATTTTTTATTTTTTTCAGGGGTCGCGTCCCCAGTTAAGTCGTTCGCCGACCCGAGAGGAGCCCGACGACCAACCGCCAGCCGGCGTTGTCGTCGCCGCCACCGCCGAAGGGCCGACCGAAACCCGAGAACGGCCCGGGTCGAACGAGGCGACCGACGCAGCCACGACGAGTGAGCGCCGCGAGCATCGGGCCACCGTTCCGGCGCGTTCCAACGCGGCCGACTGATTGATTGGTTGGCCGATCGAGCTAATTAATTCACACGTTTTCGTTTCACTTGTCTGTTTTTGTTCGTTTTTATTGATTTGTTCGTTTGTTTTCTTTTTTTTCTTTTTCTTTGTCGGCATCGACAATACGTCGTCATTGTTGCCTTTGTTAATAAATAATAAAATTAACTTACAAAAAAAATGGAATAAATGAATAAATAAATAAATAAGCAAAACAAACAAAACTACTCCGCCGCGTTCTGGCAAATGGAGGAATGAAATAAAACAAAATTAACCGGCCGGTTGGCCGCCCGAGCGTCGGCGCGCGCTCGGTCGTGGAAACGTCGCGGTCACTTGTCCGCGCCGGCCACGTGGATCTGAAAACAATCGCGACCGTGTTTCGGCCGGCACAGGTTGATTTCGCAGGGGACGCACCACCAACTGCTCTCGTGCCGTTCCTTGCGGCGCACGTAACACACCTTGCACCGCTTGCTCTTGGACGTGTGTTCGAGCCGGTGGACGACGGGTCCGCCGGGCGCGGGGGCCGCGCCCGGCACGGCCCCCTCCCGTCGAGACACGAGTTGGGTGGCGAGCGCTCTCCTGAACTGCAGCTGCGATCGGCCGCCTCGCGCGCCCGAGGTCGCCTCGAGCATATTGATTCGGGCGTTGACGCACACTGGAAGAAGAGAAGAGAAGAGAAGCGAGAATTAATTAGCGACGGATTAATCGGTGGCAAACGGCGCCCCGCTCACCTTGGTTCAGCTTGTGGAAGAAGAAGTACCGGTGCCAGTACGGGGAACGGCGCCCGATGCGGAACGAGGAGACCAGCCTGTTCAGCACGTCCACCCAGTGGAAATTGCGCGTGTACGAAAGCGCGGGCGCCGGGCAACGGACGTCCACCCTGTTGCCGCCGATGCGACGGGAGACGTGCCCGGGCGCCGCCAACGGGTCGACGTTCGTGCTGAGCAGACTCACGGTCGTCGTGTCCCTCCACCAGGTAAGCAACAGTCGGCCACTCTGACGATGCAGGAAATCGCCTATGAATAAAAAAGAAGTGAAATCAATCAATCAATCGATCAATCAATCAATCAATCAATCAATCAATCAATCAATCAATCAATCAATCAATCAATCAATCAATCAATCAATCAATCAATCGGCCGACGATGCGAAGAGCGAGCGGGCGGTTTACCTCTCGCGTTGGCTCGGTACCGCTTGGGGTCCGGGAGGTCGGGCGGCATTTGGGCCGCGTTGGACCGCAGCGTCCCGACGGCCATTGTGTTGTGGCGGGCAAAGAGGTGCTCGAACAGCACGGCGGACGTGAATCGATTGTCGCACGCAATCGTGTGCCCTTTGCCGAGGTAGTGCCTGGCGACGTAGACGACGATGCGTCCGATGATGCTGCCCGGGTACCTGGAAACGAAAAAAAGAGAAAAGAAAAAGAAGGAATTGTGAGAACGAAGGAGAGAAACAGCGACGACGAAGTGACTCACTCTGGCTCCGGCTCCTCGTCCGGGTCGAAGAACATTTTGGCGCGTTTGCCGATGTGCGCCTCGTCGTTCAGCACGTAGGCGGTGCCCGCGTCGCATAGTGTGAACAACTCGAAGCCCCATTTGATGGGCTTGGCCGGTTGACGGACCTGGGAAGAACGTTAAAGAAAGAAAGAAAGAAAGAAAGAAAGAACGAACGTTAGAGAAAAACGAGATCGGAGGGCGACCCCCGCACGCACCTTCATCTCCGATCGACCCCGGTAGGCGATCATCGATTCGTCGACGCAGAGAGTTTGGCTGGGCTCGCGGCACGCGCGAAAGCGCTTGTTCACCAGATCGGCGAACAAACGGACTTTCGTCGTGCCGTCGTCTCGTTCGCGTTCCTTCAAGAACGCCGCCCTCTCTCCCGTCGTGCTGCCGCCGTCGGAGCCGGCCGCCGACCCGCCAACGCGCAGCCGCTGGTACGACGGCTGCGTGCTGTAGTGGAGATAACGCGAAACCTCTTCGAACCGTTGGCGCGTCATCGCTCGTCGGACGGCCGGCGCGCCGAGATCGCCGGGCCTGTCGCCCTGCCAGTAGTGGCGCAGTTCGGGCTGTCGGTTGTAACCGGTGAGCACGAGAATGCCCAGGTACGCGTACAGCTCGTCCAGCGCCAGGGGTCGAACCGGCCCACGTGCCCTCTGCCGAGGAAGAGGAGGAGGAGGAGGAGGAGGAGGAGGAGGAGGAAGGGGAGGAAGGGCTAATTGTCGTCGAGCGGCCGCGTCGGCCGCCCCCCGGTCGCCCGCGGTGAGGCGCACCCTCAGGTCCGCGCACCGCGCCCCGGGTCGGGTGCCGCTGCCACCGGCAACGGCCACGACGCTCCCACCGGCAGCAGTCGTCGTCGTCGTCGCCGCCGTCGTTCGTCTGGACTTTGGACCTCGTGGCCGTGGCCGCGACGCGGCGAGCACCTAGAACGAAAACGAAAACGAAAACGAGCGTGAGAGTGAGTGTCGCGGATCGTCACCGTTGTTTTTTTCTCGGCACCTGCGCTCGCGCCATTTCCTCCTCTCTCGCCTCTCTCCGGATGGCTCGATTCGTCGCGGTCACGATGAAACGGGCCGCCTCGCCGAACAGCTCCTCGAAGTAATCGAACTCCGAGCTGCTCGGCACGCAGCGACCGCAGTAGCCGGGCGTCCCGCCGGCGAAACCGACGTCCTGCCGGTACGACGTCGTCGCGGCGACCCACACGCGCGCGCCCGCGTCCGTTTTGGGGAAACCGTCCGTCATGGCTTAAACGAACGAACGAACGAACGGACGAAACGGTCGTTTAGCCAACCAATCAATTAATCAATTAATTGATTAATAAATTAATAAACACGAACCGGGAAAGTTGGTCGGTCGGCTGGCTCGTCTTTCTTTATTGGTTTATTTCTCGTTTCTCGTTTCTTTTTCTTTCTTTTTCGACGATGGTGCGTGCGGATTGAATGACGCCGTCGAGCGGGGTCAAAGGTAGGGATGGGTGTTGTTTTGCTGCGGCGCAAACTCCGTAGAGCGGCACCTGACGACGCGGACTGGATTTATAAAAACAAAACGAACCAAATAAATGAATGAATGAACGAATGAATGAATAAAAAGAGAGAAGAATGGAAAGAAATAAGTAAAAAAAAAAAAAATAAAATAAAAAAGTGGAATGAAATAAAATAAAAGAACGAGAGGAGGGAGGTCGAATAAAATAAAGAAGGGCCGATACCTTCGACCCCCCCTCCCGCGGGTCTTGCGGGAGGGTAGTATTCTACATCACATCAATCATTCGTAAGTTTCAAATCATGGAAGAAAGAAAGAAAGAATCGTTTGTATCATCGGTGAAACGAAAAGTCGGCGGGAGCGGGACTCGAACCTTCGGTCCACGTCTCCGTGCGGCAGGTAGCTCTGCCCGCTCGGCCACCCGGGCCCGAAGATAAAACGCCCTCGTAGTCGCCTAGAATCGTGTCGGTTCCAATTTACTTCACTTTGGTCGAATGAACGGAAGAAAGACAGACACGAACGAATAAACGAATAAATAAATAGATAGATAAATAGATAGGTAGATGGGTAAATGGACACGTGGAAATTAAATAAAAAAAAAAAAATAAAAATATAAATAAATTGAATAAAAATAAAGAAGGGCCGATACCTTCGACCCCCCCTCCCGCGGGTCTTGCGGGAGAGTATTGCCCATGAGAATGTATTAATAAACCACTAGTACGATAACGAGTAATTACGAAGAAAGAAAGAGATGCTACCGAATAATTTCGGAGAAACGGAAAGTCGGGAGAGCGGGACTCGAACTCTCGGTCACCAGCTCCGTGCGGTAGGTCACTCTACTCGCTCGGCCACCCGGGGCCGAAGATAAAGCGTCCTCGTGGTCGTCTAGAATTTCGTCGCTTCCGATTCGAGTATTCGTTTCATTTTGGCCGAACGAACGAGAGGAAAAGAGACGAAAGGAAGAAAAAAGAAAGAAAGAAAGAAATAAATAAATAAATAAATAAATAAATAAACAAATAAATAAACAAATAAATAAACAGACGGGTAGATAGGTAGGTGGAAATAAAATTAAAAATAGAATAAAATAAAATGAAATAAAATAAAGAAGGGCCGATACCTTCGACCCCCCCTCCCGCGAGTCTTGCGGAAGAGTAGTATTTTCAAGAACTTGTCACAGTATAATAAACCAACTAATACAAATCAATCATTCAATGTTGTCAACGAAAAGTCGGGGGAGAGCGGGACGCGAACCCTCGGTCACCAGCTCCGTGCGGCAGGTCGCCCTGCCCGCTCGGCCACTCGGGGCCGAAGATAAAGCGTTTTCGTGGTCGTCTAGGATTTCGTCGCTTCCGATTCGAATGTTTGTTTCACTTCGGTAAATAAATAAATAAATAAATAAATAAATAAATAGATAAACGAATAAATGGATAGATTGATAGGTAGATGGGTGGATAAAAACAAAAAGAATGAAATAAAATAAAATGAAATCAAATCAAATCAAATCAAATCAAATCAAATCAAATAAAATAAAATAAAATAAAATAAAATAAAATAAAATAAAATAAAGAAGGGCCGATACCTTCGACCCCCCCTCCCGCGGGTCTTGCGAGAGAGTAGTATTCATGAGAATTCGTTCATAAAGTAAAGTACTCATTTGTAAGAAATCATAGAAGTAGGATTGTCCAGAAGATCAGTGAAACGAAAAGTCGGCGGGAGCGGGACGCGAACCTTCGGTCACCAGCTCCGTGCGGCAGGTCGCCCTGCCCGCTCGGCCACCCGGGGCCGAAGATAAAGCGTCTTCGTGGTCGTCTGGAATTTCGTCGCTTTCGGTTCGAGTGCTCTATTTTACTCTACTCTACTCTACTCTACTCTACTTTACTTTACTTTACTTTACTTTACTTTACTTTACTTTACTTTACTTTACTTCGGGTTTCTTTCTTTTTTGTTTGTTTCAACCTCGTAGGTTGATTTGAACGTTTTTGAGAAGAAATGAAGAGAGAGAGGCGAGGCGTGTGGTTTACTCGCTGATTTATTCGAGAGAGCAGATAACACAACAACAAAATGTATATATATACACGTGTATATGTATGTATGTATACATAAACAAATAAATAAATGAATGGGTGAACGAATGAATGAACGAATGGAGAAAAATAAATAAATAAATAAATAAATAAATAAATAAATAAATAAATAAATAAATAAATAAATAAATAAATAAAAAAAAATAAATAGGTCGCGGACGACGTCGTCGATGTCGCTCGCGCGTTCGGTTGTCAACCTCGCTCGCTCGCTGTCTGCCTGTCCAGCTCGCGTCATTCTAAGTCGGTCGGTCGGTCGGTCAATCGGTCGGTCGGTCGTTCTAAGTCGGTTGGTCGGTCGTTCGTTCTAAGTCGGTCGGTCGGTCGGTCGTTCTAAGTCGGTCGGTCGCTCGCTCGCTCACACCGACTCAAAGCTCCGGTCGTCGAGTGCATACGGCGGACGGTCACAGTATTCCAATAGAAACTCCGCGTGGTCCCGGTCGATATCCTCCGTTGCCGCGATCAACCGGACCATGTACTCCGGGACCAAGACCTTGGGCACTATCGTCGCGAGACGATCCGGCGGCATGCGGGGAATGCCTTTCGGTGGAAGCAAACTGACCTCCGCTTCGTAGAGACCCTCGATCTTGCGAACCAGCCATCGACTCTGAAACGTGGATGGAAATTTAAACGAGCGAACGAACGAACGAGAGAACAATTCGTTAACCCGTACCACCGCCTTGTCTCTGATCAACGCCTCGTGTTGGTCCGTCACCAGGTCTTCTCGCGCGTCGGTGGTCCTTTTAAACGCGCTCATCCGCCAACTCGCCGACTCGCCTCGGAGGACATTCGCGATGTGCCGGTAGCAAGCGTGCTCTTTGCGGGCCAGGCCCTCTTTGGTCGTGTAGACGGAGCACCTGCGAGAGAAATTCGGGATTAGTTCGACGAACGAAAAACGATCAACACCACCAAAAAAAAAAAAAAAAAAAAAAAAAAAAAAAAAAAAAAAAAAAAAAAAAACTAAACTAAACTACCGCAGTTTGGAGCAGAGGGGTTCGTCGCGACAACCGCTGCAGACAAAACCTTCGCTTCGGCCGAGTCGTTTGGTCCACGGCCGCCCCACGCACTCTTCGTGCACCGAGCATAAACACTCGGAGCATTTGATCCGCGGGTCGGCCACCCCGAGACAGTAGATACTGTCGCAACCGGTTGCCTTGGAGCCAGCGGCACCACTCCGATCGTGGCGATACAGGGACGTCTGAAATTTGAAACGAGCGAATTTGTGAACGGATACGAGAAAGAAAGAAAGAAAGAAAGAAAGAAAGAAAAACGAGACAATACGGGACGAGATTTTTCGTTTCTTACCTTGAACGGTTGCGAAAACGGCCGCGAAGAAGATGACCGCGACTGCGACCACGACTGCGACTGCGACTCCTTCGATCGCGACTCCTTCGATCGCGACTCCTTCGACTGCGACCGCGACCGCGACTGCGATCGCGACCGCGACCGCGACTGCGACTGCGACCGCGACTGCGACTGCGACCGCGATTGCGACCGCGACCGCGACCGCGACCGCGACCCGGTGCCGCGACTGTGCCCGGGCGAGGGCTCGTGTTCGGCGTGTTCGAGTTCGAACTCACTTTCTCGCCGACGCTGTATCTCGCGACTCTGTGCGCGGATCATTTGGCCTTCGCACTCTACCTTCGCGCGGTTCTTCTTGCGGACTTCGCGGCGAGCGCGTTCCTCATCATCGTCGTCGTCGCGGACGAGCGGGATGCCGGGTACCCGACTACGCACGAAAGTGAAGCCGCGTACGGTGATGGGATCGCGCGAGAGGTCGACGTCGTATTCTCGGGACTTGCTGGTGGCACCGGCACCGGCACCACGATCGGGGCGGGCGCCGGTGAAGAGGTCGGCACCACTGTCCTCGGCGCCGTCGTCGTCGCCGCCGCTGCTGCTGCTGCTGTTGCTATTGTCGTCTGCACGTTTAATGGATCCGGCGTGTTTAGCGGCAACAACAGTAGATTTGGCGCGTTGCTCGGTGGTGGGTTTGGCACGTTGCTCGGCGGCGGATTTGGCGCGTTGCTCGGCGGCGGATTTGGCGCGTTGCTCGGCGGCGGATTTGGCGCGTTGCTCGGCGGCGGATTTGGCGCGTTGCTCGGCGGCGGATTTGGCGCGTTGCTCGGCGGCGGATTTGGCGCGTTGCTCGGCGGCGGATTTGGCGCGTTGCTCGGCGGCGGATTTGGCTTGTTGTTCGGCGGTGCGAAGAGCAGTTGCAGCAGCGGGGGCAATGCGAAAGGTACCAGCGAGAGGAGAGGGACGCGGGGAAGGGAAAGAAGCGGGCATGGAAAACAAGCCCCTGACTTTGTCCTTTCCGAAGAGGAGATCCAGCACCGGGCGTTGTTGCACCATGTCGATGGCTTCCTGAAAAAGAAAACGAACGAGTCAATTCGATCGATAGATTGATCGAGTCCTCGACGCGAGTCAGTCACGCACGTTCGACATCCACTTCGTGTACCCTTCCTTCATCAGGTCCAAGTAGCTTTGTTCTACTGGGATGACTACCTGTGTGTGTGTGACAGAGAGAGAGAGAGAGAGAGAGAGAGAGAGTGTGAGTGAATAAAAAATTAAAATAATCAATGGACGAACGAATAAACCGAAACGTTTTTCTTTCACCTTCTTTTCTGCCTCGCCCTTTCGTCGTTTCGGTTGATCCGAGACACGTTGCGGCGCCGGGCGTTTCGGCGCCGGTAGTTTCGGTTCGTCGCACCCCCTTTGGTCGATGCTCGACCTTATCGTCGCGATCGGTACGTAAAATTTATGTTTCGTCCAAAGATGTTGCCTCAGGTCATCCGGCTGCGTGTCGCACAAAGGGCAGTCGGGCGCGTGCTCCGTCGTCGAAAACAGTTCCTGTCGGGTAAAAAAACAAAAAAAAAAAAACATACGATTTGTTCAGCGACGACACCGAGCGACCGCGCGAGGAAACACATACGTACCTGGCAAAAGCCGTCGAATGTGCCGATGTGGCCGCGCAGCAATTTCCTGGCCGCCTCAAAGTCTTTGGCCACGGTGTGCACACTCCGCCAGTGATCGCCAATGTCCCTGAGTGGGCCAGCCGGTTTCCATCCGCCGCCATCGTCGTCGTCGTCGCCGTCGCCGTCGTCGTCGTCGTAGGCGTAGGCGTAGTTCGCGCGTTTCCTGCGGCACAGCCAACACATCCCCGCCCTGCTGCGAACGGGCTTGTCCTGAACGAAGGAGAAGAAGAAGAAGAAGAAGAAGAAAAAACGAGTGAATCGACGACACGGGCGGGCGCCGTTGCTCACCTTCGCAGAGTCGTAGGAGCCAAAGTCTGTTTGTTGCGACTGCGACCCGCTGGGAGGGACTGGGAGCATCGCCTCGAGAGCCCCCAGTCTTTCGCCGTGGTTGGCGAGGTTCGACCTCAATTCTTCCAGTTCAACTTCCAGGGTGTTGATCTTGGCTTGCATGGCTTCGACCTCGCGCCCCGTTGCCCCGTCACCGCCGCTGTTGCCGTCGTTGGCTTCGTTGCCGCCGTTGCCGTTGTCGCCGCCACCGCCGTTGTTGCCATTGCCATTGTCGTTGTCGTCGTCGTTGTCGCTGTCGAGTCGTCTATCGAAAAACGAAAACAAATGTAAATGGTATCCCGCACGAACTCGGTCGCGCCGTGGTACTTACATTGGACGGGGTTTGCGCACACCTTCCAATCCGGACAACGTGCTCGGAAACGACTGGCTGGCGCCCGGGTCCGCGCTCTCGGTTCCCGCTGTTCCGTACGGCGACGACAAAACGTGCACCACCTCCTCGGCGCCCGTTTCCGCGTGGGTCTCCGTGACACCTCCGCCCTCGGGGTTCACTCCCGTCCGTTCTTCGCCCACTCCTCGTTGCTCGTCGTCCATTTTCGTCAATCAATCGCCTACTTATAAACGAATTGGTCGTTTAATCAATTAATTGGTTAATTCGTTAGACCGATTAACGGACGAACGGACGGACAAATAATAGCGCCGCGAGTAGTAACCACAAAACCAACGTTGAATCTAGTCGCTTGATATCGACGGGGTTTCCCCCCTCCTCCGTGCTCACGCACGCTGTCCCGCATGGCACGCCGTTTTTATTCGCCCGCTCCGTTTCTTCTCTCGTTTGTTTGTTTTTTTTTTTTAAGAAATAATGCGATTGGATAGCCTTACTTACTCGTTTGTTCGTTTTTTTTTTGTTTGTTTGTTTGTTTGTTTTTCCCACTCTACGGAGTCCAACGAACCGATATATGTACGCGTGTGCGTCGCGAAGAAGGAGAAGGGCACAACAATGGCGGGGAAAAGCTTGATCCGCTGTTCACCTCGATGTCACGGCGCTGCGACGCGACGCTCGGCGATGCGAATTAAAAAGAAAAAATGAAACAAAATAAAACAAAGTGAAACAATAAAATGAAACGAAACGAAACAAAATAAAATGAAACGAATAAATGATCGGCGTTTTGAATCGTGCCGCGTCATGTTGCCCGGTTGCGCCACCAGGTGCCCGCGCAGCGCTCGGCGCTCGGTGTTCGGTGTTCGGCCCGTCCCGTGGACGGGGGAGGAGAAGAACGAAGCGGGGACTACGGGTTCGGGTTAGGCGCCGACGGCGTGGTCGATCGATTATATTTTCTCGTTTTCTATTTATCTTCTCGTAAGAGTGAGTTGTAAAGGCGTATAAAGAATAAACAATTGGAGCGAAAAGTAAACGGTCTTTTTATTCGTGTACATTTGTAAAATTTGAAAATTTTTCTTAAAACTAAGCGTGAATAAACGAGCGAAAAAAATGAGGCGGGCTCGCGCGACGAGCGACGGGTCTAGTTGTCGCATTAGTCGGTCCTGGTCGAGGAGCAGTCTGTCTGTCCTTAACGGTCAAAATGAGAATGGCACCGAAGAGACTCCGTACATTATTCGATGTGAAATCTGAAATCTGAAATCTGAAATCTGAAATCTGAAAAATCTGAAAAACCTGAAAAACCTGGGACCCGTGAAAACCCGAAATCTGAAAACCGATTGATTGGTCGGTCGATCAATCAATCGATCGATCGATCGGTGGACGGTTGGCTGCCTGCCCCGCCCACCCGCGACGATTGGCCCCACCGGCCGGCGGTGGCCCATTCTCGACTTATTTATTTATTATTTTGACCGGCCCGAAGGCCAGTCTGAGACCGAAAAAGCACGGCTGCTTTTACAAAGACGGGTATCGAATACCGCGCCGCTCGGCGGGTACTGTGCGCCGCTCGACCGAGCGGCGGGCCCGAGTCCCGAGTTCGATCTGAAAGTGTTGGCAAAACCCATCGAACGTGTTCGGGAAGACTCCCGTCCACAACGACGGCGCGAGACCCCCGAAGATGAAAATAAAATACGAAACGGCTCATTTTCTATAAAATTTTTATTCTAACGAATTACGACGAAGATAACCTAATTATCGGTTAAAGCACGGACCGCAAAAAAGTCGGTCCCACGACCGAAGAATTAAAATTTTAATCGTCTTTCTTTTTTCGTGTGATATTTTTTTTTACCTCGTACCGATCGCCACATCGGACACGAGTAGAATGCACGCGACCGCACGCATGCTGCGAGGTTTAGACGGTCGAAGGAATGCCGGTAAGGGAGCTTATTTTCGGGGCGAGTCGTCGGGGCTGCCGCTGCCGCCGCTGTCGCTCAACGACCCCAACCGCATCTATTCGTCGGGACGGATACGTTCCATTTTCGGACTTATTTATTTATTTATTTATTTATTATTTTGACCGGCCCGAAGGCCAGTCTGAGACCGTGGCGAAGCAAGGGTCCTTTTATATCGGATACCGCGCCGCTCGGCGGGTACTGTGCGCCGCTCGACCGAGCGGCGGGCCCGAGTCCCGAGTTCGATCTGAAAGTGTTGGCAAAACCCATCGAACGTGTTCGGGAAGACTCCCGTCCACAACGACGGCGCGAGACCCCCGGAAGATGAAAATAAAATACGAAACGGCTCATTTTCTATAAAATTTTTATTCCAACGAATTACGACGAAGATAACCTAATTAACGGTTAAAGTACGAACCGCAAAGTCGGTGCCACGACCGGAGAATTAAAATTTTAATCGTCTTCCTTTCTCTGATGATCTTTTTTTTTTTTACTCCGTACCGATCGCCACGTCGGACACGAGTAGAATGCACGCGACCGCACGAGCGCTGCGAGGTTTGAACGAACAAACGGATGCCAGCGCAGGACCTTATTTTCGGGGCGATTCGTCCGGGCTGTCGCTGCCGCTGACGCCGCTCAACGACACCACCTGCCCCTATTCTGGCCGGGACGGGGACGTTCTATTTCCGATTTATTCATTTATTTGTTATTTTGACCGGCCCGAAGGCCAGTCTGAGACCGAGACCCACCGACCGACCATTGGATGGTAGGCGACTCGACCAACAGAAAATGGCGACGAACATTTTAGGAGACGGAACCACACCAACGACCGACCGGCCATTTGGTACTCAACAGGTACTCCAGTCTCGATCTGAAAAACGTCCGCAATGTCTATCGGATGCGATGACCGGGACTCGCATCGACTGCGACGGTACACGGTCCCTGGGAAATGATTTAAAAATGTAAAACGACGATTATTTTGTAAAACTTTTATTCGAATCTGCCACAACGAAGATAACCTAATTAACGGTTAAAGCACGAACCGCAAAGTCGGTGCCACGACTGGAGAATTAAAATTTTAATCGTCTTCCTTTCTCTGATGATCTTTTTTTTTTTTACTCCGTACCGATCGCCACGTCGGACACGAGTAGAATGCACGCGACCGCACGAGCGCTGCGAGGTTTGAACGAACGAACGGATGCCGGCGCAGGACCTTATTTTCGGGGCGAGTTAGTCGTCGGGGCTGTCGCTGCCGCTGACGTCGCTGCCGCTGACGTCGCTCAACGACGCCACCCACCCTTATTCTCGCCGGGACGGGTGCGACCTATTTCCGATCCATTTATTTATTTATTTATTTATTTATTATTTTGACCGGCCCGAAGGCCAGTCTGAGACCGAGACCGCTCTCGGAGACCCGTCGACAAAATCACTGGCTGGAGCGTGCATCGGACCGACGACCGATAAACGGATGGGTGAAAAAATGCCAGTGGTCCGCACCGATCGTCGGGGCGTGAATGTCGACCTCTCACATCGGTCTCGATCCGAAAGCACTCACGGGGTCAATTGAACGCACCGAAGGCGACTGCCATCGAATACGACGGCGCAAGACCCCCGGGAGGTGAAAATAAAATGCGGAGCGGCGGGTTTCCTATAAAATTTTTATTGCGATAAAGTGCGACGAAGATAACCTAATTAACGGTTAAAACGCAAACCACAAAGTCGGTTCCACGACCGGAGAACTAAAATTTTAATCGTCTTTCCTTTTGCGTGTAATATTTTTTTTTTACCCCGTACCGATCGCCACACCGGACACGAGTAGAATGCACGCGACCGCACGCGCGCTGCGAGGTTTAGACGGACGAAGAAATGCCGGTGCGGGAGCCTTTTTTCGGGGCGAGTCGTCGGGGCTACCGCCGCCGCTGCCGCCGCTCAACGACGCCACCCGCCCCTAGTCTCGCCGGGACGGGAGCGTTCTATTTCCGATTTATTCATTTATTTGTTATTTTGACCGGCCCGAAGGCCAGTCTGAGCCCGAGACCGATTGGGGACCTGTCGACCACCCATTTGGTGCACAAGCATAAATACCGCACCACCGACCGATCCTCGGGTGGGAGAGGCGAATGCCATCTTGTCATCCAACGGGGATCGAGCGGCGCACGAGACGGGGGCGACGGCCCTCTCACTTTGGTCTCGATCTGAGGATCCCCTCAAAATCCGTAGAACGCGATGATTGAAACTAACGCCTACTACGACGGCACGAGACCCCCGGAAGATGAAAATAAAATGCATAACGGCTGATTTTCTATAAAAATTTTATTCCAACGAATTACGACGAAGATAACCTAATTAACGGTTAAAGCACGAGCCGCAAAGTCGGTGCCACGACCGGAGAATTAAAATTTTAATCGTCTTTCCTTTTTCGGGTGATCTATGCCGATCGCCACATCGGACACGAGTAGAATGCACGCGACCGCACGCGCACTGCGAGGTTTAGACGAGCAAACGGATGCCGGCGCGGGAGCTTATCTTTTGCGACGAGTCGTCGGGGTTGCCGCTGCCACCACCACCGCCACCGTCCAGCGACCCCAACCGCCTTTATTCGCCGACTCGTTTATTTATTTATTTATTTATTTATTTGTTTATTTTTTTTGACCGGCCCGAAGGCCGGTCTGAGACCGAGAGGTGCTCTCGACAAAGATGTGTCCACCGTTGGATGCAAGAACTCGGGTACCGCGCCACTCGACGGGTACTGCGCCGCTCGGACGAGCCACGGCCCCTCGTTCCGCTGGCGATCTGGAAACTCCCACAAAGTCCGTCGAACGCATCGAGCGAGACTCGCTCCGATTATGACGGCGCAAGACCCCCGAAAGATGAAAATGAAATACGGAAATGTCAATTTTCCGTAAAAATTTTATTCCGATAAATTGCGACGACGATAATCTAATTAACGATTAAAGCACGAACCGCGAAGTCGGTTCCACAACCGGAGAATTAAAATTTTAATCGTCTTTCTTTTTCGTGTGATATTTTTTTTACCTCGTACCGGTCGCTACATCGGACACGAGTAGAATGCACGCGACCGCACGCGCTGCGAGGATTAGACGGACGAAGGACGCACGAAGGGATGCCGACGCGGGACTTTATTTTCGGGGCGAGTCATCGAGGTTGCCGCTGCCGCCGCCACTCACTCGACGACCCCAGCTGCCACTATTCGCCGGGACGAACGCGTTCTATTTCCCGACCTACTTATTTATTTATTTATTTATTTATTTATTTATTTATTTATTTATTTATTTATTCATTTATTTATTTATTTATTTATTTTGACCGACCCGAAGGCCAGTCTGAGACCGACGAAGCAAGGGAGGTTTAAAAAAGACGGGTATCGGATACCGTGCCGCTCGGCGGGTACTGGCGCCGCTCGACCGAGCGACGGGCCCGAGTTCCGCATTCGATCTGAAAGTGTCGGCAAAACCCATCGAACGTGTTCGGGAAGACTCCCGTCCACAACGACGGCGCGAGACCCCCGGAAGATGAAAATAAAATACGAAACGGCTGATTTTCTGTGAAATTTTTATTACGACGAGTTGCGACGAAGATAACCTAATTAACGGTTAAAGCACGAACCGCAAAGTCGGTTCCACGACCGGAGAATTAAAACTTTAATCGTCTTTCTTTTTCGGGTGATCTTTTTTTTACTCTGTACCGATCGCCACACCGGACACGAGTAGAATGCACGCGACCGCACGCGCTGCGAGGTTTAGACGGACGAAGGAATGCTGGTGCGGGAGCTTATTTTCGGGGCGAGTCGTCGGGGCTACCGCCGCCGCTGCCGCCGCTCAACGACGCCACCCGCCCCTAGTCTCGCCGGGACGGGGGCGTTCTATTTTCGATTTATTCATTTATTTGTTATTTTGACCGGCCCGAAGGCCAGTCCGAGACCGTGACGAAGCAAGGGAGTTATTTGATCGGATACCGCGCCGCTCGGCGGGTACTGGCGCCGCTCGACCGAGCGGCGGGCCCGAGTTCCGCGTCCGATCTGAAAGCATTCGCGAAGCCCGTCGAACGTGTTCGGGAAGACTCCCGTCCACAACGACGACGCGAGACCCTCGGAAGATGAAAATAAAATACGATACGGCCGATTTTCTATAAAATTTTTATCCCGATAAGTCACGACGAAGATAATCCAATTAACCGTTAAAGCACGGGTCGCGGAGTCGATTCCACGACCGGGGAATCAAATTTCGACTGTCTGTCTTCCCCCGTTACCCGTTTTTTAATTCCGAGCGATGTCCGGCGCGCGCCCGTTCGCTCCCTCCCTCTACCCGGAATAGACAGACGCGAGAACGGAGCAAAATCTCTGACCTCGGCCCGTCCCGCCGCTAGTTTATTTATTTTCGACTTATTTATTTATTTATTTATTTATTTATCTATTTATTATTTTGTTTGTTTATTTAATTATTCTATTTCATTTTATTTTTTTAATGAATTATTATTATTATTGTTGTTTAGCTAGAAGTATGCTACGTCGCGTGTCATTATCGCCATTGTTATCACCGGGCGTCGCGTCGGTTCATTCGCCAAAATCAGACAGACAGACACAATGGACGCGACACGCGCTTCGCACACGGAGGTAAATTATTAAACCATTACTTGTAAAATGTTATTTTGTCAATTGGCCGCGTTCGCGTTTTGCGTGCGCAGAATGCACGAACTCACCGAGTTACTCGCGTAAACGTTAGCGTCGCCGTTGTTCTCGTCGCTAGACGAAACGACCAATTTGACGAATGGACGAACGAGT
>OX442314.1:31654558-31776407 GCA_949358305.1 Strigamia acuminata | reverse complement strand
CCTCATATTCACAAAAACAGGTGTGTCGTACAATGTGTATTCATTAAACACGATGAACAAAGTGAACGAATACAAAATGCCAACAAATTTTAATGGGTGCATCCATTTTGACGTTAGTGTTATATTTTGACGAAGCATTAATTTCACCTCATTTTAGCAGTTTGCAATTTTATAATTTGAATAAAAATAAACAATTTAAATAACTACATTTTAAATAATCTGAAAACTGTAACACTTAATTCTATGATACATACAGTATGTATGCTGTCAATTGCCAAACAAAATATCCTGAGATTGCTTCACTGCAATACCTTTTTCAATGGGTGTTTACTCTGTGACGGGTGGCGCCATTTAGTGGATGAACTGTTAGTTGCAGTATCTGTTTGCACTAATTTCTGGGTATTCTTGGCGTATGTTTACCATCGACAAATCCACATCCCATGCCTTCACCTTCTTCAAGAGCTTATTCCCCATACGTCGAAACGTATGAAAATATTTTGCCCATAACTAATCACTAATCATATAATTTCGGAAATTGTGTAAAATTTTTACATGTATTTGCTTTGCACCTGTCATCGGTCTCGGCTGTTAGTTTATAGCCGTTGTTCGTCGCTTGGCAACGAAATTGCCAAATTAGGGGGTTGCTATGGCCAGCTCCTGATTTGCACCGTTGCTACTTGTACATGTCAAGAAGTTTAACTTCTAACCTGTGTAGTCATAAGCACTCGTTCCTTATTTATTTATTTGTTTATTTATTCTCTAAAAGGTATAAATTAATTGTCCTACCTTCTTAACTTGTAATCGATCAAAACTTTGCCATCCACTTTGTAACTCCTCAGCTAATTGGTGTTGCCTGGGTATTGCATCGTTCAGAACAAAACGAGACACCAATTTATGTTATTTTATCAAGAAACAGAATTATTTTTATTTAGTCACCTCGTTTAATAGTTTTTCCTGGTTTGTTACACTTCCCAGATCACTCCTGTTGTTTTGATTAAGTAGCTTGAATTTACATAGCTTGTCAACTGATAATTAAAATGGTTTCTTTTTTGGCCGAAATAAATTCTGGGCTGGAAATTAAAATTCTGGGGAGGAAATAAATTGTGGGTAGAAATTAAAAATCTGGGGTGGAAATTTAAATTCTAAAGTGGAAATAAATTCTGGAGTGGAAATAGCACACATGCTATTTCCACCCCAGATGGGACGGAAATAGCCCGTCCATGCTTTTTAATTGTAGAAATTGTCCATATTTATTAAAATATACAATTCAGGGTAATAACCTACAGTAAAATTCGATTTTTAAGCCCTCAGTATAATCAGGGGTCGTTCTTTCAATGTTTTGAACATCGTGAGATCGTTATTTCTCTTCACGCTGTGCAATCTATGGGTCCGATCGCCTGTTGGGAAAGAAAGTTCTAATTTGTGTTACTGTATATTAGGAATCGAAATAACTTACTGTTTGGGATTATTTAGTGCCATCTTTCCGTTTTCAACACTGCTGATTTGATTCGATCTCACCTAAAGCACTTTCAAAGCCCATTTCTCCCTGATTTGGCTGTTATCGCACTTCAGGTCCGCCATTAGACTGTTGAGGGTGTTGCCCATTGTCATAGCCCATTGTCATTGCCCATTGTCATTGCCCATTGTCATTGTGTTGACATTGCTTCCTCATAGATGGCGCCTCGTTACCAATCATTTCATGTTACCAACCTTCTCATGTTACCAACCTTCTCATGTTACCAACCTTCTCATGTTTTAATGTAAACAATTGTATTACTCATTACTTTCAGTTCATGTATTTTTGTTCTTATACACGCTTATATTCATGCTCTCCTGAATTCTTTTATATGGACACTTAAACAGTTTCTACAGAAAGGTAAAAACCACAAATTGCCCATCGTCATTGGCCAGCAATATAAATTCTAACTTAATTTTTATGTTAAAAAATCAGTTGTATTACTGAACTAAAATTATTAAACGATTTTTCATGTATAAATAAAAATATTTATCAATGGTTATCTTGCTATTGCAATAACTCATTGCTGATTGTTCTCACTCTGGATTGGCTGAGCCTAACTTGCAGAAAATAAAATATTTCACCAAAACCTTTTTGGGGTGCTTTCTCCACATTGATTATTTTGGAATCCGTCTTTTTGTATGACACTGACTGCTACGTCAAAGCCCCCTGTCTTAATTAATTCGCTTTATGTTAATTCCAACTAACAAGATGGCTGTATTATAATTTCGTCCACGCACACAATTTACAGAAAGTTCCAGAAACACAATATTGGCGACGAGAATACACAAAAAACAGATCCCATACAAACGTTGTCACGAGAACGACTCTCGTAAGGACTTCGTTACCATCATATCAGTTTGGATACACATATATACATATATTTATATTTTTACAAATCCAAGTAAAGTTTATTAACTAATAAACCACTGCTCCTTTAGCACATATAAATGACATATAAATAGGTCTCGTCCTATGGCCATGGTGCCTTCTCTGAAATATTAATATCTGTTCACTAGTAGTAGGTAATGACACCCGCCCCAGTCAAGGACAGCCGCCATCTTGCCCGTGAAAGAGAGACTCCTTCGCCGTTCCTCTCGCCTTGTGACGTCATTCGTTAAGAGGGGAGGTGACTTCCCGTCTGCGTTACCCCAGACACCCCTCCCCAAAAGGAAAGTATGCTTTGACCATTCCCCTTTTAAAGCGCATTTAGGGACGGTTAACCCGTTCGATACAGCTGTTGTGACTGGTTGCATAACAGCTGGAACCCCCTTGTGCTGCTAAGTCGCCCGCCCCTTGGGCATTTAAAGGCACGCACCACTTTATTCTGGGCTGTTTTTGCATACCCTGATTATTGACACTATACAATTGTTGTTTGATGCCTTTCGGTTGATTCAATTATGTTGTGCATCAATGAAATTGACGCACAGTCAAGCATTGGCTGGTTGTCCTGCGTGCAACAACACAAGAGGTAGATGGTATTAAATTACTGCCTCTAATCGTAAAGACTCTCGCGCCTGGTTTAGGTCCACGGAGAGTCAGATAGACAACAGGTGACGACAGGTTTTGTTGCCTCAATCGAGACTTTTCCACCCTGGAGATGTTGCGACAAACATCCCGCCCAATGAAAAACCCATTCCTTTTTACATTGTTGTTACATGATGTCTAGAATACTGGCCATGTTGTCAACTATTCTTTTCACCCTTTCATTAGACTTTCATGGTTTTTAAGATCACTGGCCATGACTGTACCTTGCTTGTATTTCCGGTTGTTGAGCGTTATTACTCACAATGTCTAGTTCGCTGGTTGTGAGTCCGCCAGTAGTCAGTAAAAGGTGGTCTAACTATCGTTCTGGCCTGGCTAAATTGTTGCACACGACCCGAAGGCGGCCGTGTGTGATCTTTACGCAACTCGTCATCTGCGCAGCTTTACTGAGCAGATTTCGGAGTGAGCCAAACAGTTTTGGCCCACTCTGCTTGCACTCTTGATTCCACTTCCAAACCATTCACAACCGTGTTAAACTTATGCACAAACTCGCTAAGTGTGATCTGTGATTTATTGGAAGAATTGAGACTCACTGCTGGTCTGTACCTACTGTACGGAATAGCGCCCTTCTGCTTGGATCACTAAGCGTGATTTAAGCCATTATCTGTGTGAAACTAACATTGAGCTTGCTCTGTTGGTTTGAAGTGCTTTGTGTCGAGTCTACTCCACAAAGCAAACTGTGTGTAGACGGATTGTTACGTCGAGCTTGCTCCGTAATAATCGAACCGCTGTGTGTTAGAAGTATTCTCATGTCGAGCGTGCTCCACAGGAATTTAGGTGTATTTGGAGTTAGGTTTTGGCATCGAGTGTACTCTGCCAAAATCCGCGCTCACACGACGCCATCAACGCCATCTTGGAACCGACCGTTAATTGTGAGTGTGTATTCGAGAAAAAGCCAGATCGACCTTAGTATTATTGCTTCCTCAATATTCATCGTGTATTTTAGAATTTTAGAATATTTTAAAATTAAAACGAGTGAGGAGCGATAATGGGGGCGAATTTATCGCAAGTTCCCTTGATGCCTTCTTTAAGAAAAAATGTATAAAGCATGAGTTGACTACGCCCCATACCGCCCAGAGCAACGGGTTGGCGGAAAGAGCGAATAGGACCATCATGGAAGCGACAAGAACTGTTACCATTGCTTCTTAATAGATGGCACCACCAACCTATCAACCCCTATATTTGTACCAATGACTCATTACTCTCACTTTGTACTCTGTTGATTTTAATACACGCACAATGTTATCGCTGCTTTGACTTTTGTTTCTACAGACTTCAAGACCAACAAAGGGTTATGGGCTCAGTGCGGAAATTGATAAGCTGTGAGTAAACGGACTGTTTTTGCTGGAAACAATTGGATTAGTGTGAACACGTGAAAAAGTGAATCAAACAAAGGAGAACAATGGCGGACCAGAATACGAGTACACAAAGCTTCACGCACATCGAGAAGTTGGAGGAAAACAATTACCCAACGTGGTGTTGGAAAACCAAGATACTTTTGGAGAAACATGCAGTCCTGACAGCCATAAGTGAGGATCCACCAGCTGCAGCAGCAACACAATTAATAAGGTATGTGGTTCCAGATTCCAGATTCCAGATTCCAGATTGATGAAGCAATGGAAGGGGAGCAGGAGCGGAAATGGGATTTAGCAATAAAGTCAGAACTAGATTATCATAGCGAAATGGAGACGTGGAAATTAGTTCCGCGCCCAGAAAATAGAAAAGTACTAAAGTCAAGGTGGGTATTTCGAGTGAAGGACGAATCAGATGACAAACCAAATTTTAAAGCTAGGCTCGTAGCCGTAGGGGCGGGGCAAAAACCCGGGATAGATTTCGAGGAATCATACTCGCCAGTAATGCGGCTAACGACCCTACGCATAATTTTAGCTTTAGCAAACCATTGGGGCTGGCCTATAAGGCAGCATGATATGACTACGGCGTATTTAAACGGGAAGTTGAAGAAAATTGTGTTCATGGAACAGCCCCCGTGAAGAGAAAAGAAGGACCGTTTAGAGTGGGTTTGCGGATTAGAGAAAGCTATATACGGCTTGAAAAACAGCAGCCGTACATGGTACAAGACATTAGACAAATTTTTGAGAAAACACGGTTTTATTAGACTGAAATCAGATGAATGTGTTCACATAAAATTCGAAAATGGCCGTCTCAAATCGATAATTGCGGTTTACGTCGATGATACCATCTCCATAGCTGAAACAAAACAAATGTTAGATGCAATTTTTAAACTTTTGAAATCAAATTTTAAAATAAAAGATTTAGGAGAACCAAGTAAGATTCTAGGGATAGAAATCGAAAAGAATAAAGCAAATAGAACGCTACACTTGTCACAGGCAGCATACATCCAAAAAATCATTGATAAGTTTGGGATGACAGATTGCAACCCAATGCAGACCCCAATCACAAAGGGGCAAGAGTTTGAAAGTAAGAAAGTAAGAGAAAGCAAAGAAAAATGCAAGCAATCAACCGAAAGAATTCGTGAGAGAAGAGATTTCGTACCAAAATCTCATTGGTGCTTTACTGTACCTAAGCTTAGTACAGGGCGCTAGGCCAGATATTGCTTTCGTTGTCCATTTCTTGGGTCGCTTTAATCAAAATTATGACCAAGAATAATGGACGTTAGCAAAAAAGGTCGTAAGATTTTTGAAAGGGACGATTAATAGACGCTTGGAATACAAGAGATTCGAAAGCCCATTACAGGGGTTCACAGACGCCTCCTGGAATGGCAAGCTAGACCAAGGAAAATCAACAACAGGTTTTGCATTTACTTTATTCGGAACTGCAATTAGCTGGAAATCAGCCAAACAAAAAATGGTGTGTCTCTCATCTTGCGAAGCCGAATACATGGCTGTGTGCGATGGGATAAAAGAAGGAAAATGGCTAGTAATTTTTTTGATAGAATTAAAATTAGATAATTTATGCAAACAACCTGTAACGATGTATTCGGATAGCACATCCGCTATCGCTGTCGCAAAGGGAACAATGAATAGAAGTAAGACTAAGCATATTGAACTTAGATATCTTTTTGTTAAAGATGAGATAGAGGATGAAAATTACGTGTTAAATTTCGTAAGGACTAAATCAATGCCAGCTGACATTCTAACAAAGCCAGTAGAGAAAGAGACAATTTCAAGGTGTGCCGAATTGTTGGGAATGATTGACATTTAATAGATATTGAAAATCTTTTTGCACCATCTATGAATCGCAGGAAGGGATTTGTTACCATTGCTTCTTAATAGATGGCGCCACCAACCTATTAACCCCTATATTTGTACCAATGACTCATTACTCTCACTTTGTACTCTCTTGATTTTAATACACGCACAATGTTATCGCTGCTTTGACTTTTGTTTCTAAACAATCACACAGTTACTACAAACTTCAAGACCAACAAGAACACTACTGCTCGATTCGAAGTTACCTAAGCAATTCTGGGGCGAAGCATTGCATGTCGCGATTTTAGGAAGAAACCATTGCAAGTCATCATTCCATAGAAAGACTCCAGAGCAACAATGGACCAAAAGAGTTCCAACAGTCAAGTACATGAGAAGATTCGGATGTCAAGCGCACATCTTAAAACCGAAAGTTCATCAAACCAAATTGGATCCCAAGACTACGGTAGGAATTTTTGTGGGGTATTCGCTTAAAAGTAAAGCTTATCGGATAAATATATACCGGAAACTAAACGAATTCAAGAAGCAAGAAATGTCAAGTTTGAGGAAGAGATTTTGGGATATAAATTGTTGCCGAACTCATTACTCACAGAAGATGAGGAAGATACCGTCAACATTGACATTACTCCTTCATCTGAGTCAGAAGAAGAGATTGTCGAACAAGAGGGACAAGAACACGATTCCTCAGAAGATGAGCAATTAGAGGACACACCGACACTAACGCCGGATTATTTCTCAGCAGAATCGGAGAGCGAATCAAGTTCTGAGGAGGAATTACCGCCACCACGCAAAGTTGGACGACCAAAAGGTTCAACTACAGCAGCTGCCGCAGAGAGAAAGCGCAAACTATCCGAAAAAGATAGGAATACGGCGAGTACAACGTGTTTCAGGAAGCCCAAGCGCACGGAGGAGTCAAAAGGGAAGAAACCCAAAGTCAACATTGCTTGACACACTTACGAGACGCCAAAGACGTATAAAAAGGCGATGAAGTCACCGCACAAAAAACAGTGGCAACAGGCAATGAATGACGAAATGGCGTCGATGAAGAAACACAAAGTGTGGAAAATAGTAAATCGACCGAAAGGAGAACTTGCAGTGAAATCTAAATGAATTTACCGAATCAAAACAAACAAGGATGGGGACATCGAAAGATTTAAAAGACGTCTAGTGACTGTCGGTTGTTCTCAACGCCCGGGAATTGATTTTGAAGAAACTTATACACCTGTGATGAAGATGGAGACATTTCGGATGCTTCTAAATATCGCAGCCAAAAGGGGCATTGAATTGAAGCAACACGACGTCATTACGGCGTATTTACACGGACTTCTCAAGAAACGGATATACATGGAAGAACCGGAAGGATATAAGACACAGAATGGAGACAAAATGTCTGTGAATTTGACAAGAGCATTTACGGACTACACCAGAGCGGGCGTTGTTGGTATGAACGCCTGCGACCCCTGCTTATATCTACTGATTGTAAGGAACAATTTCTTATTTCTTGGCATCTACGTGGATGATTTTGTAACGTTGGCTTCGACACCAGAATTCAAGAAGCATTACTTGGGAAAATTGTTGAAGAATATTGAGTTGAAACATCTGGGACCGTTAGCATTCATTTTGGGCATGGAAGTTAACCAATCGAAGAACAAGATTGTGTTGACGCAACGTGGCTACATAAAGAAACTTCTAGCCAAGTATGGACTGGAGAAGTGTAATTCTCCCAAAACCCCTATAGATCTAAACCAGGATCTCAGCGAATTGAAGGACAGCAAGAAAGGAGATCAATTGAAGTATCAAGAAATGATCGGTTCGATCATGTATCTCGCGACGGGATTACGACCGGACATCAGTCACCCAATCAGCTGTCTGGGACAGTACAGCAATGACCCAAGAGAAATGCACTTCGCAGCTCAGGCCGGAACTGAGTCCGATTGAGCGAGCGAGTCGGCGAGAAGTCGAATTGCACCGAGACGATTCAGTCGAGAGTTTGAGGCACGGAATTGAGTCTGTTATACGCGTTCAACGAGGTCGAGCCGAACGTCGGGAACGTAGAATCAACGCCATCGTCGCTTCCGAGACGTGGAGCCGTCGAGTTGATCACTTAATATATTATTTTCCATTTATCGTCCTTATTTTTCCTCCCTCAAGAGTTTTAATTGAGTATTTCTTTAATCGAAATAATTAGTCTTTATATAACAAATATCACGAAATAACATCTTTTATTGAACATTGTATTTAACCGATAGTTTATTCTAAGTCTGAATAAATACTGAATTCCTTAGAGAAATAATTGTGTTATTATTTCTCTCACCTTTTAGCTTAGAGATTAAGTTAAGATTGAGTTAGTAAGTAAAGTTATTTTTGATAAGTCCCGTTGCGGCATTAATGAGAGTTTATTGTTACTAATTTGTAATACAAGTAGTAAACCAGTCTCATTACAAGATCAATCACCGAGAGGTGTACAAGGTGAGGCAGATTTTGATAAATTGGAAAAGGCATGGGATACTTGGAATGATAAAAATGCAGCTGCTCACGAATTGATGGTAAATTCAATGTCTACTCCACAAATATTGAAATATACGAATATAGATGATGCAAAAATGTTGTGAACAACGTTAAAAAATGACATGGTGGGAAAAACCAACCAAATTCAGGTCAGATTACTCGCAGAACTCACACAATTAAAAAAGAAGAAAGATGAAACTGTTGATACAAGAATGCTAGGGCAGTAGACTTTAAGGAAGGAGATTATATATACTTAAACAATCCTGTTATCGGACGAGGACTGGCCAAGAAGTTATCACAAGGATGGAAGGGTCCTTACAAAGTAATTCAATTTACCTCACCAGTAAATGTACACCATTGAGGCCCTGCTAAATAAAGAAAAACAACACGTCCAAGTGAACAGATTAAAGAGGGCCAGAGGTATTGCGAATGAAGTCATAACATCACAACAAACAGCAGACGAAACAAGCCCATTAATAGAGGAATTATTATGGACCATATCTCCACAGAAACTCAAAGAAACCGAATCAGACCAGATTGTGACTCCACCACCAGCGCACACCTACCAAACAAGTCGTGGCACTGTTCCAAACTACCCATGGATACTAAACAGCAATCGAGCTATTCCTACCCCAGTGTCTTGGGTGGGGGATCCTTGTGAATAAAGTTTTTGGGAAAGGACAATTTGTACATGTATGTTGTAAATATTCTAGTAATAGCTGTGGTGACCCTGAAGTGTCTTTAGTGTTTTTTATTTAATAAAAAAGTCACCACATAAGAAGTTGTATATTTTACACGCCAAACCAAGTTACATAATTAGGGGAGGAAAACTCCCCTAGCATATTTCACCCCAATTTGGCTGGGGTGAGTTCATTAATTAACCGTTTGGTGCAGCAAAATGCTTTGTTACACCAAACCAAGCTAATTGCGCAGCTTTACTGCGCAGATACGAAGTGTGCCAGGCCTGCAGGTGCAAGATTGCCACACTTCTGCACCTAATTGAGCTCACGGCGCACGATCAGTGCGCAGAACCGAAGTGTGCCTAGGCACACTCCACCCTTCCTTTGGCCAGGGTTACGGTTTTGGCGCAACAAAATTCCTTTACGAACACGAGGCGGCCGTGTGTTAAGACGATTTTCAACGTTTTTCGACGGATTTCGACTAAATTTGCAGACATTTTTGTCGATTTTCATCGCCAATTAACTGAAGTTGAACTTTTGAATGACATTTCTATATTATTTTGCAGATTTTCGTCGCTTTTTGGAGTAATTTCCCGCACGACGAGTGCGAAGCGGCTGACGACTGCCAAGGATTTTGAGAACGTTTTCCGAGATTTTCAACGATTTTCGCACCCCGGTGTGCTCAACAGATAGTCTCCAGTGGATTTATTTCATCCAACACTTTTATTTTTCTCAATTTACTCATTTTTTCGCCTTCCCTGTCGAAATTATATTGTTACATTTAAGTTTTTTTGGGGGATCCAGTGTAGGATCCTGGGGTTATTTTTGCAAGGATTTGATTATTCTTGCAGATTTGATCCCTTGCCTTGGTCATTGCACTCTGACCATTGTATTTTTTCGCCGTGCCTGACAGTGGGGTATCCTTGACAGTGGGGTATCCGGGGGCCACAGGGCCATTATTTCCCGACAACTCCTAAACGGCCACTGTTTAGACGGGTTAACTAGTAACCTGTATAGCCCATTTGTTGGATATCCGCTTCTAACATCGTCAACGGTTAACTTGCGCGTAATTGCAAATTTTTCATCGCTGCGGCCATTTCTCAAAGTGACACCGCTCTTCATTACCGCTCTTTGAAATGGCAGAATCCGACAAATCGACTTCGCATCATTTCTCGATTCCACGGCTAAATTCCGACAAT
The DNA here is from genome assembly GCA_949358305.1 of Strigamia acuminata. Classification (NCBI taxonomy): domain Eukaryota; kingdom Metazoa; phylum Arthropoda; class Chilopoda; order Geophilomorpha; family Linotaeniidae; genus Strigamia; species Strigamia acuminata. Next base: position 31,765,771 of record OX442314.1, on the reverse strand, counting down.
TATGAGTCCTGGTGACGGAATATCCAGTTCCTACTCTTGGAAAAAAAAGTAGATGACTTCATCTCGGACAAACCTCCGGTTAAAAACGATACGTGGGATCAGCCTCGAAAACAGCTTCACGATGACCGCTCCAAACGCGCGAAAGCTTTTCTCGGTTTATTCGTTGAGCCACAATATCAGGACATTGTGTTAGCCTCCGACACCGCTCGCGACGCTTGGGTTTCGCTGAAAAAGTCTTTTCAGCCATCGTCTACGGAGAGAATTTCTTATGATGAAATTGCTTCCAAATGAAGAAATGTCTGTTTTTATAAGCTGTGTGACCAAGGCCCGTGCAGTTTTAAAAGACTTAAAAGTTACATTTGTGGTTTCCGATGTCACATACCAGCTTTTGGATCTTTTGCCGGATAGTTATGAATCTACCTTGAGCTTGAGCCGAATTTTATTTCTGACCAATTGCCTCCTGTTCCTCGAGGTGCTCCTGCACCCCAAGCTCCTCCTCCTGGACCACCTCCCGCTCCTCCGCCTCAAGGTGCGCCCGTGCTTTTGCAACCACAGGTGCGAGCGCATCCTTTGCATCCACCTCCGCCTCCTAATGTCGCCTCGCCACTACGTCAGCCTCCGCCTGGTTCTCCGGCTGTGGGGGGGCAAGTGGACTCGATCTGAGGTGATTTGGCAGTCTGGCGCGTCTATGGGCCACACCGATGCGTATTTTTTCCCACCAGATCGTACCCGATTGCGGGGTCATGGCAACGTCGAGCGATATTGTGTCGATAATCGTTTAGCATACGATCGAGACTCCTTTGATTTTAGCACCTGAAATGTGCCAGTTTGCATGGTTGATCCCCCACCGGTAGATCCTAATGTTTCTCTTGCAACTTCTTCGGAAGAAGAAGCATTTGCGGATTGTTATTCTACCGAACCACCAAGGTATGCACATTCCTTGTTTGCCCAGGTTCCTCGCACCTACAAGAAAGCTATTTCTAGCCCCGACCGTGTCTATTGGCAGAAAGCCATGGAGGAAAAGCTTGATCTGTTCCGTGAGCGAGGTATTTACAAGGAAGTTGAAAAACCTCCTCCTGATGTAAACATTGTGGGGAATAAGTGGGTCTACTACATCAAGCGCAATATCAATATTATGAGGGAGTAACAGTTTATGCCATCGCCACTTTTAATAGGTTACGCTAAGGTGTCAAAATTCCACTTCGCTCCACCTTAGGTCATTTTGAAATTCATAGGATTCTAGCCTTGCCCATTTTTGATAATAAAACAGGTTTTTCAATTTACTATTCAACCCTTTATAAATTTATAGCTGTTTCTGCAGACAATCAGGCCTATATGCTATTAGATAAATATGCAATGGCAAGATGTCAAAAGTATCGATTTCAAGTGTGTTCACCTGAAGGTTCTATTCTAAGATACCCGTATAAAAGTTGTGAATATGCATTGTTCTTAGGGAATATGGATATCATTTCAAAGAGTTGTGGAAGAAAAGTTATTTTAGGACATTGGCCAACTTTTTCTAAGTTAAATAAAGAAGTGTTGTGGATATATACAGAGGGTGAATACTCAAAAATGAAACACTTTAAATGTGGAATTGCTCGTGATTGCATATGAACAGAAAGTCATAGTGAGTTGTTCTCAAAAAGAAGGATACGGTAGTATAAAAACTATAAAAATACTTGCTGTTGGAGTCGGTACCTTGACCTTGCCACCTTCTTGCACACTCATTGGAGAAGGATTTCAGTTGCCTTCCTTTTTTTATGCAACTGTTTCCTTAGATTCCAAAAAGCAAAATTTTTCTATCCCAGTTATGGCCACATTATTTGCTTGAATCAGAATTAAAGCTTTTATCCGAGTTAAAATTAAAAGCGAACACATCTGTCATCCAATCACTAATAACTGATATGGGGAGTAACTTTACAAAATGTGATGGCGTGACCATGAGTCACATACGAACAGAGCTGAGTAGAATGAATGAGGAAGAATTAGGTTACACCGTTCATAACAATTTTAGCTATCATGTTTTGTCTATAATAAATATTATTTTAACTTCATTAGTTATGCTTTTTATAGTTAGTAAAATTGTATTCAATAATTGGAATGCGAAATATCAGGCCTTGAGGCGTAGGAATAAAGGTAAAATAGAGAAATTGATTTAGATAATACTAGATTAGAGGAGATAGATGAGATTGATAATGATAGAAGACAGAGTAGCCCCGAAATAACAATTGAAAGAGGGGAGAGTTCAAGAAGAACTCCAAAAAGAATTATTGAAACTTAATATTCTATTGCTATGCTTAATATTGCTTTGCTCTGAAAATTGTCAGCATGATGCCTATTTTAAAAATTTTATTTCTGATAATCATTTGAAAACATTGTTAGTATTTAGAGATAATATATGCACATTATTTTTAAGTATATAAAATAAGAATCTAATTGAAAAAAAATTGAACTAGTGACAGTTGAGAATGATGAAATGAGAACTGAGTGGAGAGAATACGAGATTTTGTGAAAATACTATAAAAGGACAGGAGCCAGGGAAAGAGCAACAACAACAAAAAAAAATTCACGAATCACGATGATTGCTCTAATGATTTTGAAGTTTTTGTTATCACTAAGTAATTTGTGTGTGCAGTTCATCATGAAGCTGCAAGTACATTATCAACAAAAAGAGGAAAAAGTTAAGAAAGTGTTGCAGATTAAAATCCGAAGAGAGCCAACCTAGTCAACAAGAAACACAAATAAATCTCAGGTATGAGAGAAGGAACCCAGGAGAAATGCCAGTTCATCCAGGAATAGTATGGCCACGAAGAGTCTGGGTGATGCAGGAGGGACGAAGCAGACCCGTTGGACGAGGTCGGGCCCTTTTACATCAACGTCTGGGTTTTCCATCGATCAGACCCATTGGAGAGGTGTCTCCAATGAACCTAAGGAAGACAATAGTTGAGCAGAGAATGGAACGAGAACGCATTTTTTCTTCTTTCTTTTTAGTGGAAATCCAAGAAACTTTAGTGGGGTTTTAAATGGGACCCCTTATTTTTAGTTACAGTATATTATATCATGTGTGTCATTAGTTGTATTGTTCTTTTGTTATACAGAGTATTAGTTTTCCTTGTAAATCAAAACATTAAGTTTGTATCAGTTGCTGCTTGCTTTGACAGAGTAAACACACCAAAGCACTTTGTGCCCAAAAAGAAGTTTCTTTTTTTTCTTCTTCGTTGGCTTTCATTAGCTATCACGAACCCACCGAGAGCGGTACCGGATCATCACAGTAACAACAAAAAGAGTAATGCGCGTGTAATTTATTATTTACCCAACAGTGAAAAGAAAGACGGTACAATGCTTTTTCGTTGGCGGAAGTCACTAAACATTTAAAACCGAAAAATTATCGAATGAATTGAACGCTCGCGAAGTGGGACACAGCACAATGAACATCGTACTTTTTGGATTACGAGAACCGAAATCAACAACGTGCAAACAAGTACAGGTGACTCTGTGCGCACGAGATGTGCGTACAAAAGAGTACAACAATGTGCAGACTTTACGGCACACAACGATTTGACAGGCAAAAACGATCAAATAGGAAGAAGAGAGACAGGTCATTGTCGAAAAAAATTCAGAACGCCTAAACAAGATTCACATTTCTTCAAAGGGAAACCAGCAATTTGAACGCAGCAAGGCGACATGTTACCGATGCAAGAATCCTGGCCACATCGCGCGCAAGGGAAAATTTGCCGTCAACCTCTTCTGAGCCGTATGAAAAATCCGAAAAGGCAGAAAGACCGTAGCGAGAAAAGGACATAGGAGACTATATAAGAGTTTGCAGAGCTCAGAGAGCTCAGTTCAGACCCAGCTCCCACTTGGGCCAGCAACTTCATTGCTTGGCCTAAGTCCTAATTCCATTACATTTGATTCTTTTTCTATGATAATTTAACTTAGGATTTTTCTCCTTCTTCCTCTTCAGATTTAAGCCTACTTTAATTCAGGCATTTCTAGAAGAACTTAGTTTATTTTCTAGTGTTTCCAAATGTACTTCATCTTTGAAAACCTTTTGAATTTAAAGTATTATTCATTACTTAGATCAAATTAATCTTTGTAAATATTTAGGTTTAACATTTGAGTTAAATGATTTGTATTTGCTTTTTATTAAGTGTTTAATTAAAAACATTTACTTTGATTTTATATAAAGTCTCCTATTTATGTTTATGCTAAAATGCTTACATTACCTAATTTGCATATGGATAAAATTTTCCATTAGTCATGCTTTATTATTAGAAAAATTAGCCTCGATAAGATCACAAGTTTATTTATTGGAAACAATTCGAGGCGACTATTAACGAGAAATTGAAAGATTAGTGGTTGCTTTGAAACTTTTGACACAATGGCAATTGAGTCCACATTTTCTTCAACAAAAGATCTTTATGGAAGTGTTGGAAGGAGTTAAGCGTCAATTACCTCAAAAAATGCATTTGATTACACCACCCACAAAGGAAAACATTTATAAATATTATGAGGGATTAGAAGTTATCTCAATTGCTTGTGTTGGAAGACTTCGTCTGAGTTTACCGCTGCCAATAAAAACTTTGGCCGAAATGTTTGATGTCTGTAGAATTGTAACCATTCTAGTACATGATAACCGCACAGGATTTTCTGTTGTTTTCTCCACCTTGCAGTGTCAGAGGACAGTCAGTCATACATTCTTTTGGATGAATATGTGGTTTTTAATTGTAAGAAAGGTCCGTTTCAAACTTGCAATCCCACCGTTGCAGTCCTCCGTTATCCATATCGGAGTTGTGAATACTCATTATATACGAAAAACACTCAGATATAGGAAAAACACTCAGAAATTGATGGCAGGAACAGGAACATTACATTTACCATCAGTTTCAAATGTTAGGGACAGGATTCTATGTAAATTCACATTTTAAGGGATCATCAGCTGAGACATTTCATGATACGTTGCCACACCCAATCCACATCATTAGCGAATCAGAAAAAGCAGTGTTGGTTGAATTAATACAAAAGAAAAATACGACCGTGGTTCAAAAATTAATTCAGGAATTAAAACAGAATAGGAATGTGAAAGATGGTGTAGCTCTAGGCAGAGTAAAGAAAGAATTAAGTGACCTAAAGGCGAAAAACTGGAAGGAGAGATTACCCAGGAACAAAATTTTGTCAGGAATTGCCGTGGGACTTGTCCTTCTCGTAGTAGTTAATGTCGGAATACATTGGGTTTGGGGGAGATGGCAGAAAACAGACATTCGGGAACCACAGAGTTCACCAAGAAAACCAAGAAATCAAAAGATTACTACAAAGAAGTGGACAAATTAATGCAAGAAAAAGAATCCACCTCAAAGGACGAGACACCAACCTGCTCGAGTACTTTTCGAGAATTATAAATAGAATTAATGCTTATAATGTATCAAACGCTTGTTTATTATTAAGATTTTAGTATTAAGGGAATGGTAGAATTAAGATTGGCCTTGAGTAATATTGGACTGAACTACAGTTAAAATAAGAACTTATAATTGAAATTTTATTGTATAAATTATGAAATATTGTTAGCACTATAAAACGCTGGATTTTGCAGACTCAGATAACTCAACAAAAAAAAATTAAAATTCTATTTAAGAAGGGTAGGATGTGAGATTTGACAAAAGAAAATAAGATTTAAAACAATTGGATTAAAAGTATAAATTGTGGTGACCTCAAATATTCCTATTTGAGCAAGCACCATATTTACAATTTATATTATAACCAGAACAAATATTGCCCTATGTTCTATTTCAATGTAAGTTGAAATAAAATATATATTATTCAAGTTTAAATCAAGACACAATACTACCTAAATAGTATTGTGTTTTGCAGCAAGTTTTGGCCCAGCAACAGCGTCAACCAATCACGCTGTGGCGTGCATCCCCTCCTCTCGCGCGTGCCTGGCTCAATTGTTGCACACAACCCGAAGGCGGCCGTCTGTGATCTCTACGCAACTCGTCATCTGCGCAGCTTTACTGAGCAGATTTTGGAGTGAGCCAAACGGTTTTGGCCCACTCTTCCCGCACTCTTGATTCTACTTCAAAACTGTTCACAACCGTGTCAAACTTCTGCTCAACTCTGCAAAGTGTGATCTGCGATATTGGAAGAATTGAGACTCATTACTGGTCTGTACCAACTGTACGGAATAGCGCCTTTCTGCTTAGCTCATTACGTGAGATTTAAGCTATTTTCTGTGTGGAACTGATATTGAGCTGTTGCTGACCCAATGTAACACAGCGTTTCGGCATTCTTACACTAGCGCGAACACGAGGCGGCCGAATTACGATGATTTCAAAGCGATTTCCGACGATTTTTCACCCGCTGGATTTTTGTGCTGCATTTTCTAAATTTTTCACGCACTTTTGTAATCGATTTTGTCAACTTTTGTCCGGGGTTTTCCCATATCTGTGGCTCCAAACGCAGATACGACTTTGCAAATTTGTTTATTTGCGCTTTTTCCCTTATATATTTCCAAATTTTTGCCTTCTTTCGCAATATACTTTGTTAGATTTTAGTTTTTGGTGTGGGACCTAATTTAGGATCCTGGATTCATGTTTGTAAGTGGTTTTACTTGCCCGAACAACAGTTACAAGCATAATTCTTTGCCTTCGCCATTGCACAACCGGCAGTTGTATTTTTTTTACTGTGCCCGCCAGTGCCCAGGTGCTGATAATAAAGAGATGACAACAACAACTTTTATTCCTTGGCCCCAACCAAAGGAAATATTTTCAGATGATGTAGTAATCCCAAATTACTACTTAAAAGGATTATCCTTAAGTTGTGTAATTTAGTAGGAGTAATAAAGAAATTTAGTGCTAAAAGGATTGCAACAATATCCAGGACTCACAGGATGTAGCCCCTATAAATTTAGTGAGAACCAAGAAAATGTGAGCTACAGGAAATGCTACATCCTGTCAACGAGAGGAGAATCCTCATTTTGGATCAGTATGACTCCAGACATTGAACAAACAACACCGCAGAATAACACTGCTAAAATTACATTGAAACTTTTAGTATTGTTAAGAGCTGTTTACTTCAATCAATAGATTCATCGCTTAGAATATCAAGCCACAACAAAGCCACATCAAGAGTTAAAATCTTTTCTAAAAAAGATTATGTGAAGACCAGTCCTCCACAGCGTCGACGCTCGTTTGCGATTGCAGTCAATCGCAAACCGAAGGAAGGATTCGCCAAGCCGCCGCCACATTTAGACGTAAGAATCAATCGGGATTTCGCGAGTATTCGTATGGATATCCGTCTAAATCGTGAAACCGTTCACATGAGCGGAGATATTCCATTGCCAACAATTCCTGAGGAGCCTGACGAAATCGTAGAAACCCCATAGGTTTCATTACCCGGAAGGAGCACCGTTGTGCAAACCAAAGCCCGCGTTCGCTTCAGCTTTGAAGCCAAAGTTCTGTCGCACGCCCACTCTTGAAGGAAAAACAAACTTGGATATGAATATGATTCATGAACAGTTGCGCAGGGAACGTGGCTGCTAAGTGTAAAAAACTAAAAGCACAATTCAACCAGCGAGGAAGAGGTCGAGGAGGACACTACGAAAAATGACAAGCAGGAAGAGGGCAATCAAGAACAGAAGCAGCGTCGACTGTATGGGAACACGAAGGTGAATACGCCAGAAGGTGTAAGGGAATAACAGATAAAAAAAAGATGAAATAACAGATGAAAAAAAATATTAAATAACAGATGAAAAAAAATATTAAATAAAAGATGAAGAAAAGGATAAAATAAAAGACGAAAAAAGAAACGAAAAAATAAGCAATATAATGCAACAAAAGAAGATGAAAGCGCCAAAATTTCAGTATTTTGTGTCGAAGAAACAGAAGCGAGCACCGACAAGCTAAAATGGCTGATAGACTCTGGAGCAACCAGTCACATGACGACAGAAAAAGAAAGCATAAGCGAATATGAAGAATACGATATTGAGATTGGATTGGCAAACAAAAAGATGGAAAAATAAAAGCCATCGGAAAAGGGAACATAATATGACACTAAGATGAACAGAATCAAGAGTTAAAATTGAAAGATGTATTGCATGTTCATGAACTGGGATGCAATATTTGATGTCAGTACCCAAGATAGTAGACGATGAAAATATTGTCGTCGAATTCCGCAAAAGGCAAGTTACAGTAAGCAATGAGAAGATCATCATTACTTTGATGACGGCGGAAAGAAAAATAAACAAGTTCATAGCAACAGGAGGAGCATTAAATACTGAAGAGGCAAATCAAGCTGAAAACATGACCAGAAGATGGCATCAGCGATTTGGACACATAAGTCACGAGACAATTGAACAAATGATGAAAGAAGAATTAGTGTTAGGGTTAAAAGGAATCAAAAAAGTTCAAAGTGTCTGTGAAGCCTGTGTAAAATGCAAGATGAAGAGGAAACCACATAAGAGAATTGCAGTATGCCAAACGAAAAAAATTATGAAATTATTTCCCACTGATCTCATTGGTCGAATTACGCCGGAATCCTCAGGAAGAGCAAAATACATTCTTACATGTTGTGTTTAGAAAAGCATGTAACTACATTGATCTCACTAGGTGGCACTGTTGTTGTTAGTTTGACTAGCAACAACGGTGCCATAACAACCATTGTATCATTAACGACGAATAAAATAGAGCAGACGACGGCCTGAGTCGGACACAAAAAGACATGTCTCTTTCTTTTCGATCCATTTCGAGAACACTCGAAATTCTCAAGTTATTTATGTTTTGGCATTGATACATAAAATTGGTATCCACGATGGGATACAGGACTCATTGGTGTTAACATGGATGAAGACAGATACTGCTCCCTAACTGCACTGAAAGAGTGAAAGAAATTACAAGAATATAAAGAAAAGTTTGGACAACAAAAAACTTAAGGTGAAATGACGTGCAATTAGTTAGAAAGTCGTTTCTGCACAAGAGTTGAAGGCGTACGGGTTGATGTGTGGAAAGAAATAAACTTTTTACTCTGTTTTTTACGAGTTTTTCGGCGACGTTCCACGTCTGACAGACGTGAATTGACGCGTTCGATTGGTCGCCACGGAAAGGGACAAGTTTCGAGTCCAGCCACATTTATAATCACGCAATGACAGCCGCGAACCAAGTGATGTTGGGGATGTTGCCCCCGTTCACAGGAGTTAACCAGCACGATTGGGAATCGTGGCTCGAGCGGTTCGAACAGTTCGTGAAATTGAATGATGTGACGGCAGCGAAGCAGGTCCCTTTGTTTTTAACGACGGTTGGCCCGACCTTGTACGAAAAGTTGAAACGACTGGTGTATCCGAAGTCGGTAACCGCGACCCCGCTGGCGGAGTTGACAGCGGCAATAGAAACCCACTTCGAGACGTTAAAGACTCCTTACATGAATAGGCAAAGGCTGGGTAGCAAAGTTCGCAAACCAGGTGAAGGCGTGGAGAAGTATGTGAATGATTTAAAAATTCTCGCGCAAAGATGTGGATTCACCACAAGCACGGAAGTTGACAATGCAGTCATCGACCAGGTAATCCGTGGGGTGAAATACCCACCGCTGGTGACGCAGATTTTAGTTCAGTTGCCGATCACCATGGGCAACCTGTTGAAATTGGCGATGGCCCACGAAGTGGCAGCGGTAACAGCCACCGGAATAGATGATGCGTTGCCCATAGTCGAGACGGAAAGACCGGCGGGAGTGATTACACCTGCAGCAGCGGTCCTCCAAACGTCGATGGGAGGCAGAGGCGGCGTTGCGCGAGGAAGAGGACGAAGCTTTTCGGCGAGACGCGATGCACCGCAAAACGGTATTGGCAACGGGCGTGGGCGACCTGGACAAGGACGGGGAAGAGGAGGCTTGGCTTGGCGTCGTGATGGGACGCCGATTGCGTGTTACAGATGCGGGGGGCAGCATTTTGTGAGGTACTGTCCTTACGACGCGGCATATAACCCCAAAGCCTCGTCCGACAGGAGGCGTCCACCAGATGCAAGCCGTGTCGCCAATTTCAGTGGATGCGAGATGAATGAACCAGATAAGGATGCTGAAGGAGAGGAGAGTTGGCGTCAAAGGCGCGTGCCAGTGAATTCAATTCGCCAAGAAGAAGAAGAAGACGAATTCGCTGTGTTTCAACTGGCGGCGCAAGATGGGACGCGCTCACCACCAGTGGTGGTCCCAGTAACATTAAATGGAGAAAATTTTACTTTTTTACTAGATACCGGTAGTGAAAGGAGTTTATTAAATGTGAAAGTGTGTGATGTGTTGTTAGCTAATAATAGAATAGGGCCACAAGATATTAAGGGGACCCATGTAAAATTATTTGCTTATCAGGGTAGGCCAATTGAGGTACTTGGAGCGATAATTTTGAAATGTGTTGTGAATGGTAATGTGCAAGAAGTGGAATTTGTAATAGTAGCAAACACGGGCCCCAGTTTATTAGGCCGAGATGTGGTGGATAAATTTGGGTGGCCGACATTGATGAAAGTATTTACAGATAAGAAGGAGAAAATGGTGAGCGAGGTCGGTGACAAGAATACAGTATTGCGTATGGACACAGAGGCACGCAATATTTGGGACCGCTTACAAGAGGTAATAGATCAATTTTCGGAGGTATTTTCCGAGGAGTTGGGCACCTACACGGGCACCCCGGTGGAGTTAGTGTTGAAGAGGGATGCGAGCCCGCGTTTTTATCGACCTCGCCCAGTGCCGCTGCCATTACGGGCGGCGGTAGATAAAGAAGTTGACCGGCTGGTGGCCCAAGGTGTGTTTAGGCCCATCAAGTTTTCGCGATGGGCCACCCCATTGGTCCACGTGCAGAAGAAAGACGGCTCCGTGCGACTGTGCGGGGACTACAGAAGTAGAGTAAACCCCGTGTTGCAACCCGACCCATACCCGCTCCCAAAGATACCGGAGCTGTTGGCGTCCATCGGGGGGGCGAACTGGTTTTCAACTTTAGATTTACGTCAAGCTTACCTCCAAGTCCCCCTGTCGGCGGAGTCGGCGGAGATAGCCGCTGTAAACACGTCGCGTGGGCTGATGGCGGTAACACGCCTGCCCTTTGGAACTATGCCATCGGCTGGTGTATTCCAAAGAATTGTGGTGTCAGTTTTAGTAGATATACCGAGAATTTGGATATATTTAGATGACATTTTAATTGCAACGATGTCTTTAGAAGAACATTTTGTTATTTTGAAGACGATTTTCAGCAGACTGTTTAAAGTAGGGCTGAAATTGGCAAAAGAAAAGTGTTGCTTGGTGAAACCAATGCTGAACTTTTTGGGATTCCGAATTAGCAAGAGTGGAATCACGCCAATTTGTTCTAGAGTAGAGGCGGTCACGAAAATTGACAATCCAAAGGATGTCAAAGAGTTGCGGACGTTTCTTGGGATAATTAACTTTTATTCTGTATTTGTAGAACACTTAGCGGAATTGGCGGCCCCATTGTACGAGCTGCTCTGCTTGAAGACCGAGTGGAGGTGGACCGAACGCAGACAAATGGCGTTTGAGGCGATCAAGGGGGCCTTGACAACGTCTCCAATTCTGCAATTTTACAGTTTGGATAAAGTTTTAGTTTTGGCGACCGACGCGTCCCCATTTGGCGTGGGAGCCGTGTTGGCACACCCCGATGATGCAGGCAACGAACAGCCGGTGGCCTACGCGTCGAGGTCGCTGAGTGCCGCTGAGCAGAACTACTCGCACCTCGACAAAGAGGCTTTGGCCATAATATTTGCGGTAAAGAAATTTAACGTGTACTTACAGGGTAGACACTTTATCGTGTATACAGATCACAAGCCACTGCTCGGGATCTTCGGTAAAGACCGACCAATTCCGGAAGTGATCTCGCCAAGATTGCTTAGATGGTCCCTGCTTTTATCGGCTTATAATTTCGATCTCCGTTACCGGAAAGGAGAAGAAAACACGAATGCGGACACTTTGAGCCGGTTCCCGCAGGACCCGCCACAACAGGAGGTGGAAGAGACGTCAGTCTTTCTCACAGAGTTGGCACAGGAAGATCTGATGCAAGCGGACCAAATCGCAGCCGCCACTCAGAGCGACGTCATCTTAAAGCAGGTGGTGTCAGCCTTACAGGCGGGCGTTAGACAATTGTTGGCGGGGTCGCTTGTATTAAAAGCTTACCAAGTGAAATTTGACGAACTATCTTTGCTGCGTGGGGTCATTTTGTGGGGCGAGCGAGTGGTGGTGCCACTGGACTTAAGGCCAAAAATGTTGAAACTTCTTCACGAGGGGCACCCCGGTATCGTGATTATGAAGCAGCGTGCGCGGCATTTAGTGTGGTGGCCGGGCATGAACTTAGAAATTGTAGAGTTTGTTAAGGATTGTGTGATGTGCGGCCAGAACAAGTCCTTACCACCACATGCAACACCAGTTGCTTGGCCACGAGCTGAAGGACCGTGGACGCGGATACACATCGATTTTGCGGGCCCCATATTACGTTACATGATTCTTTTAATTATAGATGCGTTCTCCAGCTGGATAGAGGCGAGGGCGATGACTGTAGCAACGTCAACAACTACAATTGGGGCACTAAGAGGAGTGTTTGCGACGTTTGGGCTGCCACACTTATTGGTTTCCGATAACGGGACCCAGTTCACGTCACAGGAATTTAAGGACTTTACAGCTAGGAACGGGATCGAACATATCTACGCACCCCCATGGCACCCACAATCCAACGGGCAGGCAGAACGCGCGGTCCGTTGGATCAAGAAGAAGCTGGCAAAAATAACGCAAGGGGATCTGACACTCCGACTTCAAAGGATAATGCTGTTACAACACGCATCGTTTAAAGGTAAAGGAGACCAAACCCCAGCCTATTTGTTTCTCGGCAGGGAATTGAATACGCACCTTGATTTGATACGACCAAGGCCAAACCGACAAGTGAATCCATCATCGGTTCCAGCGTTTCGCCAGCTAAACGTGGGGACGGCGGTATGGTATAAATCATTTCCCGAAGTAAAACCACCGTGGGCTGCGGGAGTGATCCTGGAAAGGAGAGGCAAATTAGTGTACGTTATTAGAGATATAACGACGCAAAAGACTGTGGTGAGACATGTCAACCATCTCCGGGCGCGTGGGAGCAGTGAAACGATGTTGGACAAAGTGACTGATAGCGTGGAAACCCCCACGAGTCAGGAGTTGGTTGGCAGATGATTTCAGCCGATTCATAATGGTGAAAACATTCAAAAAGAGAAGTGAAACTTTCGAAGAATTGACCAGTTTAATAGTAAAAATGGAGGCAAAAACTGGATGCAAACTTAAAAAATTAAGATCGGATAATGAAAGAGACTACCCGACAAATGATTTGCGTCAATGGACAGAAGAAAAGGGAAGTAATTCATCACAAAGTCACGACACCATATACTAGTACACCAGAATTGAACGAAATTGCTGAGAGAACCAATAGAACGATAATTGAGATGATCAGATCAATGATGCAAGATGCATGTCTGCCACAACAATTTTGGACAGAATGTGTGCACGCTGCTGCACATATTAAAAATAGATGTAAGTCAACAGTGCACAGAAGAACGCCAGTAGAAAAAATGACGAGTAAAAAACCCAAACATTAAATACTTGAGACGATTTGGATGTGTAGGATACACATTGCTAAAAGGGCAACCAAGGAAGAAATTTGATAGCAAAGCCCAACGAGAAATATTTGTTGGTTATCCAAATGGAAGAATGGGATGTTAACAGTTTCTGATAATGCAAACTGTTTGAGTGTTGACCTGACTGGACCTAAATCACGTACAGAGCAGGATAACATACATTCTGGTCATTATGGATTTAATCACTAGTTGGCTGAAACTGTATCCCATGTCCCATCCACGGCACAGAAAGTTGAAAACTTCTTGTATGATGTATCCATGCATTTCCCAGTAAGATTATCTCTGATAATGGACCGCACTTTCAAGCAAAAATTTACAAAGAATTTTGTAAGAAATTTTCAATTACGCCATATCATCCGCAGACAAATCCAGTGGAGAGATTGAACCAAGATTTGTTGAAGTATAGTATATAAGCTTACATTCATTCAAACTAGAAGGGATCAGTACCTCAGGAAGATTGCATTCAAATTTTCTTTTGATTTTACCCAAAGTTTCTACTTCTTTCACTAAGAAACACACTGGAATTTTAGGAAATAAACACACAAAATAATGTTTAGAATTATTACTTATGTCAATTTTTTAATTTTATACACAAAAAAAGAAAAAAAATACAAATTTCATCAATTTCCCAGGTGCTAGTGACATCTGATGTGAAAAATCAGAAACAAAAACATGTAAACAAACAGTGCTAACGCATGACACTGGTTGTGGTGGCCAGTGGTCACCAACCGGGTCGAAAATAGAAGTAATATTTTCCCCGTACAGAAATAGATCTGATTTTGTTTTATTTTTTGTTTGGTTTCATAAAAAATATTATGTTTTAAAAATATGTTTTAAAAACAGCTGGAGTGGGTTGCCAGGGCAACCAGATAGCTGGAAGGAGACAGGAAGTGTTTCCTGTGAAACCAGGAAACCAGACCAGGATAGAGCCAGTCTAAAATCAATCCTTGTTGCCAAAACCACACCAAAAGTTACACAAACAGTTTAGGATTAATTAGTGAAATTCTGCAAGGGATTAGGCTCATTTCTTGTGACACACAGTCATTGTGTCACGGGATTCCTGTCTTGCCGTTCATATATTTAGCGAAGGGATTTATCCAGCTGTTCCAGCAGTGAACAAGTGGGATCATGGCCAAAGCTCGTGCCTGACGAGCCACAGTTTACGCCCATTCAAACCGCGACAAAACCAGCTGTCGTCGTCATTCGGATAGAGAGCGAAGAAGAAACCGAACTTGATCGGTCTAAGAAGATAAGAAACTGAATTGATCAGTCAACGGAGAAGTGAAAGAAGAGAATTTACAGTACATCAGCGAATTCACGTCGTCGAAATAGCGGGAGAAAGGAGCGAAGGATTCGTAGAATCTTAAGTGAAGAAACGTGATCCGAACGAGGCCCGTTTGGATACGTCTCGTCGTCGTGCCAAACAGCTACAAAGTCGCCACTTTGTTGAGCGAGCAGCAGAAGATGTTCGACATCGCGAGCCAACAAGATTTCGTTTGTTTCCTTTTCATTTCATTTATTAATATTCTTTTTAATTCTAGTCAAATGTATAATTTCAGTTTTAATTCAGAGTTTTTATTGTAAAGTGTTTTTAATTAAGATCATTTATTCAAAACATCAGAATAAATAGTGTGTTTGTTTTTAAAAGATAAGTTTGTTTTTTGCCATTCAATTCTATTGAGTTAATCAATTGTCCGTTTAGATTAGTTAGTTTATTAGAATATATAAGACCCGGAGCAGTGTGATCTTTTATTTAATAATAATGGTTTTATTAGATAATTGGTCAGGATCACTACATGGTGCCAAGCCTTTGAACTCTGTGTGGAATTCACACACACATTAGAAGTCAAAGGTTACATGTTACGACCACCTGCAAAGAAATGTGTTGAAAGAAATAATCCAACACACATTTCCAATACTCATTTTCCTCACCCCCAACACTCATTTCAAAAATGGCCCAGCAACAACCTAATCAGCCTCTAACGTTCAAAGATAAAATTAGTAAGTTTAATTTTTTTTAAAAATTACAAAAAAATGATTGTTTTCAACAAAGGAGTGTCAGGCAATGCGAGACAGACCAAACCAGATGATAAAATCGTCAGGATGAGATGTGGGCGACATGGAAATCGCCACTTCATTACCGTTAACATAACAAAGCAGATGACGGATTTGAAAATTGTGCTCCAAATAGAGCAGAAAGAAAAAAATTGCCAATGCGAATAAAGGTAAGAAAATTTATTTTTATTTAAAAAAAAAATTTAATAGAAATTTTTAATTTTAATTTTTAATTTTTTCATTATTAAAGAAAAAAAGAACACAGAAAAAGGATGAAAACAACTTTTAGAAATTTTTACAATTTTTTGATAGATGATGATGCTACAGTTCCAAAAAAAGTTTTTTTTTTTTTAAATTATAAGTTAAATAAATTGAAAAAACTCTTATTTTTATTTTTTTATGTGTAACATTGCTATTTCCTTAAAAAAAATGTTCTTGGATCCTTTTTTCGATCATTTTATTTGAATTTGGGTTTGGATTTGGAAGTTAGTATATTTAATTTTATTCTGTATTTATTTATTTATTTATTTGTTTATTTGGTGGTATTTTATGGAAATGATGTTGCCACAGAAAAATGTCATGCACCAGCAACTGTTGCTGCGACTGTTTTGTTGGGAATAGTTGGCGTGAAAATCATCACTTGATGTCGTAGATTGTGTAATTTATGTTTTGTATCACGTGGTGACGCTCCTACCATATTTGGAGTGATCACTTCCTGTGTTTTTCACTCATCCGCTCAATGTGTAACCGTGAGGACGCATTTGATTGTATTAAACTTCAATCGGTTTATATTTGGATTTATAACATGTTTTACCCTTGGACTATTTTATTCCCGATATTTAAATTTGGTTTGTGTGTTTTTCTGTCATCTAGTTATGTAAAATTTAAATCAAGAAAATCCATCATAATTCATTAAAATATCATCATATTTAACTTTGGTTTTAACTGAGTGTTTTTCATCAAATGGAGGTTCACTTTCATCAAAATTTATTCATCAAATTACATTACATTTTTTATTAAAAACTATTCAATTATTTTTTTTTAAATTAAACTCTTTATTTTTTAATTGTTTGGACATTAAAATTAAAATGTCCGACCCCCCCCCCCTGACGTAAGTTTAAGGTAAGTTTAGGAAATCCAAGGAAAAAACTTTATTTCCAGCCAGACGAAGTTCCTCGTCCTTTATGTTTAGGATGTGGCTGGGTACAGGGCGTTTTCGCCATTAACCACCTACTAGTTTGTCCAAATTGTAATGGCCCCAAGCGCCATATTGTTACAGAAACTTGGAACAAAGACATCTTGCCTTTCTTGGTCAAGGAAGTTTATCTCCCGGCGGCGAAGGAATGGGTCTGCTGCGAGGAGGGCAGGTTCCTTCATAAAGGCAAAGAAGAAGCTGTGCTCATAGACCCAATGATAATGAACCCGAAGAATGCTTCCAAATGGAAATTAACATGCATAGGTACAGCCAAGGCCAAAAATCGAGAATTAACTTCCGATGCTACTAGAAGCTGCCAAAAAAGTCAGCCAAGAGATCAATCAAAAAGAGGAACCTTCCATCGTAATTATTCAATGGATACTTGACATACGACGGGTGGAGACGTTCGAAAATCTTGATTTCATTTTTAATGTCCCATATATTTTTAATGCTAATTCCAAAATTCAAAACAATCTTTTTTGAGAACGGTGAGATATTTAGTGAAATGAAAGTTCACTTTTTTCTTCAATAGGATACGTAATTGGAAGTAAATGCGGAGAAAAGATTATTTATACATAGAGGAAATCCGAATAAGAATAGTACACACATGACTTTCAAGAGTGAAATCCTGGACTACAAGTCGAAACAAGGCTTTGTATGCAATCTCTAGCACTTTCTAGTCATTTCTCTCAGCACTCTCGCTTGCTCGTATCAAACCTACGATCGATTCAGCTATTTTCAATTTGCACCGATCGATACCAGAGTCAGTTTAACACACAGTCCATTCTTTAAGTTTCTGGCACCCAGTAAACTTTGTCGTGTTCAGACATTTCATTTGAAAAGAATAGCTCGCAGGACAATGGACGACTACTACTTGTATTAACGTGGAAAAAGTAAAACCACGAGGAAGAAAGACCGCGACGCAAGTGTTATCAACAAAGCAGACGCACTTATACTACAGAGTGAACGAGTGAGCTCGCCAGAACTACAAGAACAGAATAATCGTGGCGTTCGACTTCGAACGTCTCGATTTGGCTCACCTCGTCGCCATTCATCGAATAGTAAAATTGGAAATTCCCACATAGAAGAGGGAGATTATACAGAAGGTGACTGTGTTCCACTCTTGCTAAATGGTGCAATTTCGACACTTGCGGAACACAACATAATGAAGACCCATCAGCCATCACAGTATTAATATCAGAGTGCAAGAGATGAATACTGATATTAATAATGTTCAGTTTTCTAAAGCAATA
Organism: Strigamia acuminata; assembly: GCA_949358305.1. Classification (NCBI taxonomy): domain Eukaryota; kingdom Metazoa; phylum Arthropoda; class Chilopoda; order Geophilomorpha; family Linotaeniidae; genus Strigamia; species Strigamia acuminata. Next base: position 31,747,625 of record OX442314.1, on the reverse strand, counting down.
GGTGCAGATTCAAAAAGATTACCAGATCTGTCCCATGATAATTTTTTATCAGTGCTGCAATCAGATTTCAAATTACAACTTGTAATTAACAACTCACACAAAACAACAACATGCATTCTGAGCAGGTACACCTTATTCCCTATTCACCATTGCCCAGTAGCAAAACTACCAGTTTCTATGGGCCTCAGGTAAGTAAGGCAGAATAGTTTCAGCATACTGACCACGCCATCCGTGGAAAAATGAGCGACAGCTGGAACTTGGCCAGCATAGAACCACGAAGTGACTCAAACTATTTTTTGTGGGAGTCAAGGATGGAGGGCGTATTGAGAGCCAAGAAACTATGGAAGGATGTAATCATCGGAGCAGAGCCACAACACGGAGTACGAGGGGCAGCAGATTACGACGCTAAAGAAAAGCTGTGGAACGAGTGGGATGACAAACACGATGACCGCTCTACAGGTGCTAAAATACTCCCAAATAAAGAAAGCGAGGCAACTATGGGAACAGATAAAGACGAACATGGCCGCCACAACGAAGGAATTGCAAATGAGAAGTGCTTGTGAATTAACGCAATTAAAAATGAACGGCAAAGAAGACATAGATTCCCATTTGGTTTGATTATTCCACTATTCCATTATTCCATTATTTTGCTTCCATCATGCAGAGTTTTTGTTTGTTATTTTGAACATGGTATTGAGCAGAGTTTACTGAAGCCATTTAATGTTTCCTATTTCTGCCTCTAGAGTGCATAACACTCTATTCTCTCAGGAAAATGGCAGCCTCCAAGCCAGCATGGCCATTACGCTTTACCTCCAACCAATTTGTAAGTTTTTTTGCGTTATTAAAAATTTATTTTGTATATTTATTAATAGTTTATGGTCTGGCACGTCTCAATAAGTGCCAGACACATCAGCAACATCAATTAAGCGTCCAAACGCACTCAAACTCGCTCACGGTCATCGCGCAAATTACAAGCTAGTGTACGCGTTAATGCTAAGCGCTAAAATTCGCGCATCGCCCAAAAACATCATTTTGTGCTCAAACTCACTAGTTTCAACACTTCCACACCGTGTTGGTATTGCAAAAACTCTACTAGTTGCTGATGATTATTAGTGTGTGCATAAATTATAATGTGATTAATTAGTTGAAAATTTATAAAATTAGATGAATTTAGTATAAAATATTGTAACATGAAATGTTAAAATGGATTATTGTTGAAATTAATAATGTAGATAGTTTGAACTAATGAATTTGATTCTTTTTATGAATTATAGGATTCGAATGGATGAAATGGCGAATAAATTCGACAGAATGGATGTGAGAGATCACGATAGCGACTCGGATTCGGTTTGTTCAATGCAAGTGTCTGATTTGTTGGAGCGACAGCTGCAACCTGGAGATGATTTGGAGAGCTATTTGGCTAGTGAACCACAGACAAGCTAGAACTTGGAAGAATTGGTCGATTGTCCACGCCCTTTCACGGAAGGAAAGCGAAAAGTGGAGGAAAATAAGAAAAAATACGATGGACCAATGACAAAAGGACAAGAAGGTTTGCTACGTCGACGTCGAAAGAACCGACAGCTCAAAAAGGACATCAAAGCACAAAAGAAAAAGGCATTTGACGACGAGGCGAGGAGAATTCGAGAAAAAGAAAAGCGCCATACTGTCGATCACAATAAACGTCGTTTGGAGGAACTCCGAACAGAACACCGAAATGTGGTCAGAGAAATAAAAGGCAGGAAACTCAAAGGATTAATGTGAGTAGCAGATTATCAGCTGTGGAGAGACGGAGCTAATGCACTGTTAATTCAGGAAGCGAAAATCAGGAAAAATATTCTGAAAGCAATCGCTTTGGCTAAAAGAGAGTCGTACCAGGACCCAAGTATCATGTTTCCCGCTCCTATTCGGGTATACCGAGTGAAGCTAGACATGGCACGACAGGTTCAGGCACTGGGACTCGCATTGGATTACAGCAATGCCCCGCCAAACGATTTAACGTTTCCGCCTGTTGGCAGTCCGCCAATTCGGGTGTTGAATTCTCAGATGGCGGCGTTAGGTGATTTGACTCCGGGAAGGCAATCATGGACATATGATAGCATAGTGGATCATTATCTGCAGAATGCAGATGTTGGAGACCCATTATCCTCAGATGTTTCCGTTCTAGTCAGACTGGGTATTCAAAATGGTGGATCCCAAATTGAGAAAGGAGGCCATTCATTGGCTAATGCGAAGGATTCCATCAAAAGGGAAAAAGATCTGGATTTTCCCAGTTCCGATCCCTGAACACTGGCAGCTCTTCGTGATAGATTGGAGGAAGACGCCGACTCAGTTTGTCCTATATGATCCAAGTGGACCACTCGACAAGACGTATTCACGGTGGGAATCGCTGAAGTTTTCTCTAATTTCGGGAGGAGTTGAGTTTGACAACAGGCTAATTCGCTGGGATCCGCCGTGAATGCACCAGCTTGATGAGGACAGCTGCGGCCCTACTATTCTCTATTTTGCAAGGAGATATGTAGAAAACCGAGGTTTGATGCAGTTCGGGGAATCTTGCAAATTACGATTGCGATTCATATACGAAATTGCGAATCAAGAACTTGTGCCATTTGAATTAATTGAGGAACAGAGAAAGAAAGATCTCGCAGAAAGAGATTAAGTAAACTTTAATTTGTTTGTGCGTGAAAGATTAACACGGACTTTCAATATTTGATTTTTTTTCTGTGTGTTTTATAGAAAAGGACTGCTTGGAAAAAAAATTAATATCAGTGAAACAATATACAAAAAGTGTTATTATTATTGAAAAGTGTTTGTTTTAATTTATTTTAAATTATATAAATATAGTTTCCGATTCAGAAATGTAATATAAGTGATATGACATTTGTGGAAATTGCAGAGTGATTTAAAGTATTGTGACCGTCAGGCCACCCGTGTGACCTGCGGCACTGCCACACACCGCCATACGGCCCCAAAGGTCAACCCCTCTGTGGGTGATTGACCTAGCACGGGGAGGAGGGAGTGGAATGGTGTGGTAAGGAAAGGAGTGTGAGAAAGAGAGAGAGTTGTGCTGGACACGGACTGAGCAGGACGTGTCTGGAGTAGCTCCCCGAGAGGAGAAGGTATTCATCTGAGGGACAAGACGTGTGCCCGGTTGGAGTCTGTACTCCTCACCATTCACCACGTTGATACTCAGTGCTATGGCGGATTCCATAGCGCAGCCTCCATGAGCGGATACGCGGGTCGTAGGTAGGTACGACACGAATGTTTAGTCGAACCGACCACCTCACCCATTGGGCTCACGCCCAGTGTGTGACGGGTCGGTTGCCGGTGTGGCACCCCCGCAACAGGTAACGGGATTCCCCATACCCCTAGACAACCAACCAATATTAGGGAGTCTTAGTTATTTTACGTGTGTATGCGTCCCACGCCAGTGTAATTAGTCCCCTAATTGCCCTGGCAAAGACCATATCAGTCACAATTGGGACGCATATCAGTGACATGCATATAAAGACTAATGACTTTGATTCGAGAACCTTGTGATCGCTTGACCACCCATGGTGACCTGTGTCACTCCATACACCGCCCAGTGGTTCTAAAGTCATCCCCCTTTGCCTGACCCAGTATAGGGAAGGTGAGTGGTGCTGACTCTGCTCTCCTCACCATTTACCACTGTGACGCTCAGTAGCATGGCGATGAGCCTGCAGCAACCTCTTTTTTTGCTGCCTGCAACTGCGACTATTTCGACGAGTCGTCAGCTGTGATGATTGTTTACACGGTGTAGTGGCCTGATGGTCACTAGGGAGTTTTTAGTCATGTTTTGTGTGCTGTGTATCGTGTTTTGTAAGTATTTAAGAATATTTAAAGGACTGAAATTGCGAAATATTGGAGTGATCATCGTGTTTTTCATTAATATATATTGGCCGAAAATTGAGAAAATATCAAGAGAAAATCATCATGTTTTATATTTCATTGTACTTAAAAAAGAATAAATAATATCATGTTTTATTTCATTATAAAAAATACTCTCTTTATTTGGAAAATCTTATTGCACCACCTTGAGTCACTTGGAGCCAGCTGCCTAGATTGTCATGACAACCAGCCCAGGATGTTGCACAGGATGGGCATCCTGCCTACCTATAAGGAGTGGTGAAGCAATCTAATTTCTTATAAGGAGTTGTGGTGCAATTTAAACCAAGGATTGTGGGAAAATTGCTCCCACAACTTCAGTTCAAGTCTCCCTTTCAAACCAGTCACAACATGTCAAGTATTGCTCCAGTTCAACCAAAACCAGTAATTATTTGATTTGTGATATTTTGCCAAGGAATTTGGATTCCCCTTGCTGTAAGGTTAAAGCAGCTAGGTTTCATCTTGCTATTGAGAATACTTTAGCTAGATTTGTCTTGCTCAAGCAGCCAGCTTGAGTTGAGATTTTAGTGGAGTTTTGGAGCCAAATTGATTGTATCAATTTGGAAGTTTTAGCCTTGTACTTAACAAGCGGGCGCCTCCTTGAGCGTTTAATCAAGAAGGGTTTTGGCTCTTAGTATACCGTGTTACACGGGCACTCTGAGTTGAATCTGCTGTGTGAAGACATACGAGAGACGGACGACATCGCCGCAGCCTACGGAACCGTTACGGGACCCGAATTGCGAGACGCCGCCCGAGACGGACCACGACGACCAGCCATCACGGAATTTCTTAAGCCCGAGAAATTACCCAAACAGCCAGCCGTCGAGGAGGAGTTAGCAGAGACGTGAGTAAGGTCGAATACAGTGCGAAAACACGTTTTCTCCGAATATTTCGACTCTATTCTCGCCATTTGCGAGTCGTTTTGGTTGCCGTTTGCAACAAAAGGAGACGTACGACGTTGCCAAGCCAGCCACGTCGCAAGATTGCATTGTTCATTATTTCCATATTTACTAACCTAACAATCCGTATTATTTCACTAGTATTATATAAGTTAGAAACATTATTTGTATTATTAACCCGATTACCCACGAATAAATTAGTTTCCTGGATTTAAAGTAAACAAAGTGTATTTTATTAACAAGATTAGTTTGGAAAGGAATGTTAATATTTATATCAATATTTCTTCCCTTTTGGCATTCATTAGAGAGAGAGAAAGTTATTTGATAAGAACCGTCGTGGCAACCGTTGCGACCAAACATTGTTGTGGTAACATTCGAGGTCACAACAACGGATGACATTGTTCTGTTCTGCAATTGGAAATTTGAGATTGTCAACCTCGGTCCGATAACTAAATTGCTGGAGGTCAAATTTATTCGACAAGGCGGCAGGACATTTGTATCGCAGATACCATTTATTACGAAGTTGTCACAGAAATTCAACGCAATAAAAAATACTATTATTAAGGTTCCAGTTTCACCAGGCACCACATTAATCAAAGGCCCGACAGACAACCTCTCGTCGTTTCCCTTTCATTTTCTCGTGGGATCACTTCTGTTTTTAGTGTTCCGTACACGCCTGGACATCTTATTTTATGTTATTTCTTTTTCCCAATTCAATAACTGTTACACTAATCGTCATATCAAGTCTATTGCAGGTTCTATGGTATTGTCATGTATACAGGCGACATTATTTTCGCAAACTTGTGTCAAGAACGTAAAAAGAAAATGGTTTTTCTTCAAGTGGAGGCTTATGAATCCATATCAGCTTACAAGCTGATGCCACCGGATAACGTTTGTTTTCAGTCATCTAAACGACCGTTTATCCAGCTTTGTGCTTTTGAGATGTCGGCTTTGACAACGCTAAATCCTGGAGTGGCGTCTTGGCTCCATAACTCAATCATAGATTACTATTTGGAGATTATCATGAGTGAATACTCCAGCTACTATAATCTAGGAATAGGCTAGGCTCCTAGGATAGGTTGAGACGCTCAGGAGATATACCAACCCCTCGATAGAAAAATAGGTTTTCCCAGTCCCGGTGCAGAGCCATTGGATAATATACATCCTGGATCAATCGCGGCCTAATGTAGCATTAGTTTTATATAATCCATCCGGACCTATCGAAGCAGAGAAAGATGAAAATCATTGATAGGTGGATGATCGATAGTTCCACAGTTTAGACCCTGAAAACCGCCTAGGATGAGCCAAATGAATGGAGTGTCTTTGAGTGTATTGTTTAACTATTGTAGTTTGAGTTATCAGTTTGAGAAAATCAGTTTAGCTGACTTAAGAAGTTCCTTGCTTTCAGTACAGAGGTTCCAACTTCAAGTACCATAGAAATTAGAAACCTTTCAACTTCCAAGATGGCAGAATACCCGGCACAAGAGTTGGTTGATATGGAATTCTGCTATGGCGCCACTCTGGAACATTGTGCAGCTGCAGGTAGACTGTACAGAGAGAGGTTTCCAAATCGGCAACATCCCTCCCCAAACACAGTGAGAAACATTATTCAAAGGTTCCGTGAAACAGGAAGTAAGTTATAATGCCACGTCCTCGTCAAGGTCGACCGAGGATTGTGTTAAATGAGGATTCAACAAGAACAATTCTGCCAGCAAATCCTCATGTTAGTAGCAGAGCCATCACAGCTGATGTCAGTTGTTCCCAAGACTCTGTTCTAAATGTGCTACACACCAATCACCTTCCATCCATTCCATGTTCACTGCCATCAGGAACTACGCGATAGAGATTTCAATGGTCGAGTAGAGTATTGTAATTTGTTAATAAGATAGACGACGATGAAAACTTTCCCAGGCAAGTAATGTGGTCGGATGAGGCCCAATTTGCTCGCAATGCAACAGTAAACCGTCACAATATCCATTATTGGGTCACAGAAAATCTCCGATGGATACCTGAAGTAGCCCACCAAGTGAATTGGTGCTTTAATGTCTGGTGTGGGATTTACAATGGGCAAATAATTGGTCCTGTGTTCTACGATGATAAGCTGAATGAACAACGATACACCGAATTAATTCTAACAAATACCCTTGAATAGTTTGTTGACAATTTGCCATTGGCCAGAAGAGTTGTGGTAACCCTGATTTTATACCGCCTAAAATCATCATCACCACTTAAATAATTATTTATTTAATTGTTTAACTTGGCACACGCCAAAAGTGTGACTTGGGAGCGGAAATCCCCGAGGCACACTTTCCCCTCTTTTGGGGCAAAACATTACATCAGAGTAATGATAATGATGTGATACATCCTGTATTGCACCAAAATCACCACTCTGCGCACGTTTTGTGCGCCGGACCAGAGAGTGCATAAAAGCCCCAAATTTTGGCGGCACACTCACTCTCGACCACATCACCAACAAGAACACAACTTCACTGCTTTGAAAAGGACCAAAACCCGTAACTTCAAGTATTGATCGTGTTAGTTTGGTGAGTTGAGATTCATCTTTGCTGTTTCCACTGTATTATCGGTGGAACCAGCCTCATTTGCGCTTTGCGTGTAACCGCCATCGTCGGTTACCCGCACTTACACGAATCTCCGGTAACGCCCGAGAAAACCGCTCACTGTCGGTTATTGTGAGTCTCGTCCCACTTGTTCCGAGACTCATCGTTGCTGACACAGCACCAACGTTTGCCCGTGAACCATCGTAGAGACTGTGGACCACCGTGAGCTTTCCTCCGGAGTCTACAGTTGAAACCATCGAACGAGCGGCGAAATTTGTATCGACGAGTTCGCCTCGCCATTTTGGTGTACGTGACAAACTCCGTTTGTTACGCGCCCAAAATATTTCCTTTGTTCATCGAGAGCATTGTCGCTCTCGTTATATTTCATTTCTGTCTTCTTTCTTCTCGTAAATTACTAGTCAAATTATTATTCTATTCATTTTAATCACTTGTAATTCCAAGAATAAAGTTATTTGTATTTTTATTTCAATTCAAACGGCAGTTTTCATTTCATTAAAATTACCCCTAGACACTATTTTACAGGCATCAGAGTTTAAGTCCTATAAACGGCAGCTCAATTGCAGATCGACCAGGTAAAGGTAAGTATTTACAGGTCAAAAACCCGGAGTCGCAACAGAGTTAAGATGTGGTACTAACAGGATGCGGCTCCACCCAGCTTCTCACATCTAGCCACGGTTACACGCTGCATTCAGACATCAGTAGATTAGTAGAAAAGGACCAGTGTCATGGCCACCTAGATCCCCCGATTTGACACTGCTTGACTTCTTCTCCTGGGGTTATGTGTGAAGGAGAAAGTTTATGAAACAGTGCCAATTACCATCAACGACCTTAAAGGAATTACAAAACACACGATTGAAACTGTGTACAAGTCCATCCAGGCACGTGCAGAGATGTGCCTCCGCGCAAGTGGTCATCATATTGAACAACCTCAAGACTAATCATTCTCTTAACTTCAAACATCCTAATCAGATATCCAATTCCAATCCCACAAAAATATGAGGTTTTTGCTTCGTTTTTGAATAGCCAAAGATCATTATATTTCAAGTCTGAACCACGAACCCATGGCCAATAAACAGTATGTGATAAAACAATGTTTCCATCATTTTGAAGCATTTTGATGTTTAAAAATGCTACGTGGTTAATTTTGCGCAATTTGTGTCAAATAAACATTAATTGTGAGCATTTGTAAGAGCTAAATCATTAATTTTTCAAAATTTACATTAAATATTAATGCGAACCAATGAAGCAATTAGATATCTAATTTCTTTCGACAATTCCTCTCAGATTGTTGTATCAAAACTCATTGGCTGCCTTCTTTACCCCAATATGATCACTTTAAATTGTTTTATTAAAAAACTATGTCATTATTTTTCACGGTTTTGCAGTCTAGCTTCCATAAGGAAATACTGATTACAAGATGGTAATTCAACTAAAATTTCCAGCAACATGTCTATGAAAATATTTCGTGAAAAACGAAAGTCATTTCAGCGCATTTGGTTTAGCTACGTATCATAAAAACAGTTCTTTCATGTGATTATAATTGCTTGTGTCCAGGCAATGAACACCAGTATTTATGTGAATGAGATGGAATTGTCACATTGCAAAATTACAATTAGGTTACAGGAAAAACAATATATTCACCAAAAATCCAATGCTAATTCCCAAAAGAAAATTGCTAAGCAGTATCAACAAATTTCAGATGAAACACCATGTGATGATATGATTTAGTATTTTCTTTTTCAGTAAAACAGGAAGTTTTCAATTTAAAAAAGTAATTCAAACACGAACATGAAAAATAAACGAGTAATGGAAAAGAAACTAGTGGACCAAAATAATTGAAGAAAATTTGGAGGTAATAAACCTTTCAATGACACTGTGAATGTAAAACCAAATCAAAACCAGAGAGCCAAGATAGTAAAATATAAAAATTATCATTTTACACAAATGGTCAAATAACGACTAACAAATATGAAGGAAAACCAGTTGTAGTGTATGTAAAACAAGATCCAGGAACAATCAATCTCAAAAGTTGAATCAAGAACCACCAACAACAAATATTGGATAAAGTAGATGCCACATTCATGTAACAAAATGTGATATAAAATGCGGTATAAAATCATGTAAATGCCACATGTAGGATTGCAGGCTTACAATACAAATAAATGTAAATGCCACAATCTTGTAGGATTTGCAGGCTTACAATACAAATAAATGTAAATGCCACAATCTTGTAGGGTGTGGGCTCGCAATACAAATGAATGTAAATGCCACGTTAGTTGCAAGGTATGCGGGCTTACAATACAAAATATATCAACCACAAAATCTTTTTTTTTCAATTGAAAGCAGGACAAATTGCATGCAGCTGGATTTGACCAGAGCTCTCTTTTGGTTCCACTGAGACTAGTTCAAGTCGTCAGTTTCTCCAGGGGTGACCACGTGGAGGTAGAGAGTTGGATTTTACACCCCCTAATTTACTATTTACACACACAATCAAATATATTTTGAAAAACAATCGCCAGCAAGTCCGTACCAATCAATGCACGTATGATGAAAATATATAAAAATTAATAATAAATAAAAATACATAAAAACGAAAACATACAAGAGTGACGAAAAATTAGAATCTCCATACAGAGTGAGGAATTTTCATGGTAACATTTCCAAACATTTTCCCTGCTTTTGACTAATAAGTTGACTGATTATGACCACTCACTCCCTTGAAATATGACGCACGGATGGAATAAAATGTTTAACAAAAACAAGTAGCGAAATTCGAATTAAGTAGCGAAATAAACCAGACGCAATGCTAAACAAACTTACTTTGGAACATTACGTTGAAAAATTACCCATCTGAGGACAGAAATTTACCGAAATAAACCATGATTAGCAGCGGCGAAGCACACTCACGAACCGACCGACCGACCGACGCCTTCCTTTGTGAGAACGATAAGTACGGGGTTCACAGGCGGAAAAACACGATATCCGGTGAAGGTAGAACAAATCATTAGTGTATTTCTCTTTTTCGGAGACAGAAAGTATACAATTCAGAATGATTTAAAAAGAGATAAGCAGACTTTAGTTTTCTTAATAAAAATATCCCACGATTATTATCAAGAATGAATAAGGCGGAGAGAAAAACAGTATTAATTTAAGATAATGTAGTAACAGTTGCAAACACCCGATGGCGTTTCTGTCGCTTGCTTGGAAAATGCCTAGCAATTTTAAAAACTTAAAAAAAGAAAATTTTATTAATAATAGTTTATTCTAATGATTATGTTGTGACGATGACGGCTCGAGATAGCAATTGCTAACAAAATAATGTTAAAAGCGTGAACAAGTGTGAGATATAAAGTGCAAATATGGAGACGTAAATAAATAAATAATATCATTGTGTTCAGTGTGGAAATAAGAGTGTTAGCGTTCTTATTTCCTGACGTAAAAGATGTCGTCGAAATTCGGTCTGAATTTGATTCCAGGTTGGTTCTAAAAGGTGTAATGGTTAGCTGGTGAATTTATCCGATATGTGCGGTTGGCTTTCCCGCATTGCCACACACATCATATCGCTCGCAATTATTATTATAATTACAAATGAATTATCAACAATGGTGTAATTATTCTGTGATAAAATACATGCAAATAAGAATACAATTTAGTGCTTCTATTTTTATAGGAATTGGCATAGCAATGTCAGTTGTGTGTCTCATTACATGCATTTATTATAATACCGGTATCCTCATTGCCTACATGGTGTTTTACACTGCAGCCTCCTTTGCAGCCGAGGTGCCTTGGAAAGACTGCTATGAATGGTGGGGTCCAGATCACAGATGTTTTGTCAGAAAAGCGGTAGTTACATTTTTAATTTTTTTTAATTTTTATTTCATACAATTTTCTGAGCAGGATTACCTTGCCGTCGTGTTCTGAAATTGCGTTACCAGCTAATGATACAAATCTAACCTTAAGTGGGGCTTGCGAAACTATCAATTACACTCATCAAACTGCATCAGAGCAATATTGGACGTGAGTTATCCAAAATGAGGAACTTTGCAATACAGGAAATAGACAAGAAGTTATTGAAAGCGCCTAGTGCGATCGAAGCAAAACCGTGAGTAAAAATAAACTTTTAAAAATACTGTGACCAGCTGCCCCTGCGCACGGGTCGCTGCACTGCAACGGCAATGCACTTGGCGCAGCTCCAGCGCCTCTCGTATCTCGCGCAGCCTGTTGCGGTCCCCCGCAACCAGGTGGAGCTGCGGGCCTTTGGTCAAGCAGGATCGGGCCCCGGAAGTCGCCCTTCCGGAAGTGGTTGGTCCCCGTAGGGACAAGAGAGTTGTTGATCAACCAGCAAGGCGAACGGTCGTGTTGCGACCGCCTCCGAAACTGGCTATTGAGATAACCCAAACTATCGGCGTGGCGATGATATCGCCCGCCGGGACCTGAGCGTCCAGTTGCGCCACGTCCGCCGGACGTTAACCGTAACTTCGGCGGCGTGGCCCAAAACCGATTACCGACCTCGTGTGTCATGGCGGCCGATGGCCGCCGTGCCACGCGGTCTGATTAGGGACGGTTCGAAGGAACCGCCGCCTTGGGAAATACACTATGGGACACTACAATCATACCCCTAGACATCCAATAAAGCCATAACTAAAACTATATTGTGTCTCCGTGTATTTCGTGGTTTGTTTTATCGTGTGTGTTGCGTCCAGCGCCTCCGTGGCTCTCCCCCGACCACGTGGCGTCCGTCCGAACACTCACAATTGTGGGCCCGTCCAGGATTTTGAATTCTCTTGCGAATACTATTCTAATTTACTGATTGTGTGAAGCACAATATTAAATGAATTTTTTCTTTCAACTAGAGGGGGAAATTTCCTTGGTCATGATTGTGATAGGGGGTCAGCAGGCGAAACGGCCGCTAATCGCTGACCATTGGACCCTGATCAGACAAAAATTGGTGGCTTTGCATGTCCAGCTTGCCTGGGTACTGGCAAGCCGGGACTTACACTAGCCACACTTTCCAACGGTCTTCTATTCCTTTCTAGCTTAGCCTAAAAAACTGAGTGGTTGGGAGGGGAATATAATTCCAAACCTTCTTTATTATTTCTATTTCTTGGTGCGCAGCCCAAGTAAAAGTAATGGAACAGTCTGCAGCGTATTCAAACTCGATTCGTGGAGGAGGCGCGCTGGTGGCCACCAGCAAACCAAATCCCACGGGGGAGAAGCGGTCATATTCCAGGTGCCACGCTGCAATCACTGGTTCCATTATGGGCCGGGCGAGGAGGCGATGTTGAACTGAGCTTTGAGTGACATCAAATTTCTTGTAGGACGTTTAGTCGCTTGGATGCAGGTTGCTAGCTTAGTGGTCGCTGGCGCGGGAACAGTCACGTGCGGTGAGTTGGCGTGTAGTTGGACCCGAGTGGCAGCGAAGTGTCCGCACACATGGGAAGACTGCCTTGTTTTTTGTTGCGACTCATAATTTATGGGTTGCGTTGTGGCTGCTCAAGGCGCTCATCCGGGTTCACATCGGTCATAATCCTACCCTGTCCCGTGTACTGGTTGGTAGGCAACTGCAAGTTAACGTATTTAACCCAAGAGTTGCTGAAATTGGGACACGGACAGCAGGGAGAGCTGCCGGAGGTACGGGGATACCGATGGTGAAGTGCTCAAATGGCACAGAGAGTTCGTTAGGGCGTAGGAACGATATCTGTGCGTTCAGGTAGCTACCAACTTTGAAAAAAGATTGGGAATCTAGCCTGTAACTTTTGTTTCTGAATTTTATTCACTCTTGCTTGATTTCTGGGCTACTGCAGTTTGTTAAAGGACTGTGCTCAAACCACAGTCTGGAGCAATCTCTGTAATTTGGAAATTAGTTGTTTTTACATCTTTTTCATTTTTTACTTTTTCTCTAAACTTCCCTATCTATGATTTTCATGGTTTTCTTGGGACTCCACACCTGACAGCGGTAATAATCACCTCAAATGCCGGGTTGTATACAGCGTCAAATGGAGGGCGATATGGCTTCACAATGGCGGCTGAAGGGTGGGACCCAAGGCGACTAGGGACAGAAGATGCATTTCCTTCTTACTTTAAGTGCAACTGACTGTTCCACAAAAAACACCATTTCATTGGGATGAACAGACATCTCAGTGTAGGCACGTTTCTGTCGAAAGGCAGCCTCGTGCAGACTGGAATGAGTCTCCGAAAGGGGTGAGCGGGCGCGTTTGTTGGTCTCTTGGGGCAGAAGAAGAGATTGCAACAATATCCCCGTAGTGTAAATATCTGCAAAAACCTTCTGCTAAAAATTGGAACTTTTTGGGTGTCTTTTAGATTAAAAAACACCCAGTATTTTGTAATTTTTTATTTTTATTTTCTTATCTTTCTTCCTCTGTTTCTTCTTGCGAGGCATCAAGAATCGGTTTGTCTGCGCGCTAGCGCGGTTTGATTTTGTTATTTGTTGCTAACAATGATAAAATTAACTGGTTTGAAAATTTCGAAGTTCTACAGACATGATTTCGTGCTTTTTTAGAAAAGCACAAAAGTCATGTTTTTGTGGAATCAGACCATTTTGATCTGGTTCAGAACTTCTAGTTCCAAACCGAAAAATCACTATTGTTTTTTCAAAAAGTGTTGTTTTTTCTGCAGAAATGTAGGAATTGGAACATTAAAACGGTCGAAATTTTGTTTTTATTTTAAAAATCAAACATGGCGACTGGAAAGACAATAGAAAAACATGTGGAAATCTCGGAATTTTCGAGAATGATTGGAATTTCAAATTTCGACATTTTCTTGGAACTCTGGGAAATTGATTCTATAAATTATTTTAATTTTCTACCAATGGGAAACCAGGGGGGGGAAGTGACATCACTAATCCCTCTCCCAAGAATGGCTACTTGAGCCTAATCTCCTGTCTCCTCATTGGTCGTGACTTAATTCCACTTGTTCACCTTGCAAGCTGCGGTCCTGCTTTTGGTCACATTGTGTCAATGCCAGCGACCAGAACTGGTAAGACCACGTGGGACTCTCCTGCACCTAATTCTTTCACACCCGCAACGGATTCAGATTTGAACGACTCGGATAATAATTCGATTGCTTCTTCAAACGACAATATGTCAAGTCCTAAAGTTAAATTGTTGGATCAAGCGATGCTTGAAACGACTTGCAACGTCTTTAATCTAGTTATCGATGATATGACAACCTACGAAGTGTGGGAAGACACGCTTCTGAAAGTAGCCGATCACTTGGTGGAACTCCAAGACAAATCGGATAGCACTATGCGTCAATTAACGCAAACGCGCACGGAATTCGGTGATATTAGCGACCGGTTAACTCATGCTTTGCAGGAGTTAGACTCTGCGAAATTATCGAATGAAAGCTTGTTGAAGATGATAGCTAGTCAAAAAGCTATCGTTGACAGCGTGGTGGCGGCTGGACAATCGAATTTGAGAGCACAATCTGCAATCTCAAACACGATTTCTCCCACCGTGACAACACCAAACTCTGGATCCAGCACAGGCTCAACGCCTACGACTGGAAATCCTCTTTTTCTGGCTTGGGGAGAAAAGTTTCTTCACAAAACTGACCAGGCTATGCCTGCTCCCAGGCCAATGGATGAAGTAGAGCTAAGTAAACGAGTCAAATCCATTGGAATTGAAGCGTTTGCAGGGGACAAAACGAAAGCTAAGTCTTTCCTTATTGATTTAAAACGTTCTCTACGCTTTGCTTTGCCCTATCTGAACCAAGTGCTTGCTGAGCATTTGTTTAAGTTTTTCCGAGGAGATGCGGCCACATGGTTCTCTTCTCATGCCAAAACGAATTGGGAGGAATTCGAACATGAATTTATCACCCATTTTCGTCCGAGCGATGCGCTGCTTTTAGCAGAAATCGCTAAAACACAGCAACTGTCTCATGAGTCTGCCACCCAAGTGGTGATAAGACTCGAGAAGTTATACGCTCAATTGACTATTCCTGTGCACGAGAGCCAGCAAATTCAAAAAGTGCTGGCAATTCTGCGCCCAGCGGCCAAAAACATGGTCGCAAATGCCATTAATTTGGAGAACACTTGGGCGTC
The DNA here is from genome assembly GCA_949358305.1 of Strigamia acuminata. Taxonomy (NCBI): domain Eukaryota; kingdom Metazoa; phylum Arthropoda; class Chilopoda; order Geophilomorpha; family Linotaeniidae; genus Strigamia; species Strigamia acuminata. Next base: position 31,732,182 of record OX442314.1, on the reverse strand, counting down.
GCTCAGGAGAGCCTGCATTGCTACGGAGGCCGCGATCATAAATCAGGAAACTGTGACAAATGCAGCAATCATTGAGGCGGCAAAAACAGAAACTGTTACGCCAATTCAAAAATCCAACCAGCAAATGGTAACAATACCAAATGCTGCGGGTGGAGATAAACCGAAATTTGTTCCGTTTGGATTGAGAAATCCAAACAATAGAACACTGTTCCCTGCGCCTAAAAATGCTGCGATAGCAGCAACAAAAGCCGCAGAAGGCAACGAGAAGGCGCTAGTCCCGAGCAATAGGCTCAAAGATTATGCGACCAAACCAAGAGTTGGCGGTTGCTGGGGCTGCGGTGGCGCACACTTTGAAAGGGATTGCCCCCTTAAAGTGGAAGCCGCTAAAGCAGCAATGGAAACAATCGCCGCTGCCCAACACAGCATGATGCAGGCTATGCTTGCAGCCAATGAATTTGGTGGCTGGCCTGACATGGCGGGAAACGAGGAGTCGCAGTCGACAGAAACCCCCGAGTAACTGACGACTGCGCTCTCACTATTGTGTTGATTCCAATGGAAGAAGACATGGAGGATGCGCTATTTGATGACATTTCATCCACAGAGCCAGATCCTCGCGTGGTTTTTTCCACAGAACCTGAAATCGATCATGTTAACGTTGCTTTAAAGACAGGAAAGAGTATTACTCCCCTGCCTTACTTCAAAGCAACACTAAACGGCTTAAAAGTCACCGCTCTGATGGATACTGGGGCAACCCATAGGTACATCAGCGGAGGAATGCTTAAAAAGCTAAACCTCTTGCACTTTATGACTCCATTTTTAGAAAATCGAGTTGTATACACTGGCGATAGACCAACACGTCCAATCGGAACAATCACATTGCCACTCAAGTGGCGGGGTGATGAAATCCCTGTGACATTTACTGTTCTTCCATCAGCTTCCAAATTTATATTATTAGGTTGCTCTTGGATTATCGAAAATAGGATTGTTCTCAATCTAACAGATCGAGAATATTTCTTTCTTGATTTTCCACATGACACATTTCCCTTCGACGACCCACCATCGCCTGAAGAACTTGGAAATGCAATAATGGATCGATGGGATGCTTTGGTTGCAGAATCAAAGTCACCTTCTGTCTCCACGGCTGATTTGAGCCAGAGACTGTTAGCAAAAAGCAATTTGTCACCAAGGCAGAGATCTCAAATCTTAACTCTTGTAGAAAAATACAGACATGTGTTTAGTGACAAAGCTGGCTGCCACCCCACGTTGGAACATCCAATTCCGACTGGAGATGCACCTTCATTTCGATGCAAAGACCGACCAATGAATCCCAAGAAAGCTGAGATTTATCGCGAATTGGTTGCTGAATTGCTGAGAGATGGTTGGGCCGAACCTTGCGAGGGGAGTTAGAAAAATCCCCCCGTGATTGTTGCAAAGAAAGACGGAGGGTACCGCCTCTGTATTGACTTTCGCTGGCTAAATAAGATCACAATTAAGGACGTCTACCAGATGCCCTCAATTTCTATGATTTTGGCCTGTTTAGGTGGAAAAAAGTTCTTTTCTACTTTGGATTTAACTAAAGGTTATTACCAAATAAAACTTAAATCAAGTGACAAGAAGAAAACTGCTTTTTCTACTTCTGATGGAACATACCAATTTACTCGTATGCCCTTCGGACTGTGCAATGCACCCAGTGCATTTCAAAGAATGATGGATCAAGTTCTTGGAACTGCACAACACAAGTGGGCACTCGCTTACCTCGATGATATTATCATTTTTAGCGACTCATTTGAAGAACACCTTCAGCATTTAGATGACATATTGTCAAAATTAGATAAAAACAAATTGACAGCGAGTCCGTCAAAGTCATTTATTTGCCCTGAAGAATTAAACTTTCTTGGTTTCACGATGTCAAATGGGGGTTATAGCCCAAACAACGACAAAGTGGAAGCAATTTTAAATTATCCGACCCCTTCCAGTATAAAACAGCTTCAGCGTTTTATTGGGATGGTGGGTTTCTATGCTGCTCTAATTCCAAAACTGAGTATTACTCAAAAACCATTTTTTGCCCTTTTAAAGAAAGATACAAAATGGGAATGGTCTGAAGAGTGCAATGTTGCTTTCGAATATCTGAAAAACCAGCTTGCAAAAGGAATTGTGCTACCTCTGCCTGATTTCGCTCGCAACTTTACCATCCATACAGATGCTAGTGGCGGCGGGCTCGGTGCAGTCCTCATGCAACTGGATGACCATGGTGCTTTAAGACCAGTTGCGTACGCCAGCAGAACTCTGCAAGGCGCGGAAAACAACTACAGCACCACTGATTTGGAATGTTTAGCTGTGGTTTGGGCTGTTGATAAGTTCAAACCATACATTGAATATTCTGAGTACCAAGTTGAGACTGACCATCATGCTCTGAGATTTCTCATGACAATGGAAAACCCAGCTGGAAGACTGGCTAGGTGGGCAATGAAATTGCAGAATGAAAATTTCACCATCAAGTACCGAAAAGGCACCGACAATCAAGTCGCGGATGCCTTATCCAGAGTCTCTCTTGATAATGGCAATCCGTTAGAAGGAAAAGCAACTCTAACAGAGATTATAGAGCCTGTTGCTCTAGCTTATCTCACAAATGAGACCGATTACCCGATGTCTTTCGAGAACATTATATTACAGCAGCGTGCAGATAAACATCTTTCAAAACTAATCGAATGGTTGGAATTGGATGATGGACAACCTCGACCAGAACTTCCTAAGTTCTTGGAAGAAAGGCAGTACGACTGCACACTCACTAGAAAAGGAATGCTTATTATTTATGCACCCTTTAAAACTGATTTCTTTGTGGAGGAAGAGGATTTGGGAATTGGATTTAAAATCTTTATTCCACCATCTCTGCAACTCGCAGCACTTCAACTAATTCACGACCATCCGATGGCTGGTCACGGAGGAGTTGAAGTAACTCTAGAGCGATTGAAAAGAGTTTATTTCTGGCCTGGCATGCAAAAAGAAGTAAAACTTCATGTAGCAAGCTGCAATCGCTGCCAACGCTGCAAACCGATTCAGAGAAAACCAAAGGGATTGATGGTCCCAACTTCTCCAAAAATTGGTCGTTTTGAGAAGATAGGAATCGATCTAATAGGTCCATTACCTAGAACCTCGAACAGAAATCGCTTCATTCTAGTTGTGGTGGATTATGCCACCGGCTGGATGGAAGCTACACCGCTGAGATCCGCCAAAATGACTGCAATTGCACCAATTTTAAAACGATTTTTCAGCTGTCATGGGTGCCCCCGTTTCATGTTGAGCGATAATGGCCCCCAATTCATTTCTGACGTGTTTCAGACTCTCTGTGACGATGCAGGGGTTGTGCCAATTAAAGCAACGCCTTACCATCCCCAGACTAACCTGACTGAGCGCGTAAACAGGAATATCAAGATTATGCTTCGAATTTTTACATTTGAGCACGATCACTGGGACAGATGCATCGACCAGATAAATTTTGCTTTGCATTCTGCCCCAAATGTGTCTACCGGTTTTACACCAGCAATGCTGACGTATGGCAGGGAATTGCGACCATTTTGGGATAATCGAGATGTGTCTTATGACACCCCATTCGACCCAAATAGGCCCTACGACGCTGTCAGAATGCTAGTCGCTAGACACCGTACTCTGATTGCTGCAGCTCTTAAAAATAAGAGTCTGGCCCAAGCAAAACAGAAAACTTACTACGATCAACACCGCAGCGACGATAAGTTCGAAATTGGAGACTTGGTTCTACTAAAGACCCACCCATTGTCCAATGCTGCTAATCGATATGCTGCGTCCCTTGAGGATCGCTTTGAAGGACCTTATGTAATAACTAAAGTCTTTAACAACAATGCGTATGCCCTTGCGAAACCAATAACTTTGCAAGCGAGGGGTACACACAACATTGTAAAACTCAGGAGATTCATCCCCTCAGAAGAAAAGGCTGAATGGCCCATTTTAGATAAGGAAGATGAAGAAGTTCTTGAAAACCAACCTGTGGACACTGGAACAGCAACAATATTGCCAACTCCAGTGCAACCAACGGAATCTGGTATCGCAACTAAGTTGCCAACACCAGTAAAACCTTTTGGGAAACCAAAAAGAATAAAACCCTTGCTGTTGCCACAAGTGGATTCACAAAAACCCACGACGGCTCGACCAAAACCAAATTCGGACTCAAATAGACCTTCGAGAAATCACGTTTTACCGATCCGATATCGGGATTGACCGCTAGGTGACACTTCAAATCGGGAGACCCATTTGGACCAATCACAGACTGTTTACAAAACATCTGCGGTCCATACGCCAATTAAACGTTCGCGAAACGTCTTCCGGTTCTATACTTAGCCACCACCATTCGTTGTCCAAATCACTTATTCGCTGCGATCGCCACTGACCAGTCGTGTGGAACTTCTCTGGAAAATCGAAACGAAAAGATTGGAAAAACGATGGAAAATCACCGAAACAACGAATGGGTTCAGTGCCCAATCTGTAACGGCTTCGGCTACATCACGCTGTGGAATCTATCGCGGATCCCGTGCATGAACTGCGGCGGAGACGAAATCGTTCTGGCGGACCAACCACTCGAGGAATGGTTCGTCATGTTCATGACGCTGCCCGGTCAGCCGATTCCACAACATCACCGACAAATTAACTGGATGCGCGTCCGATCGCGCACAGACCGCGAAAGGGAAGTCGCAGACAGGGAACAAGCGAGTGCGACGAATGCCACACCGACGGAACCCCCAAAGAAAAGACAGAAAACGGCAACAAAGAGCGTACGCTCTCAACCGCCGCCGACTGCCTCTACCAATATTTCTACGAAGAAACCCGCAGCGACGACGTCGCAGAAGGTTCTTCGTCCGCCACATAAGCCATTTGTGCTTAAAAAGAAGGCTGCCGAGGAGACAAAAGCGACCGTACAAAGTACCGTCGCCCCAACTCCTCACCAACCACCGACCGCCCGTCCAAACATTTCGGAGAAATTGCTGGAAATGCGACGACTTGTGGCGATCGAAAATCCTACGTTGAGTGAACGAAGCGTGAACACCGAAGCAAAAATTCGGTACAGAGCGAAAAAACACGCGGACCATAAGGACCGAATGGCGAAAAGAGACGCCGAGAAAGCGGCTCATCAGCAATTGACTGCGCCATCGGCCACAATCACATCGAATGCACCACGCGCACTCGTTAAGAAAATCCCAGCTCAAACGGAAAAAACTCCCGATGAGCTACGAACAGCTTGGGCGGGACAGTACGGTCCTCAACCAATCCAAGGTATTGTGAACCTGATCCCGACCAAAGCCACGGCGGCCGCAATCGCTTTTCCAGCAGCCTGCCAACTACCGCAAACGATGTTTGGTGCCAATACAGCGGCGACGCCGGCTGTCATTATGCCGCCGATGGTTGGAGAACGCCCGACGAACGTCGTGTTCCAGGGATTCGCGGATCCTCCACCAGTTTGCGACAACAATGTAGTCGCCACCGAAGCAACGATCGAGACCGCGATGCAGATTGACGGCGCACCGAACGAGGAGTCGCACACGCCGCCACCACCACCGCCAGTCGTTCCCGAGCCCAAAGCTACCGCCGTGAAAAAGAAGTCGAATAAGAAGTCACGCAAGAAGCTAGCAGAAGAATTCGTCGACGACAAAACTGAAGAAGAGCCAAAAACCGACGATACGCCACCCACACCGGGGAAATCGCTGCAGTGAAGTTTTCGCCGCCATTTTAAAGGAGATTTTGGCCAAGCCTGTTAAGACTTTTATAGTGCCAGAAATAATTTTTTTTTATTGTCAAAACAAGTTTTTTTTTATTATTAATTATTCCAAAGTGTTAAAATTAGCATACTTACCTTTTAATGTTAAATGGATTCAATAACTACAAATGTTAGATTTTAAAGTTCAAAAAGTGTTTTTTATTCATATATATTTTTAAATTACAAGTGTTATTTTACATTTTTATTTTTCAATAGTGTTTAAATTGTACAAGTTTTTCCATCCTGGGGGTAAGTGTGTGTGTGTTCCTTTGTAGTGTTGTTATTTTCCCAAGTGCATTCCTACCGGTGATCTTCGTTCTAGCTGATGGCTCGTCCGAAATATGGTCATCTGATAATCTGAAAAAAGAAAAGTAATGCGATGTGTTAACTTTCAACAACCACTTCAGTGATTGCGTTGTACCCCCTCGTACTTACCTTTTTCCAGGGGGGGGAAATGTGACCAGCTGCCCCTGCGCACGGGTCGCTGCACTGCAACGGCAATGCACTTGGCGCAGCTCCAGCGCCTCTCGTATCTCGCGCAGCCTGTTGCGGTCCCCCGCAACCAGGTGGAGCTGCGGGCCTTTGGTCAAGCAGGATCGGGCCCCGGAAGTCGCCCTTCCGGAAGTGGTTGGTCCCCGTAGGGACAAGAGAGTTGTTGATCAACCAGCAAGGCGAACGGTCGTGTTGCGACCGCCTCCGAAACTGGCTATTGAGATAACCCAAACTATCGGCGTGGCGATGATATCGCCCGCCGGGACCTGAGCGTCCAGTTGCGCCACGTCCGCCGGACGTTAACCGTAACTTCGGCGGCGTGGCCCAAAACCGATTACCGACCTCGTGTGTCATGGCGGCCGATGGCCGCCGTGCCACGCGGTCTGATTAGGGACGGTTCGAAGGAACCGCCGCCTTGGGAAATACACTATGGGACACTACAATCATACCCCTAGACATCCAATAAAGCCATAACTAAAACTATATTGTGTCTCCGTGTATTTCGTGGTTTGTTTTATCGTGTGTGTTGCGTCCAGCGCCTCCGTGGCTCTCCCCCGACCACGTGGCGTCCGTCCGAACACTCACAATACATCACTCGGAATAACCACATCACCACGCGGAATTTTACCATGGATGCAGCCAAACGAAAAAGAAAGGTCATCCGGTCCACCATCACAAAAACCATCGCAAAAACTAAAGGCTACATCGCAGCAAAAGCTGTAATTGAAGTGGAAACAGTACGACATCGGTTAGTCGAACTCATTCGTGGTTTAAAATTGGCCGATGAATGCGTGCATGGACGAGACAGAGCTGGCTACAGATGCAACTGTGTGCGAAGACTACCAAAAAAAGGCCACGAGATGGAAAATAAAGGCAAACAGGACACTGGACGAAATTAAAAACCGGGATGATTGATCACCACACCCAACCAGCCCAACCAGTTCAACAGAAACCGAAACTGCCACAACTGAAAATAAATCCATTCAATGGACAATTGGAGTTTTCCCACATAAAATACGGAATTAAGCACAATTGACAAGTTGATTTATTTGAAATCTTTGTTGACAGATCTCATCTCCCTCATGCCAGAAAACGTCTTCTAATATTTTCATAAGTTTGGATACAATAACAAGTTTGTTTTTCTTGTACCAGACTATATCCTCTGTTATTGTCCGGCCCAAACTTTTGATTCCAATTTGCTCTTACGCGATTGTGCCGGAATATGCACATACTTACTGTACGTCTTGGCTCCAATGCACCTTAAGTGTCTTACGAACACTTTTCTATCGTAAAAAACATTGTAAGGTGTTCGATTGCCCCGGGTTGCATGTAGAAAGCGATTCTTAAGATATGTAATGGTTACAGCCAGTTCCACTCAAAAGTCATGGCACGTACGACGTACGTACTCCTTCTAAAATAATTCTGTTTGCCGCTGCCTCGCCCTGCCTAGGTGGACCTCCTCCAATTTTTCCCAATACTGTCTCGTTGTTTTCGCATTTATCACATAAACAGTTTATGCAGGAGATAGCGATTGTACAATTGCATTCATGGCCTTTTCGTTCGTGCCATGCCATGCATTTCTCATGTCCGCCGTCGTCCCACTTGTTGGTCTGTCATCAACAAGGACCGTCCACCATTCGGATTTTTTCAAATAAATTTTTAATTTAAAAGCCCACGTGGCGTAATTGTCCTCGTCCAATCGCTCAATCCGCATCGAATCTGAATCCGTCATCTTCTACACTTTATCGTTAAACCACCAAAAATTTTCTCGATTTTTATTAGGCTTAACACTTCGTGGTCAGTCAGCGATCAGTGTCCAAAAATGCCCGAATCTTAATATTTTCTGGTTTAAAAACTCACGTTTTTACATACTGTAGCCCGTAACCCTTTGTTAGATAATCGGATGCGAAAAGAATGAGCGTTTGTTATAAATACCTGTAAAATGGTAAAAAGGTTTATTGTACGCTCAGCCTCGATGCGTGCTCGGCATGGGTCAATCACCAAGTGGGCACACAACTGGCGGTGGAACCCTCATTCGGAAATTTACTTGCCTTTTGGGCCTATCGGATCAAAGTGACCCAAAACAACAACAACACTTTTAACCCACCTTTCCTGCATACACTTATTGTGAATAGTGAGACTTCAGCTTTATACTTTATGATTCAAAAATGGTTGAGATTGCTGTTCAAGTCTTTTCTCCCAATTTGAAAAAGATGAGAAAGAAGATTATTATTCCTCCATTGGAATTTTAAGGAAATTTAAAATGATGGCAAGACATTTTACTCATCCTGATTAAATTGAATTTTAATTTTATATAATTAAAAAATCAGTAGAGGTCTAAAGATCATATCGATGCACATCATTTCTTCGCAAACACTTGACATCACGTAATCACTGCACATTACCAATACTTGCCGATTGATAACGTATACCCGTTCCAACGGCAAATCGCCTAAGGGCGAATCTCCGAAATTCGCCATTGGAAAGGCTTTTTGAGTGCAGGAATGTTTAATTTATGATGTTCGCCATTGTGTAAGATTTCCATTTTTTTGTTTATATACCATTTTTTAAAAATACTTTTCTAATCTTTGTTAGTAATATTATCTTATTAGTGTTAAATTTTTGTCATTTGAATAGCGTTTAGTCATAGCATACATAGTACAGTGTGTCATGTGTGTGTTTGTGTCATGCTGTAGCAAAGTGTCAAAAATATCGATTTCAAGTGTGTACACCTGAAGGTTCCATTTTAAGATATCTATATAAAAGTTGTGAATATGCCTTGTTTTTAGGAGATATAAATATCATTTCAAAGAGTTGTGAAAGAAAAGTAATTTTGGGTCATTTGCCAACTTTTTATCAGCTAAATAAAGAAGGATTATGTATAGTATTGCATATGAACAAAAGGTTTTCGTAAATTGTCCTCAAGAAGAAGGATATGGAAGTATAAAAACTTTGAAAACACTTGGCGTTGGAGTCGGTACTTTGACCTTGCCCCCTTCATGCACACTCATTGGGGAGTGATTTCAGCTATCATCCTTTTTTCATGGAATTGCTTCTTTGAATTCCAAAAAACAAAATTTTTCTATTCCAGTTATGTTGCATAATTTGCTTGATTCAGAATTAATACTTTTATCAGAATTAAAATTAAAAGCAAACACATCGATCATGTTGGAATGTTGTGTTTACATTGAAATATTGCAATGTGGTATTCTGTAGTGTGGTGCCACATGTGTAGTGACATATAACCATGACCACCCCATGTATACAGTTTTAACCCCCAGTCCGAATAAAGCCACCCATAGACCATAGAGTAAGACGTGCTCCGAGTCTCTCCTTCAAGTCAACCCACATCACTAACAGATCATTCAATAATTGATAACTGATATGGGGAGTAAATTTACAAGAGGGGATGGCGTGACCATGAATCACATACGAATAGAATTGAGTAGAATGAATGAGGAAAAAATCAGTTTACACTGAACACAATAATTTTAGTTTTGTCAATTGTAAATATTATTTAACTTCAAGTGTTTGTCCCTTTTCGCCCCTGTTTCTGGAGTTGATTTTCGCTATTTTTCAGTGTTCTGGCTGGATTTTTGTGTGTGGAGCATTATTAGCGGTTTGTGGACTCTTATGTACTGTATTTTTGTGCTGGATTCGGGAATTACTGTATAGTGAGTGTTTTCATCTGTGGATCGGCGTTAGGCCACAGAATAGTACAGAAGCGACACTCCGCCTCACTTCCGGTTCCAGCCATTATGGGATATCCCCTAGCGGAATGCGTAGAGAAACTCATTACCCGCATATAGAAGACAATTCAAAAAGCGATTTTCTGTAAATATTTTGTAATTTCGCCACAATTAGGCAGCACCGAATTAATTTTGGTTTTGGTTTTGGTTTTTTTGTTAATAAAGACAAAGGATTGTCCGTGGATTAGTGATTTCATTGTGTATTTCATTCTTCATTTATTGATCATGAAAATTAGCAAAGGGGAGCATTGCAGTGCACTTGAGTGCAATAACAACAGAGGAAAAAATACAAATTTATCCTTTTTTAGGTTCCCTAAAGATGAAGAAAGGTAATTTAATGCAGAAATGTATTTATTCTTAAAAGTGTTTTTTTTTATTAATAAATTTAAATCTGTAATAAATATTTTCATTACATACATACAATTTTTTTAAGACAGATGTAAACGCTGGCTGGGAAACAGCAAAAGACAAGATCTAAGCGGTATAAATATTTCAACTCTGAACAAAAAAGGCATGGTGTTGTGTGCTGAGCACTTTGAACTCTCACAGTTTATGAACCGGGAAAAAAAAAAACAGATTAATCCACAACGCTGAGCCAACCATATTTAAAATTCCTAATGCTCCAAAGTTGTTAAATTTGGACTCTGACAGAGCTGAAAAAGCCAAACGAAGGGCACAAACAGTTGTAAACAAACCAGCAAAGTAAAGAAAAGAAAGCAGTAAGAAATTCGTAAAAAAAAATAATTTATTTATAACTTCAAACATAACTTTCATCTGCAAACAATATCCAAATTCAAGATGTTCCAAACCAAGGTGATATGGCTGATGTTCCAAACCAAGGTGATATGGCTGATGTTCCAAAATAAATAAATAACGTACAGAACACTCCAAATTTTTTTGGAAACAAACATTATCGTTGTGTGAACAAAGTCAGAAATTTTCAGAAAATTATATTAAACCAAAAAAAAGTTTTCCTATTCAAGAAGAGTGTTGCACCCAAATAGAGTTGCCCATCTGAGGGTTAAAAAGCCAATTGGCATGCGCAGATAAGAAAAGAAATGGCCGCAGATGGACGTCAAGTGACAAATTGGCAGTGACGTGGCATTACACCAGCCCCAAAGCATTCCGGTTTATCAAAACCATCTTTGATGTTCCCTCACTGCGCACTCTGCAAAGATGGGTGGAAGGGATAGATGTGACACTGGGATTGAACACGGACCTCCTGAAAATATTGAGAAAAAAAATTAGCACTCTGGATGAGAAGGACAGAGTTTGTGCCCTTTTATTTGATGAAATGTCATTGAAATTGAACATTAGATATAATGCAGCTCGTGACAACTTGCAAGGATTTGAAGATTATGGTACTGATGAAGGCACAGGCAAAGTGTGTAAGCATGCACTAGTCTTCATGCTACGAGGAATCAGTGCAAATTGGAAACAGGCAATTGCGTACGCTTTCACTTGTCAGGGTGCTGACAGTTCAAAATTAAAAAAGCTGATTTTAGAAATTCTGCAGCTGCTAAAAAAATCTGGGTTGACAGTGAAGGCAGTTGTTTGCGACCAAGGTGCCAACAACTTAAAATTGAGGAAAGAAGAATTTCAAGTGACAACTGGACATCTATACATTGAATTAGAAAATAACAAAATTTATTGCCTGTTCGATGTTCCGCACTTGATTAAGAACATCCGAAATTGCATGTTAAACCATGACATCGAATTTGACAGTGACAAAAAAGTAGCCAAATGGAGTGCTCTAGCAGAATTTTTTAAAATTGACCAGAGCTCACCATTGCAAGCAGCACCAAAATTAACTAATGCTCATGTGAATCCACCTCCATTCACAAGAATGAAGGTAAAAATTGCCACCCAGATTCTTAGTCACTCGGTTTATGCTGGTATGATGTTTTACATCTCCCAAGGTAATATTGAATACGAATCTAAAATAATGAAAAAAAATAAAAATAACAATTAAAGTTAAACTTAATTTATAGGAAAGTTACCAGAATCTAAATCCCACACAGCTCAATTTAAAAACGTTTGTGATAAACTTTTTGATGTGTGCGACAGCTCTCACGCAAAAACTGGCAAGATAATTCGACAGCCACTAAAAGCTGGAACAGGTAAATAAGAAAACAAGAGATGGAAGAAGTTCTGCAGAAACAAATTCGGAAGTATTGCGTAGCCAATTGGACGCATACTTTTGCTCCAACATCTCAAATTAAATGAGACCCCATAACTCCCGATATGTTCGATGGCAGTTGGCGGGCAGGCACACAATTTCTGGATGATGTAATGCAGATAGTAAGATGTCACAAAGCGGACCCCTACGACACTCTTAAGAAGATAATTCCTAAGATGTTAACAGGTGGAGCCGCGAACTGGTTCTACGAACATTCGTTCCCACACTGGGATGCGTTTGTTAGGGAGTTCATGAAGGAGTATGGCGAATCTCAAGCGACTTTGGTGAATTGTTGGGATAATCTTCAGCAGATGTTAGGCGAAGATCTTCGGTCGTATTTACTTAGAACTGAAGAATTAATAAGTCGTCTACCAAATAAGGTCTGCAACTTTGCAGCCGACCACCAATTTCGTAGGGGACTGATGGAATTTTCAGAAAAGGTTCTGACAATGGTAAATGCACCTATGGCCAGCTCATTTCAGAAATTAGCGCATATGCGCGATAACCAAATGTATAGTAGGCTTTATTTTTAAGCTATTTTTATCTTACACTTATTGTACATATTGTTGCTTTCTTAATTATTAAACTTTTGTTAATGTTTTGAGAAACTAATGTTTTGGACATTCTGAAGAATAATGTTCCCGTGATACACCCGTCATCGCTCGGTCGGGGTGTACATCACACGTGCAAGAGCTCATCACGGACGAGACGGAGCTGGCTAAAGATGCAACTGTGTGCGAAGACTACCAACAAAAGGCCACGAGATGGAAAATAAAGGCAAACAGGACACTGGACGAAATTAAAAACCGGGATGATTGAATACCACACCCAACCAGCCCAACCAGTTCAGCAGAAACCGAAACTGACACAACTGAAAATAAATTCATTCAATGGACAATTGGAACAATGGCAGTTTTAGAAAGAAGTTTTCCACATAAAATACGGAATTAAGCACTATTGACAAGTTGATTTATTTGAAATCTTTGTTGACAGATCTCATCTCCCTCGTTCTAATATTTTCTCAAGCTTGGATACAATAACAAGTTTGTTTTTCTTGTCCCAGATTATATCCTCTGTTATTGTCCGGCCCAAACTTTTGATTCCAATTTGCTGTTATGCGATTGTGCCGGAATATGCACATACTGTACGTCTCGGCTCCAATGCACCTTAAGTGTCTTACGGACACTTTTCTACCGTAAAAAACATTGTAAGGTGTTCGATTGCCCAGGGTTGCATGTAGAAAGCAATTCTTAAGATATGTAATGGTTACAGCCAGTTCCACCCAAAGATAGTCAAGAAATCGTTATCAAAAGTCATGGCACGTACTCCTTCTAAAATAATTCTATTTGCCGCTGCCTCGCCCTGCCTAGATGGACCTCCTCCAATTTTTCCCAATACTGTCTCGTTGTTTTCGCGTTTATAACATAAACAGTTTGTTCTGGAGATAGCGATTGTACAATTGCATTCATGGCCTTTTCGTTCGTGTTAGGGGTGACCCAAACTCCTTTTCTCACTGACTTGTATATAAGTCTCCTTGAAATACAGCACATTTAGTTTCTTTCACTGCTCATACACAGCCCAAAGATTTAGCAGAAATAGTAAAAAATTGTCCAAAATTGTGAAAATCTACCAAAAAGTGACAAATCTACAAAATGCCTAAAGATCCAACAATTTAGAACACTTTAGGAGAAACCAAAGAAAAACAAATTGATAAAGTTTTACACTGCATCTGTGAGAATCAAAATGCGTTTATAACATTAAGTGGGACCTTTCCACCATACAGAAATAATATTTGGGAAAAACAAATACAAACACAACAGTTAGTGGCTTTGATGATTCTGTAGCAGTGAAGTTAGATGTTATTCCAATAGTAATAACAATTGATGCTAAATGGTAACTCACTAACAACGGTTTGTTTGCAAAACTAAGCAATCTTTAAATTCTATTTAGTTTTCACTTGAGAGGGGTGATCCAGGAAAAAAGTGGACATTTCATTGCGTTTTGCAGACGACGTGATAGGAGGTGGCAAATTGCAGACGACTTGGCTAAGCAAGTTGAAACATGTCATCTAAGCAAGACTATTTTCACAAGATTAATTTTTTATTCCTTGTAAGAGTTTAATAATAATAATAATAATATACTGTATAAGTCTCAGCGGTTTCAGTGCAATACCTGGCATCTTGATCATTTTAGGTGACTTTTCATCATTCATCATCATGTTTATTTTACTTTTGTAGATTTTTCACTACTTTTGTTGAATTTTTGTACACTTTTGTTGAATTTTTGTACACTTTCTGAGAATTGTTGTACGCTTTTTGAGCATTTTTATTCGTTTCCTTTAGCATTTCTTTTTGATTTTTCAGTTTTTTTGTAAATAAATAAATAACTATAGCATTTAACTGTTTTCATATTTTCATATTAGACTAATTGTGTAGGTACATTAAAAATAAAGAGATGTAGTACATTGATGTCCATTGAATTCTGCTGAGAAGCAGAGAGTACATAAAGAACAACACCAAGAGATATTTTTAATCCTGCATCTGCAAGTTAATTAGGATGTGAAAAAGTGTGTGAAAAAGAAAATTCTTGTTAACTTTCTTAATAATTAGTCCCCCAAAGAGGCGTACAAACAAAAGGGGCCAATTCTGATCACCGAAACCGGTGATGTCTCATGCAGTAATTAAATTATTTCCATGGTTGTATGGCAATATGGCATGTGGCAAAGTCTTGTTGAAGACTCTTGGTAAATTCATTCCATTCAAATATTTCATAGTTTAGCCTGAAATCCGTAAAAAATTAATTTTAATAACGATTTTCTTCCTTAAAGATATACTTTTATCGGCATAAAAGATGGTTTCCCGAAAGAAATCCAAAAAAGTAATAAAGAGTTACGCTAGCTTAGTTTATTTCGTATTTAAACCCTATATTAATTAACCATCAAAACTGTTATTAAAGTCGAGAAATCCACTTCTAATGAACAAGTCCAGTGTCGAATATCAATGAAAGGGCAGCGGTTGGATGACATTGTCGAAGGCCATCGAGATGACAAAATAATCCGAGCAAGTCAATACACAGTCAAAGGTGTTGCAGGAAGCAGCATCGACAAATAAGTCTGTGGACCCAGTTGATTCCAAGAAGGTTCAATGATCCATTCTGGAAAAAGAAAACGAAAGACGGAACACATTTGAATTGACGTATCTTCGGACCGCATTACTGAAGTGAAAATAGCAGTGCACAACTTTACACGTCACAAAACGCATTTCCAATTATTTTCTAATTGTTCCCATTCCCGTCCCATCCAGCCCCAAAATAAATGTTTTTTCTAGTCCCTGCATAACATATCTTAGCAACTAATCTGTATAGTATATTATTCACAGACAATTTGGAGACAACTATTGCCAACAATCAATAGCTGGCGCTAGTAGACGAAGGCAATAGTGAAAAAGGCAATAGTGAAAAAGGCAATAGTGAAAACTAGTTGAATAACATATAAACAAATGATTTATTGGATGGTAAGCAAAATTAAATTATTAAATTTCAACTTTAAACAATGTTTGTGTTTTTCAGGATCCCCTCCTTTGAGACCAGTTACAGGTAATACAGTGACTAACATAACTTCGGAAACATTTCAGCTTGAGATCGGCAAACTGATCATTGACAAATACCCTATTTTGTCTGATGAAGTTATGAAAAACGAAAAAGAGACCCGGGGACAATCTGATAATCAGGAGTGGTTGCAATAGATTGACTGCTTCCTTTTATGGAAAAATTTCCAAGTGCTTTATTATACGGTAGAACAATGGAACCAGTTGCAGTAGCCAGGTATATCGACTACCACAAATTAAAAGAGAGCCAAGTGGAATTTTTCGAATATGGCTTGTTTATACATCCTAATGAGCCATATTTGGCTGCATCACCTGACCGATTAGTCACTGATCACAGTTCCATACACAAATTTGGTACTGTGGAAATAAAGTGTCCATTCACTAAAAAATCAATAACTGTTGTAGAAGCATGTCTAAACAGGGCACGTACGTAATACTAATGCAAAATTTAGTTTCTCCTAACCATGTCGCACCTGTGAAAGAATTGACATTGCCAAAATTGGAGTTGATGGGCGCATTGATAGCAGCTCGATTATTGACGACCTTACAGACAACTTTGGATTGCGACAATTTTGTTTAAAGGACAGATTCAAAAATCGTCCTACATTGGGTTCGGGACACCAGAAATCAACCGGTGACCTTCGTTTTCAATCGAATTAAGGAGATTGGAGAGACAGTGGACAAAAAATGCTGGCGACATTGCCCAGGAATCGAAAATATTGCCGACTTAGTCATACGAGGTGTGAGGATGGACGAAACAGTTGAACCCCCATTTGACCTGCGTGGTTAAAACGAGCGGAAAGCGAATGGCGAACAGAAGATGTCGAAATCGTCGATGTGAAAGAATACGACGAGTAAGTCGTCGTGAATACAATAATTTCTTTTGAACCAATAATTTCACTCACCAGATATAGCACGTGGAGGCGATTACTAAAAGTGTCGACATGGATTTTTCGATTTGTGTCCAAGGCAAAGATGAGTTCTATTTGGAAGAGATGAAGAGAGCTGAACAATATTGGATTAGAGTCATGCAGAAAATCGTCAAGATTACTGGATTTGTGCCCAAACTTGGACAAAGAGGGTCTGATGCGTTTCACCACAAGATGGACATTAGCACATTTGGACAGAAACTTTCGTGAACCGTATATTTATCCACATGATTCGACTTTAGTAAAATTGATAATTTCAGGGAAACGTGAACGTACAAATCATGGCGGCTTAACCGAGACATTAAGCAATTTTCGGGATCGTTTTTTCATCATCCGAGCCAGGAAAACGATAAAAAGCATTTCGAGTCGTTATATGAAGTGTCAACGAGCGCAAGGGCGACTAGCTAAAGAGCAGTAGGGCGAAAACGGTGCACATTAAATCCGAAATATGTTTGCTATTAACGACAATTATGATTGGCTCACCGATCGTACTCGAGTACAGGTACTGAAATCGATGTATTTAGTAAATGATACAATTTTTATAAAACTTTAAGCATAACGAATTTGAAATAATTGATCTTTTTTGAGAGCTTATCTTGAAACAACTTTTTCTCTGCACGGGTTCGAGTTTAATATTAATAGAAAAAATGTTTTGTAAGTTGTTACCAATCGACGGGGCCATTTTCATTGTGCGGTATCGATTTTTCGGGTTTCCTCTACGATGACCACAATAAAATTGAACGATTTATTGACGTAATGAAGCGATTTGTTGGACGTCGAGGTGTGCTAAACACCATGTATCAGACAATGCCAAAACATTTAAACGAACCGACAAGGAATTGGAGATACTTTTCGAGAATGTGAATGCAGAAGAAGTTTTGAGATTTTTAAATGAAAATCGAATTTCGTGAAGATTTATTGTAGAAACAGCACCATGATGGGATGAGTTTTGGAAGAGGTTAGTGAGATCTGTCAAAAGTCTTATGACTGTGTTGATACAGAGGTACAGTAGAGGCGGTGGTAAATTCTAGACCGCTTACTTATGTGAATAATGGTCCTAATGAAGAATTACGCACAAGAATTATCTTAAAAAAATTCGTAACAATATTGTACGTGTGCCTGGATTCAACACATGGAACAAATGCATAGAGTTTCCCCTAACAATAATTTTAGTGTTGGATGACAAGAATGAAGGCTTTCAGGTCTGTTTCATCATTTCAAATAAGCAAGAACATTTTACCAAAATTTTGTCTGCAGTGTACATGGTAAGTTGATCAGGATTGGGTAGCATTCAGGGTCACAGGGGGGAAACTGTGTTCTTACTCCTCTAACATGATTTGAAGGAATCAACAAGGAGTAACAAAAACAAGTCTTTTATTCATGGTGTATGAATAAGAACTCTGCTTTACAAGTTTAACAAACTAGAAGTACTTCTTATAACAATTGAGAGTGCTTCAAACAATTAAATTAACATGAGAAAACTTACATGAGCACTTGTGGGTTACTATACATTACAGTTATTAATAGAGCAAATGACCCTCTTAGACTACTGTACAAATTTCCTTGAAAATTCCAGAGAGGAAAACAGAAAGAAACTCACAAATATCTCATGACAAGGTACATAAAAAGGATCACTGATGTCCAATTATATAAACCATAAACCTAGATGAATAACATGAGTACTTTTAACAGTAAAAATAGGCTTAAGAACAAACCAACCAATGAGAGAACTTCTTTCCAATATGTGCAGTACATAACAAGTAATAATTTAAGCAACATCAGAAAAATACAAGAAATACAGTAAAATTATCTGTTATATTAATTATAATTTATCAATAAGTCAAATCAATATTTTTAACAGTATATTATAACTAAATACAGATAACAGGTCAGGAGTAACCAAAATGGCGTCCATGGAGTGTTTCTCATCACAGGAGACACAAACAGGTTGATTAGGATAACTTCCAGCCCAGATTATGACCAAATACAGATAGTACATATTTTAATACCACCTTGCAAGTGTTTAACATTAGATTCCTAACCTAAACAGGTCCTAAGCAAGCTATGTGGGCTTGGAGAAATGTGAACTTAGTCAACACCTAATGATGAGACCAAAAATAATTTCTACAGCTGCTAAACCAACTACTAAAGACCCAAACAAGTCTCAAGAGTGTAAAGAAGGTAAGCAAGTACAGGAATAAATTATTTAAACCTTTTAAAACCCATTTCTAAGTGTTTTTGACATTTTCCACTTCCAGTTCACTTCTGCTGTGAAACTGCATAGGAAATGCTTGCCACGTCGCCTTGAAAATGAAATCACACCAAATTGATCCAGTAATGCAAATAAACAACAGGAAAACCATCAGATATGTGTTAAACTCAATAATAACGAAAATTGAAGTAAACTAAAAACAATTCCTCCTTTACTAGGAAAAATTCAATGAGCACAAGGTTTTCCACTACTGTTATTTTGAAAACTCCATCTGTTCGCAACACATCTGTGACCCACATTTTCTGTGCTTGCTTTTGGAGAGGAAAAACTCCTCTTTCTTTTATTGCAGTCATAAAAATAAAATTTCATTTCTTTTTGTAAATGTAACTCATGCAGTCATGTTTTCTTGGCTCTACAAAGTTTTAGTTGATTCTGACTCCATCCACTGTTTTTCAAGTTAAGTTTTGTGAATTTCAATATTTAAGAATTAAGTTACGTGTGTAACTATATGGTGCCGAAACCTGGGAAATTTCAAGAAAACAAACCAAAACAGCGAAAATGGACGAGTTGATGAAAAACAGGAGAAAAAGGGAAGCCACGAGGGGGAGCATACTGTCACGAGTATAGACCGTCCCGATCAACGTATCAACTTGAGCCGCTCATCACATTAAAAACTGGAAGAGACGCCTGGGTCCATGACACAATCATAGATTTCTACTTTGTGCTGATCCAATCAACATACTGAAACTTGTTTAGTTTTTCCCTCGTCACTAGTACAGTTACTGATGTCTCCTAACAGGATGGGATCCAAAGATTGGATCAGGAGTTCTCATCCCAGGACTCCAGCACAGAATTTGGTTCTTCCCTGTACCACCATAAGGACCATTGGATGATATTTACCATTGATATATCTCGAACACTGAACAACTTGATTTTGTATGACCCATCGGGGCCGATTTCTAAAGAAATCCATGAGGAACTTTGGTTACAAATTCTTACAAACCTAACCGCTTCAGAAATCTATGTACCAGCACATGAACGTTGGGACCCGCCAAAGATGGCTCAACTAGACACAGACTCTTGTGGACCGGTTATAATGTATTTTGCCCGTCGTTACCTCGACAGAAATCTTATGTTGTTAGCAGAGGCAGAAAAGATTTGTGCGAGATTTGGTTACGAGATAATCCACAACAAACTGGAACCATTTGTTGAAAACGAATAATGGATTTATGTTTAATTTTGTTTAATTTTATTTTGTTTTGCAAAGTTAATTATTTCTATGTTTCGAAAAATTTTCTTTTGATAATTGTTGGAAGCTGGGATGAATGAAATCGTTTATTCAGCCGGTCAAAGTTTATTCAGCTATATAAATAACTGAAAGTATGTTTCATTCTCAACCAATTTTTTTTTAAAAAATGAATCCCATTTAGATTCGTTCCGTGCTTAAGACGAATAGATACAAAGTCAAGAAATACGTTGAGTTTTTAAGAGGAAAAAGAGAAAATAGATAAACATCAGTTTGGAACAACTCTTGACGAAATGCCACGAATATGATGATTTTGAGAACATTGAACCTCGTCCTTATTACCTTGACGAAAGTACCTTTGATGGACAAGTCCGAGCGTACATTGTCGATTTTGATGAAAAAATTTGTGAAATAGAGGATGTGATGAAAGATGCCACTCTAAATATCCGAGATAATGAGATATTTAAATGGCAAAAGAAATTATGGACTTGTTAGGATGAAGGAGGACTGTTAAATGCCTATGCAGATGCTGATCAGGCAAGAAGCAACATACAAGTTTATAAAGGAGAGTCTGCCACACATTTGCATCTAGCATCTACAATTTATGAGAGAATTGTTTTGAAGCTTGCAAAATGTCCAATTGCAGTCCAGATTTATTGCAAGAATGACTGAAGAGCTGTCTAAATCGACCATTTTGCCCCAAGACAGGAATTAGGTTTAAGTTTTTATGCAAATAGGAAGAATAGCAGTCCGGTAAACAATAAATGACAAATGTCTCCCAAGTCCACATTGCATGCTGGACTGCAAATTTCATTTGTCGACCTGCCATCTTGGATGGAGTGACAGACATTTTAAAAAACAAGCTTTTAAGCGATTTGAGATACAGCGTTATCTTTTTCGAAAAAATGATCATTGATCGGCGAATTCAATACGATAAAAAAAATCAAATCTTGGGACCTCATTCTAACATTCACGAGGCAATAGTGAGAGGACTGTGTGGCCATTGGAAGCGGCCAATTTATTTTCAATTTGACACTGCAGTTGCTGTAACAAAGAAGTGCAGAGTATTATTTTCAATCATAGAATTACTAGAAAAAACTTGTAAATTACAGAACTCTGTAGTGTTTGGTCCTCTTGCCCATTATATTGCTTTGATATTTTTGCCTAACTTATTTATTAAGTGTTAGGCTTAAGAATTTAACTTAAAATATGTTTAAGCTTTAAAAAAACTTAGAATATTTTCTCTTTAAACTTAGAATAACTTTGTTATTTTTACCTATGTTTTCCCACTTTATAGCTGATAATTTAACTTGTTTTCATGTTAGGATAAATTGATTTGAATGTCATTTATGCTTTATAGAATAGTCTTTGTATTTGTTAAGTTATTTTCATGAATATTTAATTAAAGCACATTGATTTAATTTATTTTTACTTTGTTGTGTATAATATATTCATAGAATTAAATTTGCATATTAATTCTTTAAATAACTTTATATAAGACAGGTTTATATTTAAGCATTTATCCAGGAATAATTAATTCCTCACAGCTATAAATAATATGGACAAAGCTTCCACTGTCCATTTGGGTCAGCAACTATCCACTAGTCATCTAGAGGTTAACAGATTCCACTTAATTACCATAGGTAAGAAATTGCAAGAAAGTGATAGGCAGAGAGCTAGGAATGCAGCCAATTGTTTTCAGAAAAAGTGTTAAAAAATGAACCACTTCATGTTTTATACCCGGTTTTAAGAAATGCAAATCAATGCTTCAGTTTCAATGTGGCATTCTGCTTGGCATTCTGCAAGCTATTAAAGCTTGCAAGGCTTGCATCAAGACAAGCAGCAACAAACATAACAAATTGAAAAAAAATAAAATACTACAGAAGGAAGTCGAGAGCAAAGAATCATAACACTCACGATGTTTGCCTCAATGGTTTGGAGTTTGTGTTGTCTCTTCTAAATACTTGCACCCAGTTTGTTTTGAGATTACAAGTGGACTGTCAATTTAGAAGAGAAAATGAAAGGGTGTTTCAAAGAGAGCCAAGAGAGATGCCGCCGAGTATTTCAAAACTCATTTCAAAATTAAAACTTGAACTTTTCTTAAACTGTTTGGCAGTGATGGGATGAAGTATGTCCAACAAACAAGAGGTTGTATATAAAATACAAACTTCTAACAGTGAAGCATGGTGGGGAAAGTCGTGATGGAATGAGTCATATTTTTCTTAGATGGCATAATGGACAAGGCATACAAGATATACAAGAAAATCTTTATTTATTTTATCTTAATTTTGGAATGTATTTAATTTTAGTGTTTCACTAAAGCTTCTTACAACGTTCTTTTTTTGTAAAACCTGATTACCGTTGTGGGTTTTATTCGTTTTAAATGACCTTCCATTTGCCAAAAATAAAGATGCCCACGAGTGATTTAAAACAAAACAAAAACAGAGTGTTTTAGATTGGCCATCCCAATTCCCCGATTTAAATCCAATTGAGCCTACAGTATGTGGGACATGTTTGACAGGCAATGTGGAGGGGTTCAACCAAAAAATAATCAGCAGAGATTTGAAATGTTGCTCTCGTTTTTTGTACAACCAATATTAAATTACCATTATTTTTAGTTACACAAATTGCAGCAATAATTGCTCAAAATTAAACAGTGTTCATGTCATCAGTTTCATCTGGGATGAGGGTATGGGAATCTATACCTTTAAGCACAATAAGCAATCTTTATTGCCTCCTCTGACTCCATGCATGCCCAAGAAAAACCGAAAAAGCAACGGAGGCGACAACCAAAGTCGAAAAGCCAGACAAGAGATGCTCCACCAATTTTAATCGGAAATTTCCTCGAAAAATGCTAGCCGAGTTCAACCCCGCTGAACATGAGATTCCATTGGACATCCAAAAATTGTCAATGGCATTTATGTTTGAAACTTTACTAGGAAGTAATTACTCTGGAAGGAAAGAAGAAATGGCAGTGGCACTCATGTACCAGGGTTTTGTATGAAATTTTTGCCGTTTTTCAATAGCCAAGATCATTATACCAAAGTCTGAACCAGGAACCAATGGCCATTCAGCAGTATGTGATAAACCAATTTTCGGTTTGAACATTAGGAAAAAACAAAAATGGGAAATGGAGCAGAAACTAGTCAAGAGGTAATAAACCTTCCAACGATAATGTGAGTAGAAAACCAAATCAAAACCAGAGGGCCAAGATAGTAAAATAGAACAATTGCCATTTTACACAAATGACGAAATAACAAATAACAAATATTGAGAAAAATAGTTGTAGTGGATACAAAACAAGATCCAAGAATAATCAATCTCAAAAATTGAATCAAGAACCAAAAACAACAGCACCTGCACAAATATTTCAGGAATCTTCTGAAGAAAATATTGGATAAAGTAGATAATATTATGTAAATGCCACATGTAGGATTGCAGGCTTACAATACAAATAAATGTAAATGCCACAATCTTGTAGGATTTGCAGGCTTACAATACAAATAAATGTAAATGCCACAATCGTGAAGGGTGTGTGGGCTTGCAATACAAATAAATGTAAATGCCACGTTAGTTGTGATGATGAATGCGGGCTTACAATACAAAATATATCAACCACAAGATATATTTTTTCAATTGAAAGCAGGACGAAACGTAAGCAGCTGCATGTAACCAGAGCTCTCTTTTGGTTCCACTGGGACTAGTTCAAGTCGTCAGTTTCTCCAGGGGTGACCGCGTGAAGGTTGAGAGTTGGATTTTACACCCCCTAATTTTCTATTTACCATTGACTTTGTTCGAACAATGCAATACATTTTGTCCAGCAATCGCCAGCAATTCCATTACCAATCAATGCATGTATGAAAAAAAATTAAAATATTAAAATATGACGAACAGATGGAATGAAATGAATAACAAAAACAAGTTCTGAAATTCCAACAAAGTAGTAAAATAAACCACATGCAATGCTAAACAAACTTACTTTAGAACATTACGTTGAAAAATTATCCATCTGAGGACATAAATTTACCGAAATAAACCACGATCAGAAATGACGAAGTACACTCACGAACCGACCGACCGACCGACCGACGCCTTCCTTTGTGAGAACGATAAGTACGGGGTTGACAGGCGGAAAAACACGGAACCCCGTGAAGGTAGGACAAATCCTTAGTGTCTTTTCTCTTGTTCTGAGACAGATATTATAAAATTCAGAATGATTTAAAAAAAATTTCATAAAAATTTCTCACGATCATTATCAAGATTGAATAAGGCGTTGAGAAAAACAGTATTAATGTAAGACAACGTAGTGACAGTTGCAACCACCCGATGGCGCCTCTGTCGAATGTTCAAATGTTTCTCTGGTATCAGACGTAAACATTTCAAATGTTTCTCTGGTATTAGACGAAAACATTTCAAATGTTTCTCTGGTATTAAAAGAAAACATTCCCATTGTTTCTCCGGAAATTAAGAACGATCTAACTTGATGCAACCGATGCAACTTGACCGCCGCAAACATGCCATTATCATTTTGAAGCAATCAACACTGCCAATCACGTCCGAAATCGGTGCCCTACCCAAAAATTTTAAAGCATAACGCCGTGCGAAGCATGGACCCAGCGAAAACCAAACGTCAGCCACTTCAAACAATTCGGAATTAAAGCGTTTGCACTCCAAAAAGATTAAAAAAACGGGAAATTCGAATTTAAATCAAGCGAATGCACCTTCGTACTGCGATGAATCAAAAGCCTTTGGAATCCCACCATAAAAAGAATCATAAAAAGTCGCGACGTGCGATTCATCGAGCAAACCGCATTTGAAGACGAAAAGACATTTGAAAACCCAGTAGAAACTACAAAAACCCCCGAGACTTGCGAATTTACGCCACGAGAATCGAATCAAAATTCGGATGAATCTGATTTGCACTCAGAGGGGCGAGGAAAACGAGGCTACAAATTCTGAGGCCGAAACCGGAAATTACCAAATGGCACAAAATATGAAAAGAGGACGAGGGAGAACGTGTTTTGAATGAACCGGAAGAAAAGGCCGACCAAGAAAAAATTACAAGTTGATTTGCAGTATTGTAGTGGGAATTTTAGTCGGCTTTGTGCATCCCAGGCGATGGTAAGACGCGAGGTCAGTTTAACTTTTTATAAAGTGTTATAATTTTGCAATGATCACCATTTCTCTCACAAGCGAGCCATGACTACTACTTCAAGCAAAGGAACCTACTCTCTTGGTGGGGAGAATTATTATCAAATCAATCCATTTCAAACCGGAGTGTACATCCACCTGAGATTTCCATCGTACCTGAATGGAAAACTGTATCTCTTTCGTGATGGTATGTGCACAGATACAAAGATTTTGTGGAGCAGATTTCGAGTGAAATTACATCTTTGAAAAACAATCTGAAGAAATCATAATCCTCTATTGAGTGTGAATGTGGTGTATTAGTTACAATAGCCAAGTCTAACACTGGTGATATATATATCTTTGACGACATGTTGTTCATTCGCACCAGAGAAGTTTATTCTTCTTTCAATTGATCAATAGCGTCAACTCAACAAACATCAATCATCTATATTTTCAAGCATTGATGAAGCGTTAGCAAAACTGCAAGATTGCATCCCATCTATTCCTGAGGAAACAACCACAACTACAATTGAAACTCCAACCATATTTCATCCTCTAAATGCTTTAAAAATAAAAAAGGAAAGAAAGCGAATGAAACCATATCAGAAATCCACCCCACGAATACATTTTAGGGATTCTTCTGATTCTGATGAAGATGATGATTCAAAACCTACCTGTGTACCTGCTGATACTGACGAAGATTAGATTTATACTTAATCTGGTACGCAACATCAGTCTACTTTGATAAGCAACCACAAGGGGTCCAGGTAGCAGCATTTATGAGTTGTATTGGCGAAGATGCGGCACGAATTTATGACACTTTTGGCCTCACACCAGCTGAAGCAAAGGTGTTAGCCAAGGTAGCTGGCAAATTTGAGGCTCGTTTTGCACCGGCACCCAACGAATCATTTTACAATGTGCACCACATGGGCACAGTACAGGTGCCACCATTGATGCTGTGTTTAAATGTGAGTGGTATTGAATTAAATATGGAAGTGGACAGTTTCAATAATCAGTGACCGGTGCTACACCAAAAAATTTGGTTTATTTCCAGTTCAACCTGCTGATCTAACATTACGCACCTATGGAGGAGTGCGTTTGCAAACATTGGGGTACATAGAAGTGGAAGTGCTGCACATCAATGCATCGCATACCCTTAAACTGAATGTGGTTAAGGACGGTGCCGTTGCGCTGCTGGGCCATGACTGGATGGAGTCGCTCAGCTTGCTTCAAAACTTCAAACGACGCAACATTCATGCGATAGGTATCAAATAGCCAGTTAAAAAGGTTTTAGAAAACAATATTTACTTGTTTAAAAATGAAATAGGTTGTTGTAGGAATTTTAAAGCATCTATAAATGTAGACCCAAACGTCACCCCCATCTTCTTAAAAGCCTATTATGTGTCACTGGCACTGAAGGAAAGGGTGGAAACAGAGTTGAAGCGCCTACAGCAGCAGGGTATCATTGTTCCTGTTACTTTCTCACAATGGGCAATCCCCGTCATTCCCATTAAGAAAAGCAACGGGCAATTCGCATGGCCGGATGTTACAACCGCACGGTCAATATTAAGGGCTTTCTATCCTCTCCCTCACTTAGAGGACATCTGTAATAAATTGGCTGGGGGAAATTCTTATACAACACTGGATTTTGCTAATGCATATAATCAATAGGAACTGGACAAACTCAGTAAACAACTGTGTGCCATAAACACAAATATAGGTTTATTTCAGGTTAATCGCCTGTTTTATGACATTTCATCGGCCCGGCTATTTTTCAAAAAGCTGTAGAGCAATTAGTGGCTCCTTTCCCTAAGAACCAACCTCTTATTAATGATGACATCTGTATAACAGGGACCACTGATGAAAAACACCGCATGAACCTGGATAAGGTCTTAAATGTGTTCAAGGAAAAAAGTTTTAGGTTAAATAAGTCGAAATGCAACTTCCTTCAGCCCAGTATGCATTTTTTTGGATTCACATTATCAAAGTTTATTTATTTATTTTTATTTCAGTTTTTCTCTCTTTTTATTCTACATATATTTTTTCTTGATACATTATACTAGAGTGTTATTTGCATATTATATTGTGTGTGTTTAGAGTTTAAAGTGTGTTGCTAATTTTATTTTAACTTCATTAGTTATTCTTTTTATAGTTGGTAAAATATTATGCAATAATTGGAATATGAAATATCAGGCCTTAAGACGTAGGAATAGAAATAAGAGGATTAAGAAAAATAAAAGGCAAAATATAGAAATTGATTTAGAAAATACTAGATTAGAAGAGATAGATGAGATTGATAATGATGGAGAACAGAGTAGCCCCGAAATAACAATTGAAAGAGGGTAGAGTTTGAGAAGGACTCCAAAAAAAATTATTGAAACTTAATACTTTATTGCTATGCTTAACATTGCTTTGCTCCAAAAATTGTCAGCTTGATGCTTATTTTAAGAATTTTATTCTGATAATCATTTGAAAATATTGTTAGTATTTAGAGATAATATATGTAAATTATTTTTAAGTATATAGAATAAGGATCTAATTTAAAGAAAATTGAACTAGTGACAGTTGAGAATGATGAAATGAGAGCTGAGTGGAGAGAACATGAGATTTTGTGAAAAAATACTATAAAAGGACAAGAGCCAGGGAAAGAGCAAAAACATTCACAATGATTGTTCTGATGATCCTGGAATTCTTAGTGTCATTGTTAAACTTGTGTCTGCAGTTTATCATGAAGCTGCAAGTACACTACCAATTACGAGAGGAGGAAGAAAAGAAAGTGTTGCAGAAAAAATCGGAAGAGAGCCAACTGAGTCAACAGGAGACACAAATGAATCTCAGATACGAGAGAAGGGACACAGAAGAAATGCTAGTTCACCCAGGAATATTAAGGCCACGGGGAGTCTGGGTGATGCATGAAGCATGAGGCGGGTCCATTGGACGAGGTCGGGCCCTTCTACATCAACGTCTGGGTGTTCCATCGATCAGACCCGTCGGAGAGGCGATTCCCATGAATCGAAGGGAAACGATAGTTGAACAGAGAATGGAACAGGAACGTATGAAGAGGGATGCAGCCTGGAATGTGGCAGAAGAAGCGGAAGCTGCGGCATACGCACGTGCCCTAGAAGAGGAAAGCGTGGATGATGGTTGGGTACTATATTAATAGAGAACACTGTGTTTACCTTTTGTGTGTGTGTGTGTGAGTTTTCATTTTTTCAATTTTATACATTTTATACATTTTTAATATGTTTAAGAGTTTAATTTTCTTATACTATATAAAGAGGTGTCTTTAGTTTTAAGGGGGGAAGATGTAAGGTTTGGGGTTTTTCATTACTATTAAAAATTGTGTAATGTTTGTCATGGTATCTGGATTTATGTTATTTGAAGTGTGTTTATTTTTAGTTACAGTATATTATATCATGTGTGTCATTAGTTATATTGTTCTTTTGTTATATTAGTTTTCCTTGTAAATCAAAACATTAAGTTTGTGTCAGTTTTTGCTTGTTTTTCCAAGAGTAAACATCTAAAAACACTTTGTGCCCAAAAGAGACTACATTTATTCCATTGGTTTTCATTAACTAACACGAACCCGCCGAGAACAGCACCGGAGTGAGTCGCTCAGCTTGCTTCAAAACTTCAAACAACGCAACATTCATGCGATAGGTATCAAATAGTCGGCACTGGCAACATCAACAAGACGATCAGCAGCTCCTACGACGTATCGTCGAAGCTGCGTCCTGATTGCAGCCAATCAGGATAGGAATAAAAACGTAAGTTTAAAAATTTTTATTTTTCATATTTCTTAATTTTTATTTATTTATTTATTTATTAGCAGACGAGGACGTGCTAAACATCAATATATGTATTCAAAAATAAATTCGAAAATCATGTAATTACAGCACTGCATACCTTTGCGATTCGTAGGCATGCCTACGAGCTTACAAGTCTGTAAATTTTAAACAGTTACAGTTTACTTGAGAGATTAAGCATTGGTTTGCTTTATGTTAAGAGTACAAGTAGTGACAGACCAAATGTTGTGAATTAGAGAAAATCAAGAAATTTTTCTTGCACATGTGATAGTTATAAAACTAATCAATTGTGTATTCATGCAGTTGCTGTGTCAGACAAGAAAAACTAGTTAAAAAAAATTGTATATCATTATCAAAAGAAAAAGTCAAGAAATCTTACAAAAATGATGACAAGTCATTTGGCTAATGCAGGTAAAAAAAAGCTGCATTGGTTTAAAATCCACAAAATCAGCCTATGTTGTAAACAATCCGAGTTCTGCTTTATCTAGCAAAAATGAGAACATCAGTACTTTCACTAATTTGATAATTTTATGTTTTATTTTGATAATTTGGTTTAATTTTCCATGTAATAATAATAATAAAAACTATATTGATTTCTGAAAATTTGAATTATCATTCCAGGAAATCTTGGGTACCCAAATTGGGTATCCCATTTTGGGTGCAGCCTGCGTTTTGCTCAGAGCCCAGATTTAGCTCTACAAGCTATCGCCGGGCTCGAGCTGTCTGACATGAATTATGCACCAATAAAAACTATACACGAAGGAAAATTTAGCAACAAAGAAAACATTATCCAAGCACACATTAAAAGCCTGATGACCACAACACCCGTTCAAAATTCAACACCGATGGAACTGAGAAATAAACACAATGAATGTCAAAAAGCGATTTGGACATTGGAAGCGCTGGGAGTGGACATTACCGCATATGGCATATGAGTCCGTCGTAGAACTTTGGGAATTTCGTCGAGTTCGCGCCAGTCGAGAATTACAAAAGGAAGATATCGTCCTCATTCAGGAACAGGGTCAAATTTCCACAATTTTTTTTGTCAAATTTCTCCAAATGAAGCCTATTTGTGTGATCGGCATAAGGAGTGAGGCAGGTGCGGACCTCGGAAAACTAATTTTCGAATTTGTGACACTCGAATGAATTCGGCCATCAGTTAAGTCGTACTAATAAAGATAAATTTGAATGGTGAATTTTGTTTTGTGCCGTGATCGCGACCGTGAAGAAAGAAAATTAGATTAAAGGCGTAAATGTCGAAGCAAACTGATAATGGAATAAATTCTAGATGCGATCTTGCAAATTTAACCAAAATCTCAAGCAAAAATGGCGAGTGGGAATTTTTAGTCTCGATGACTTGTTGAACAACTGAGCAGCCAATCGGTAAGTGTTAATTGAATCCTCGTGCGATTCAAATAATTGTATTCAACTTCAGCTCAGGTAACATTATGAAAAATCTCGTCTGAAAGGGCTGAATTGTGCAAAATGGTGCAAATCTTGAGAAATCTAGAGAAATCGTGCAAAATCATGTGCAAAATGGTAATTCTCAGCAACCGCATCTCAACCACTTGTCCAACGACATTTACGTCGGCGTGAGCTTGTACAAAGGTTGCGTCAAGGCCCACAAGGCACTACGTACAGAAAAAAGGAAGCTGTTGGAATGAAGAAACATTTGCCATCTTAGGGAAATTATAGCACAGGTGTTCACAGGAGGAAACAGCAATATCCTGCCTTGACCACCCCCTTTGTGCCCCACTCTGTATATAAGTGCCCTCTAAATAAACAAATGTTAGTCTGCACTAAGCATTTTACCAGAGTTGGTCTCAGTTATTTCGGTTAAAACTAACAGAAGCAAAGAGGTCGCCCCGACAACGAACAGACTTGCTTTCGATGAAACCTCTTTGAGTTTGTTCTTACAGATTTGGTCCAACATTCAACAGACGTTCGTAAAGCAGGACAAAGTCGGGAACGGTTCCCCTCGACTTGAAATCGGCAATTCGTATTTTGCAGACATCACAACGCTTGGAATAACGAGTGCGAAGCTGCTTCGCATCAAAAGAACAGTAAGATAGTTGACAAAAAAAAAAGTCTTTGTAATGATTATATTTTTTCTTTGTTTACAGTTAGACAAGAAAGAAGTGACGTTGACTTACGTCGAATTCAAGAAGCTCCAAACATTACGTCAAGCGGTAAGCCGTAGTTTCTGCGAACTTAACAAAGAGTTGGCGGAACAAAAATTCCTCACGAAGAAGCAAGCAGTCGATTTGAGTATTTCATCCACTTCTCACGCCGAAACTGATGCCAACACAGTGCGGCCTTGCAATGGACGAATTTGTATGGTCTGCATTTGTAGGCATCTGGGGGGCCATAGAGAAAATATTTGCCGAACAAGAAAAGGCCGGATCTGGCGAAGTCTGCATCGACTTTGAGGATAATTATTTCCTTAAAGTTCTTATGTGTGGAATTTCCGCTACAAAATTGATCCATATTGGAAGAGCCGTAAATTACACGAGAATGAATTTATTGAATAATTACTAAATGAAGTTGTTTTTTTTATTTACAGTTTAATACAAAATAAGTCACACTGAAGTTTTCTGAATTCAAAAAGCTGATTTTGATCCGCCAAAACATAAACTGGAGCATATGCAAGAGCTGGCAGAAAAAAGTTTATGACAGAAAAAGCAGCCTTTGAGGACAAGCGGCCTTTGAGGACAAGCAGCCAGAGGAAAAGAAAGTGGTGAAGACGGTTTCTATTTCCGACAACAAGACCGAAAAAACCCATAAAAAAGAAGAGTCGTCCGACCAAAGCCGTAGCTACTGCTGCAGGACCCGCAAAGAAGTCTAGCCGTCCTCGTAACGGCGACGACGAGCAGGAACCGGATCAAGATTCATTTGACCAATCTCAACGTTTTGATCTCGAGTAATTATACCTTTTTTATACGTTTAAATTCATGAATTTTTTAATTTTTAATTACGCTTTTAATTCATGAATTAAAAACGTTACCGGGAAAACTAACTGAAATTGGGGAGTAGATTCAATGATTTGGGGGAAAAATCAATGTGTGCGAAAGTAATTATTTTAGGTGTTTTTAAAATTATAAATAGGGGGTCAATAAATACAATCCTTTCAAGATCTTCAGGGAAAAACCCTGCAGTAGAACCTTTGTGTGTCATTGAGTGAGATATGTTAATAATAAACAACCCAGCTTGAATTTACTGGAGTCGCTGGTTTGTCAAAAGAACGTTTACCTTCAATTAAATTTGACAATCTCCAACTGATCCAACACGCTAAATTTTACGGAATATTCAATGAGCCACTTAAGAATTGCATCGTTCGGACCTTTCATCACTTCACGATAAATCGGCATACGTGTGGATATAGCCCAAGTCTCATTTTATAACCATACTTTTTACTGTAAAAAGGTTCACTGCGGACAAAAGTCTGAGTGTCCAATTTTGCCTGAGCTTGATGTGTCGCAAACTCCTCCACTTTCCAGATGTATTCGAACGAGGAACGATTCATAGCAATTTTCTTTTTCAAGTTTGACAAATCTTCTTTAGTATTTCGATTCCAGCACACACGGTGCGTCCTTTGTTTGAGGGAAACCGATTTTGTGATCCACTAACCGATTTTTCACGATATTTATCGATTTTTAACCGATTTTTTACAATATTTATCGATTTTTAACCGATTTTTCACGATATTTATCAATTTTTAACCGATTTTTCACGATATTTATCCATTTTTAACCGATTTTTCACGATATTTATCGATTTTTAACCGATTTTTCACGATATTTATCGATGTTTAACCGATTTTTCACGATATTTATCGATTTTTAACCGGTTTTTCACGATATTTATCGATGTTTCATTATATTTATCGTAACCAACTTTTCAAAATATTTATCAAGTTTCATCGATTTTCCATAATATTTATCAATTTTTAACCGATTTTTCACGATATTTATCCATTTTTAACCAATTTTTCACGATATTTATCGATTTTTAACCGATTTTTCACGATATTTATCGATGTTTAACCGATTTTTCACGATATTTATCGATTTTTAACCGGTTTTTCACGATATTTATCGATGTTTCATTATATTTATCGTAACCAACTTTTCAAAATATTTATCAAGTTTCATCGATTTTCCATAATATTTATCAATTTTTAACCGATTTTTCACTGTATTTATCAATTTGCCATAATATATATCGATTTTTAACCGATTTTTCACGATATTTGTCGATTTTCCATGATATTTATCGATTTTTGATAATAAACAATTGATTTTCAATGAACAGGGTCATCTTTTGATCAATTAATTCGATTTTTGACAATAAACAAGCGGATTTGACAATAAATTCACTTATTGTCTAAATAATTTGAGTTTTGAGTGAATAATTAACAGCCGCCGTGGGATAATAGTCAAGGATTCTCTTCTCCTAATGTTAAACCTATTAAAAGACAAGTCGAACCAGACCCATTACCAAGAAAAGTTTATTCAAAATTAGCTGTTTTCAGACTAATTATTAAGAGAAGAATGGCTTGTAATTCGCAGCAGCCGCACCTCAACCACTTACTTGGCCGACGATATTAACGTCAGCGTGGGCGCATACAAGGGTTGGGTGAAAGCCCACATCTGGCACTACGTGCCGAAAAAAAGAAGCGAAGAGCTCCAGCCAACACCAAACGGACTTGCTTTTGATGAAGCCTCTTGGGCTTTGTTTGTGAAGAAGATCTGGCCCGACATTGTAAAGACGTTCATACAGCAGGACAAAGTCGGGAACGGCTCCAAGCAAATTGAAATCGGCAATACGTATTTCGCCAACATCACGACGCGTGGGATAACAGGAGCGAAGCTGCTTCACATCGAAAGAACGGTAAGATAGTTGACAAAAACAAAATCTTTGTGATGATTATATTTTTTCTTTGTTTACAGTTAGACAAGAAAGAAGTGACTTTGACGTACGAGGAATTCAAGAAGCTTCAAACATTACGTCAAGCGGTCAAGCGGTAAACCGAAGTTTCTGCTAGCTCAACAAGGAGTTGGCGGAACAAAAATTCCTCCAACAGCTTTTAATTTGAAATTGAATTAGTTAGCTTTTAATTTGCAACTGAATTAGTTAGTTTTTAATATAATATACTGTTCTGTAACCTTATTAATAATAAAAAATGAATGACAGTAAATTGACGTGGTGGGCGGGCAGTACGCGTTGCATTGTGCTGCACTACCAGCTTTAAATAATAAAATTTTACTAAGTTGAACAAAATAATATGTACAATTGTACAATTTTCTTTTTAAATAATAAATCGAAAATCAATAAATCAATCAATAACGGTGCCTTTTTTAATGACAACACGGCCGCCAGGTAGACCACCTGTCGCTGCAATGTGATTCCACGTGGTGAGCAGAAGCC
The DNA here is from genome assembly GCA_949358305.1 of Strigamia acuminata. Taxonomy (NCBI): domain Eukaryota; kingdom Metazoa; phylum Arthropoda; class Chilopoda; order Geophilomorpha; family Linotaeniidae; genus Strigamia; species Strigamia acuminata. The sequence continues at coordinate 31,697,625 of OX442314.1, read as the reverse complement.
ACGGGAAGTTTCACTGCACTGCATACGGTAAGCAGAAAAATAATAAATTCCTAAGATTTTTTCTTCTCAGAAACATTTCACAATTATAATGAACGGCTAAATGCCTAATGGTTTACATTTATTGACTAAAATTTTACTTATTTTCTTTCATCAAAATCATAGGAAATGAATCCCTACTGGCCATTGGAAGTAGGAATGCCTAACCAACAAAGGGTAAATATTAAATTTACGCTTTAAATGCAGTGTTTATCTTATGAAATTCGAAACAACTTGGATTTTTGTGCGAAAAACACTGACCACTATGAAATTAACGAAATAGCGGATAAAAAGTCATGTGATTATCTCTCTAGACATGAAAGTGAAAGTTGCCATAGGTTGTAGAAAACAGCCATAGGCGTCAAGTTTAACAAAACTTGGTTGAATTCATGTTCAATAATTATTTTCAAACATTTTGGATTACATTTGAATCCGTTCAGAAAGTCCCGTTCCTCCTTACGCAATGCGTAAAATAGTAGGCACTACGGCTACTAATTTTAGCGTGCCTGTACCAACGCACGCTAATCGTCCATAGGAAGTGCTCATAGCATGGAACCAAGCCCCTACTTCGACAAATTTTTCAGAGCACAATGGGATCGTTGCGAGTTGTATCCGGTCAAAGTGCAACAAAATGCACTTGCCAAGCTGGACTCTTTATCAGAGTGCACAGATCAGAGAAGCCATTAAGGATTGGCAACGAATGGCTGGGAAACTTCGTCACTTGGAAATTATCAATGTCGGTGATCGCCAGCTCAATTTGAGTTTTGAGTGAATAATTTGAGTTTTGAGTGAATAATTAACAGCCGCCGTGGGATAATAGTCAAGGATTCTCTTCTCCTAATGTTAAACGTATTAAAAGACAAGTCGAACCAGACCCATTTCCAAGAAAAGTTTATTCAAAATTAGCTGTTTTCAGACTAATTATTAAGAGAAGAATGGCTTGTAATTCGCAGCAGCCGCACCTCAACCACTTGGCCGACGATATGTACGTCAGCGTGGGCGCATACAAAGGTTGGGTGAAGGCCCACATCTGGCACTACGTGCCGAAAAGTAGTTATTGAGTTACTCCCCGGACTAACTCGACTGCTGTTCCCTGGTGACTTTCCATCCGACGGACAGGCACTAGTCGCAGCCTCTTTCTTATGGTCAGTTAGTGCCTTGAGAAAAGTACAGGACTCTCCGAATGATGCCCAGCCAAAGAGATTGCCTGGTGTCTGCAGAGGTCAAATCCAACGACCTGCGCCAATGGAGTAATCGGGTAGAAGAAAGATCTTCTCATTCTCTTTTATTTAAAAGAAATCTTGTAGAATTATCTAAAAAGGAAGGTAATGTGGTGACCCTGAAGTGTTTTTTGTTTATTTAATAAATAAAAATTGTCACCACTTAAGAAGTTGTGTATTTTTATTTCATTTTAGTTTGGCGTGTTCCAAACTAACTCAAGTGATTCAGGGGACAAAACTCCTTAAGCATATTGCACCCCAATTTGGCTGGGGTGAGACCATTAATTAACGGTTTTGGTGCAACAAATCCTTTGTCGCACCAAAACAAGCTAATTTCGCAGATTTACTACGCTTATCTGAAGTGTGCCAGGCCTGCAGGTGCTGGATTGCCACACTTCTGCACCAAATTGAGCTCACGGCGCACATTTAGTGCGCAGAACCAAAGTGTGCCTGGCACACTTCACCCTCTTTTTGGCCAGGATATTGGGCAAAATAAACGATTTGGGGTGCAACAAATTTCTTTGTTGCACCAAAATTAGCTTTCTACGCACATTTGGTGTGCAGGACCAGAGTGTGCAAAAAACCCCAAATTTTGGCGGTTTGATTCAGTCTCAACATCATCACAAACACAAGCATTGCACACGAATAAAGTTCATTTCTTCATTTTATTTAATCAAACTTGTATTCATTTTTAACACCCCTAGACACATTTGTAGGCCAATCGAGTATAAGTCCTATCAACAGCATCTCAATTGTGATTAATTAATAAAAGTAAGTATTTTATTAAATAATTCCCGGAGTCACAACGCTGGTAAGTTGATCAGACTTGGAGAAAACAACTTCAACTTGTGAAGAATCAAGAAAAACAAGTGATGAGTAATAAAGTGCTTCGGTGCCTTCTGCAACAAACTGATAAGGAAGCATTTAAAAGAATACAAAATGAATTCAATCACGAATTAATCTCTAAAGGATTAAATGATTTTGCTGATTATTTAAAAAAAAAAACCACACACTACATAAGCCACAGTGAGAAATGGGCCTTATGTTATCACGTAGGGCTGGGTATCAACAGCAGTGTCATAAAAAATGCCATTTATTGTGCGTTCCCAAACAGCAAATCTATCTTATGTCTTTTTCATGTTCTGCAAGCAGCATCCTGAAACAGTGTTGAATCAAAATGTTGTTGAGGTAACACAGACACACACACCTGATGGATGTATCAGAGAATTGCTGAATTTAGCAAGGATTGTTACAGACAAGATGAAATGAGGTGTTGCTCGCAATCCAGGTAACTGCAGCAATGAGATCAGATTTAATTAATGAAATCTTCAATGCTAGAACTTCTGGATACTTTCCAACAAAATGGCATGATAGAAATAAGGCATGGAGAGCGAATACATGGGGTATAACAAATGGACTTGAAGACATCAGAACTTTGATTGCACATGTTCCTGGTGATGGCAGATTGGAAGAAGCTGATTGCGAACCAATAAGAATCAGAATCGAAGCAGCTCTGAATAATATAATTGCGGTTGCAAATCAAGTAGGTAATTTTGCAAATAAATTCAGAGTTGATTATGTGATCTGTGCCATTTCTCACTTCAAAACCACAACAGGTGTAAATGCAACTATAGAAAATTTTATCACCACGTGCAGAATGGTGTCAGCTTTCACGTGCAATTCCCACATTGGTTTAGCTGAATGGAATGCATTTGTAAATTCAGTTCCGGCAACAATTAGACCAGCTTTAACAAATTTGTCCAACCGAGAAGGGTCAATCTTTGTTAATAATGCTAAATTAACTCGAAACAGGTTGTTTTGGTGTTGTGCCACCGTATTCAGATGTGGCACTGAAATGTCCATTTTCATGGTTAACAATTCACTGGAAAGGAATATGGAAAGGAATCCTCAAAGGAATATCGAAAGCAATCCTCATACCGGAAAGAATCATCGACAATACAATTTTGGACATTTTAGACCCCCTCCCCCCTCTGTAACAAGGCCGTATCATGGGCATCAATTTTGCCTGACGTCGCCGAGCTACGGGTAGAACTGATCAAGAAAGCTCTTGCTAGCGGAGAAACGGCCAGCCAGGGTGCCATGAAAATTCGTGGGGAATGGCAGGTGAAGAAGAGCGAGATTGAGCTGGGGTTGAAACCAATGATGCAGCCAAAGAACAACCGACCGTACTTGCCTGCATTCGCTAGTGGAAGCATTGGTGGGCCGACACAAGTGTCAAACAAACTTGAAGCAACTTCCACACCGATGGCCGCTGCCATCACTACAGGCTATCAGAGCCCCTCGAGTAGTCATCAAGTTCCTCCAACCATGGATTACCAGTCCGCAGGCTACATGTCGGATTGGCAATCGGACACGTGTCCGCCAACGTCGTTAATCATTCGAGCGGATACCCGACTCCACGTCGAGGCAGAAGAAAAATTTAGACAACTGCAGAATACGATCATCAATCTGCAGACACAGGTGGATGAAAAAGACATGGAGTGTCAATCTCTCAAAAATCAAATAGAATCATTACAAAATATAAGAAACGATCAGGCTAAAAGTAATCCAAAGAGTGTTCGATAGATTTTTAAAAAAATCTTCTTGAAGAATCATCCAACGATGTGGATAAAATTACATTTCTACACGGGTCATCGACACCAACTGCAGGTGGGGACGCCACCGTGTATGAGCGATTTATTTGGAGCGACTATTAGAAGACCATTATGAAGATTTGTCAAAGAAAATAATTGTCAGCAAACCTCCAGCAGATTATGTGGAGTTACAGGATTCACCACGTTGTCCAGGTATGAAAAGAAGCAACAGTGATTGTCGGGAAGAATTTTGTTACTTAGGATGCATGTGTGAAAGCTTGAACGCACTGCATAAAAAGAATAATTGATTGACTCAAGAGAAAAAAGTAATTGTTGATCAACCAGAACAGATTTTCTCTCAACTTAAATTTCAACACATGTCCGCCAACGTCGTTAATCATTCGAGCGGATACCCGACTCCACATCGAAGCAGAAGAAAAAATTAGACAACTGCAGAATACGATCATCAATCTGCAGACACAGGTGGATGAAAAAGACATGGAGTGTCAATCTCTCAAAAGTCAGATAGAATCATTACAAAATATAACAAACGATCAGGCTAAAGGGAAAACAAAGGGTGTTCGATAGATTTTTAAAAAAATCTTCTTGAAGAATCATCCAACGATGTGGATAAAATTACATTTCTACACGGGTCATCGACACCAACTGCAGGTGGGGACGCCACCGGGTATGAGCGATTCAATTGGAGCGGCAGAATATCATCTAGGAATAGATTCCCGGCGCCAGACTGGAACAAATCCGAACGTTGGTACGGGAGGAGTAAGAAAGCCAAATTCTAACAAAGTACGAACACGGTCTGCCCGTGTCTCGATGGGGAAGGTAGAAAGTAAAACATAAACTGGAGGAGAAACTATTAGACCAATTAACCTTTGAATGATAATGTGAATATAAAACCTAATCAACACCAGAGAGCCAAGATAATAAAATATGAAAATTATCATTTTACACAAATGGCCAAATAACAGGAACAATCAATCTCAAAAATTGAATCAAGAACCACCAACAGCACCTGCACAAATATTTCAGGAATCTTCTAAAGAAAATGCCACATTCATGTGACAATGTGGTATAAAATGCGGTATAAAATCATGTAAATGCCACATGTAGGATTGCAGGCTTACAATACAAATAAATGTAAATGCCACAATCTTGTAGGATTTGCAGGCTTACAATACAAATAAATGTAAATGCCACAATCTTGTAGGGGGTGTGGGCTTGCAATACAAATAAATGTAAATGCCACGATAGTTGTGAGGAATGCGGGCTTACAATACAAAATATATCAACCACAAGATATATATTTTTTTTTAAATTGATAGCAGGACAAATTGCATGCAGCTGCATTTGACCAGAGCTCTCTTTTGGTTCCACTGGGACTAGTTAAGTCGTCAGTTTCTCCAGGGGTGACCGCGTGAAGGTTGAGAGTTGGATTTTACACCCCCTAATTTACTATTTACCATTATCTTTGTTCGAACAATCCAATACATTTTGTCCAGCAATCGCCAGCAATTCTACTAACAATTAATGCATGTGTGAAAAAAAATTAAAATATAAAAAAGTAAAAAATAAATATAAACAAAAACATTTAGTATGTCGAAAAATTAGAATTTCCATACAGTGTGAGTAATTTTTCACTTCCAAATCGAACAATTTTCCTGCTTTTTGAGTGACCACTCCCTTGAAATATGACGCACGGATGGAATGAAATGTTTAACAAAAACAAGTTGCAAAATTCGAATTAAGTAGTGAAATAAACCAGACGCATCGCTAAACAAACTTACTTTGGAACATTACGTTGAAAAATTACTCATCTGAGGACAGAAATTTACCTAAATAAACCACAATCAGTTACGACGAAGCACACTCACGAACCGACCGACCGACCGACGCCTTCCTTTGTGAGAACGATCAGTACGGGGTTCACAGGCGCAAAAACACGATATTCGGTGAAGGTAGAACAAATCATTAGTGCTTGCGATAAACACTACACTACTAAAAATAATTAAATCAACAAGAGACTTAAAACCCAATAACCCATACTGAAAGCAATGCCTCCAAATTTAAGTTATCATCTTTACATAATTCTTAAATCTAACAAAATCATGTTTTAATTCAAAATGTGACCAGCTGTTCACTCAGCCTGTGTCACTTCACTGCGACACACGGCGCTTCCAAGCTCTCGCGCACCTCGTGTTTCTCGTGCGCGACCTGGCGCGGTCCCCCGCACCAGGTGGAGCTGTCGGTCGTTGGCTCCGGCCAATTGGGAACCGGAAGTGCCCCTTCCGGAAGTGGTGGGCCCCGCAGTAGCCCGACAGTTGATTCTTGACCAGCATGGCGAACGGTCGCTTTCCGACCTTCTTCGCAATGCCGATCGTAGTTGAGACCCGAAGGACCGACGCAGCAATGCTGTCGCCGGTCGGGACCTGAGCGTCCAACACGCCGTGTTCGCCGCACGTTCGTAAGAACGTTGCGACGACGCGGCACAAACTGCGTAAAACCGATCTCGCGTGTCATGGCGATCTACCGATTGCCGTGACACGTGGTCAATCAGGAATAGCGGCAAAACCGCTATTACATTTGGGAAATACACCTTGAGACACCATATCATACCCCTAGACAACAATAAAGTAATAACCAAAACCTAAACTTGTGTCTTTCGTGTATTTCGTGGATTTAATCATCGTGTGTGTTGCGTCCAGCGCCTCGCGGTCCTCCCCAGACCACGTGGCGTCCGTCCGAACACTCACAATTGTGGGCCCGTCCGAGATTTTGAACTCTCTGGCGAAAAATTTTTGTTTACTGATGGTGCAAAACACCATATTAGACAAATCTCTTTTCTTTCAAAAGAGGGGGAAACTTCTTTGGTCATGGTTGTGACAGGGGGTCAGCAAGCGAAACGGCCGCTAATCGCTGACCATTGGACCCTGATTTGACAAAAATTTTTGGCTGTGCATGTCCAGCTTGCCTGGGTAATGGCAAGCAGGGACTTACATTAGCCATACTTTCCAAAAGTCTCCTATTTTTCTCTAGCTCAGCTTAAACAACTGGGTGGTTGGGAGGGGAATATGATTCTGAACCTTGCTTTTATTTTTATTTTCTTGGTGCGAAGCCCATGTAAAGTAATGGCACTATAACTGCAGAGTTTTGAACCTGATTAGAGGAGGAGGCGCGTTGGTGGCCACCAACAAGCCAAAACCCACAGGGGATAGGCGGTTACGCTAAAACCAATGCGGGCATAATCCAATTGCCACACTGCAGCCAATGGTTCCATTATGGGCCGGGCGAGGAAGCGTTGCAATGAACTGAGCTTTGAGCACAAAGACCTTTTGAAGACCGGGGTATTACCCGGTATCCAGGTTGCTATTACGGGGAAGTTGCATGGCATGGAACACTCAGGATGCACTGAGCGGTTGTCAATAAATGGGATCCGGGTAGCAGCGAAGTGCTGGCAAGCATGGGAAAAGTGGCTTGGAGGTTGCTGTGGCGATTCATAAGCTCTGAATTGCCCTGCTGCTGCTTAAAGTGCTGAAATACCAAGTTCATTCCGTTTAATTCCTACCCTGTCCCAAGTACTGGTCAGAAACAGTTGCAAGTTGGTGTACACAACCTAAGAACTGTGGAGACTGGGACTTGGACAGCGGGGCGGGCTGCCGGAGGTACGGGGATACCGATGGTGAAGTGCCCAAATGATACAGAGAGCTCGTTAGGGCGTAGGAACGATATCTGTATATTCAGGTAGCTACCAGCTTTGAAAAAAGACTGGGAATCTAGCCTGTAACTTTATTTTCAATATTTTATTCACTTTTTTTAAACTTTTCGAGTTGTTACTGGTTGTGTAGAGACTGTGCTCGAACCACAGTTTTAAAGCAATCTTTGCAATTTGGAAACTTTATTTTTTTATTTACACTTATTTCATTTTTCTTTCTCTTCAATTTTTACTTCTCTATCTATTATTTTCATGGTTTCCTTGGACTCCACACCTGACAGTAGATATCATTGCAATTGAATACAAGTATTTCATGCCGGGCGGTATACAGCACCAAATGGAAGGTGATATGGCTTCGAGATGGCAGCTGAAGGGTGGGACCCAGGGAGACTAGGGACAACAGGTGTGTTTGCCTTCTACTTTTAAAACATATCTGATTGTCCCAAACAAACAACCACTTCATTGGGATGAGCAGACATTCCAGTGTAGGCACGTTTTCTGTCGAGAAGGCAGCCTCGTGCAGACTGAGGTGAAGGCCTCAGCGTAGGCGAGCGGGCGCAATTGCTATTTTCTTGGGGCAGAAGGAGAGAACTAGTAATATCCCTGTTTATTTCTGCAGACTTCTGCTAAAAATTGTAAGTTTTGGGGTGATTTTCTTTAGGAAATTCACACATCTTTTATCATTTTTCATTGTATTTTTTTCTTATCTTTCTTCTTTTTTTGGAATTCTACTTCTTTGTTGCAAAACAATAAAGTTGTGGGATTATTTTGTGTATTCTACTTCTTTGTTGCAAAACAATAAAGTTGTGGGATTATTTTGTGTATTCTACTTCTTTGTTGCAAAACAATAAAGTTGTGGGACTAATTAACGCTTTTGCGTGTCACCTTACCGTTGTTTTAACAATGGTAAAAACCATTCGTTTGGTAATGTCGAAGCTTTTGGGACATGATTTGAGTGCTTTTAAAAAGTACAAAAGTCATGTTTCTTTGGAATCAGACCATTTATGATCTGGTTCTATGGCTTCTAGTACCAAACAATCACCTTCTGTTGTTTTCAAAATGTTGGTTTTTCTGCAAAAACAGAAATAATCAAATCATTTTTTGTGGTCAAAGTTTTTATTTTTTCAAAAACCAAAGATGGCGACCTGGAAACAATAGGAAAACCATGTGGAAATCTAAGATTTTTCCAGAAATTCTGGAATTTCGAGAAACTAAAAGTTTTTGGAACTCTGGGAAATAACTTCTGGGAATTTCGAACCAATCACGTGATTTATGGGGATAATGGGGGGGAGTGACATCACTAATCCCTCCCCCATGAATGGCTAAAATTCACAACATCGCTGACCTCTAATTGGTTGCAAACTAATCCTTTGCGTCCATTTTGTTTTTCTGCGGACCTGTCTTCTGGCACAGTTCGGCCAATGCCACACACTGTGACCAGCTGCCCCTGCGCACGGGTCGCTGCACTGCAACGGCAATGCACTTGGCGCAGCTCCAGCGCCTCTCGTATCTCGCGCAGCCTGTTGCGGTTCCCCGCAACCAGGTGGAGCTGCGGGCCTTTGGTCAAGCAGGATCGGGCCCCGGAAGTCGCCCTTCCGGAAGTGGTTGGTCCCCGTAGGGACAAGAGAGTTGTTGATCAACCAGCAAGGCGAACGGTCGTGTTGCGACCGCCTCCAAAACTGGCTATTGAGATAACCCAAACTATCGGCGTGGCGATGATATCGCCCGCCGGGACCTGAGCGTCCAGTTGCGCCACGTCCGCCGGACGTTAACCGTAACTTCGGCGGCGTGGCCCAAAACCGATTACCGACCTCGTGTGTCATGGCGGCCGATGGCCGCCGTGCCACGCGGTCTGATTAGGGACGGTTCGAAGGAACCGCCGCCTTGGGAAATACACTATGGGACACTACAATCATACCCCTAGACATCTAATAAAGCCATAACTAAAACTATATTGTGTCTCCGTGTATTTCGTGGTTTGTTTTATCGTGTGTGTTGCGTCCAGCGCCTCCGTGGCTCTCCCCCGACCACGTGGCGTCCGTCCGAACACTCACAATTGTGGGCCCGTCCAGGATTTTGAATTCTCTTGCGAATACTATTCTAATTTACTGATTGTGCGAAGCACAATATTAAATGAATTTTTTCTTTCAACTAGAGGGGGAAATTTCCTTGGTCATGATTGTGACAGGGGGTCAGCAGGCGAAACGGCCGCTAATCGCTGACCATTGGACCCTGATCAGACAAAAATTGGTGGCTTTGCATGTCCAGCTTGCCTGGGTACTGGCAAGCCGGGACTTACACTAGCCACACTTTCCAACGGTCTTCTATTCCTTTCTAGCTTAGCCTAAAAAACTGAGTGGTTGGGAGGGGAATATAATTCCAAACCTTCTTTATTATTTTTATTTCTTGGTGCGCAGCCCAAGTAAAAGTAATGGGACAGTCTGCAGCGTATTCAAACTCGATTCGTGGAGGAGGCGCGCTGGTGGCCACCAGCAAACCAAATCCCACGGGGGAGAAGCGGTCATATTCCAGGTGCCACGCTGCAATCACTGGTTCCATTATGGGCCGGGCGAGGAGGCGATGTTGAACTGAGCTTTGAGTGACACCAAATTTCTTGTAGGACGTTTAGTCGCTTGGATGCAGGTTGCTAGCTTAGTGGTCGCTGGCGCGGGAACAGTCACGTGCGGTGAGTTGGCGTGTAGTTGGACCCGAGTAGCAGCGAAGTGTCCGCACACATGGGAAGACTGCCTTGATTTTTGTTGCGACTCATAATTTATGGGTTGCGTTGTGGCTGCTCAAGGCGCTCATCCGGGTTCACATCGGTCATAATCCTACCCTGTCCCGTGTACTGGTTGGTAGGCAACTGCAAGTTAACGTATTTAACCCAAGAGTTGCTGAAATTGGGACACGGACAGCAGGGAGAGCTGCCGGAGGTACGGGGATACCGATGGTGAAGTGCTCAAATGGTACAGAGAGTTCGTTAGGGCGTAGGAACGATATCTGTGCGTTCAGGTAGCTACCAACTTTGAAAAAAGATTGGGAATCTAGCCTGTAACTTTTGTTTCTGAATTTTATTCACTCTTGCTTGATTTCTGGGCTACTGCAGTTTGTTAAAGGACTGTGCTCGAACCACAGTCTGGAGCAATCTCTGTAATTTGGAAATTAGTTGTTTTTACATATTTTTCATTTTTTACTTTTTCTCTAAACTTCCCTATCTATGATTTTCATGGTTTTCTTGGGACTCCACACCTGACAGCGGTAGTAATCACCTCAAATGCCGGGTTGTATACAGCGCCAAATGGAGGGCGATATGGCTTCACAATGGCGGCTGAAGGGTGGGACCCAAGGCGACTAGGGACAGAAGATGCATTTCCTTCTTACTTTAAGTGCAACTGACTGTTCCACAAAAAACACCATTTCATTGGGATGAACAGACATCTCAGTGTAGGCACGTTTCTGTCGAAAGGCAGCCTCGTGCAGACTGGAATGAGTCTCCGAAAGGGGTGAGCGGGCGCGTTTGTTGGTCTCTTGGGGCAGAAGAAGAGATTGCAACAATATCCCCGTAGTGTAAATATCTGCAAAAACCTTCTGCTAAAAATTGGAACTTTTTGAGTGTCTTTTAGATTAAAAAACACCCAGTATTTTGTAATTTTTTATTTTTATTTTCTTATCTTTCTTCCTCTGTTTCTTCTTGCGAGGCATCAAGAATCGGTTTGTCTGCGCGCTAGCGCGGTTTGATTTTGTTATTTGTTGCCAACAATGATAAAATTAACTGGTTTGAAAATTTCGAAGTTCTACAGACATGATTTCGTGCTTTTTTAGGAAAGCACAAAAGTCATGTTTTTGTGGAATCAGACCATTTTGATCTGGTTCAGAACTTCTAGTTCCAAACAAATTTCTATTTTGCTTTCAAAAAAATGTTGTTTCTCTTCAGAAATGGAGAAAATTCGGCATTTATATTGGTCAAAGTTTTATTTTTTGTCAAAAAATCAAGATGGCGACCTGAAAACAATAGAAAAACATGTGGAAATCTCGGAATTTTCGAGAATGATTGGAATTTTAAATTTTGACATTTTCTTGGAACTCTGGGAAATCAATTCCATGAATTAATTTAATTTTTCTACCAATGGGAAACCAGGGGGGGGAAGTGACATCACTAATCCCTCTCCCAAGAATGGCTACTTGAGCCTAATCTCCTGTCTCCTCATTGGTCGTGACTTAATTCCACTTGTTCACCTTGCAAGCTGCGGTCCTGCTTTTGGTCACATTGTGTCAATGCCAGCGACCAGAACTGGTAAGACCACGTGGGACTCTCCTGCACCTAATTCTTTCACACCCGCAACGGATTCAGATTTGAACGACTCGGATAACAATTCGATTGCTTCTTCAAACGACGATATGTCAAGTCCTAAAGTTAAATTGTTGGATCAAGCGATGCTTGAAACGACTTGCAACGTCTTTAATCTAGTTATCGATGATATGACAACCTACGAAGTGTGGGAAGACACGCTTCTGAAAGTAGCCGATCACTTGGTGGAACTCCAAGACAAATCGGATAGCACTATGCGTCAATTAACGCAAACGCGCACGGAATTCGGTGATATTAGCGACCGGTTAACTCATGCTTTGCAGGAGTTAGACTCTACGAAATTATCGAATGAAAGCTTGTTGAAGATGATAGCTAGTCAAAAAGCTATCGTTGACAGCGTGGTGGCGGCTGGACAATCGAATTTGAGAGCACAATCTGCAATCTCAAACACGATTTCTCCCACCGTGACAACACCAAACTCTGGATCCAGCACAGGCTCAACGCCTACGACTGGAAATCCTCTTTTTCTGGCTTGGGGAGAAAAGTTTCTTCACAAAACTGACCAGGCTATGCCTGCTCCCAGACCAATGGATGAAGTAGAGCTAAGTAAACGAGTCAAATCCATTGGAATTGAAGCGTTTGCAGGGGACAAAACGAAAGCTAAGTCTTTCCTTATTGATTTAAAACGTTCTCTACGCTTTGCTTTGCCCTATCTGAACCAAGTGCTTGCTGAGCATTTGTTTAAGTTTTTCCGAGGAGATGCGGCCACATGGTTCTCTTCTCATGCCAAAACGAATTGGGAGGAATTCGAACATGAATTTATCACCCATTTTCGTCCGAGCGATGCGCTGCTTTTAGCAGAAATTGCTAAAACACAGCAACTGTCTCATGAGTCTGCCACCCAAGTGGTGATAAGACTCGAGAAGTTATACGCTCAATTGACTATTCCTGTGCACGAGAGCCAGCAAATTCAAAAAGTGCTGGCAATTCTGCGCCCAGCGGCCAAAAACATGGTCGCAAATGCCATTAATTTGGAGAACACTTGGGCGTCGCTCAGGAGAGCCTGCATTGCTACGGAGGCCGCGATCATAAATCAGGAAACTGTGACAAATGCAGCAATCATCGAGGCGGCAAAAACAGAAACTGTTACGCCAATTCAAAAATCCAACCAGCAAATGGTAACAATACCAAATGCTGCGGGTGGAGATAAACCGAAATTTGTTCCGTTTGGATTGAGAAATCCAAACAATAGAACACTGTTCCCTGCGCCTAAAAATGCTGCGATAGCAGCAACAAAGGCCGCAGAAGGCAACGAGAAGGCGCTAGTCCCGAGCAATAGGCTCAAAGACTATGCGACCAAACCAAGAGTTGGCGGTTGCTGGGGCTGCGGTGGCGCACACTTTGAAAGGGATTGCCCCCTTAAAGTGGAAGCCGCTAAAGCAGCAATGGAAACAATCGCCGCTGCCCAACACAGCATGATGCAGGCTATGCTTGCAGCCAATGAATTTGGTGGCTGGCCTGAAATGTCGGGAAACGAGGAGTCGCAGTCGACAGAAACCCCCGAGTAACTGACGACTGCGCTCTTACTATAGTGTTGATTCCAATGGAAGAGGACATGGAGGATGCTCTATTTGATGACATTTCATCCACAGAGCCAGATCCTCGCGTGGTTTTTTCCACAGAACCTGAAATCGACCATGTAAACGTTGCTTTAAAGACAGGAAAGAGTATTACTCCCCTGCCTTACTTCAAAGCAACACTAAACGGTTTAAAGGTCACCGCTCTGATGGATTCTGGGGCAACCCACAGGTACATCAGCGGGGGAATGCTTAAAAAGCTAAACCTCTTGCACTTTATGACTCCATTTTTAGAAAATCGAGTTGTATACACTGGCGATAGGCCAACACGTCCAATCGGGACAATCACGCTGTCACTCAAGTGGCGGGGTGGCGAAATCCCTGTGACATTTACTGTTCTTCCATCAGCTTCCAAATTTATATTATTAGGTTGCTCTTGGATTATCGAAAATAGGATTGTTCTCAATCTAACAGATCGAGAATATTTCTTTCTTGATTTTCCACATGACACATTTCCCTTCGACGACCCACCATCGCCTGAAGAACTTGGAAATGCAATAATGGATCGATGGGATGCTTTGGTTGCAGAATCAAAGTCACCTTCTGTCTCCACGGCTGATTTGAGCCAGAGACTGTTAGCAAAAAGCAATTTGTCACCAAGGCAGAGATCTCAAATCTTAACTCTTGTAGAAAAATACAGACATGTGTTTAGTGACAAAGCTGGCTGCCACCCCACGTTGGAACATCCAATTCCGACTGGAGATGCGCCTTCATTTCGATGCAAAGACCGACCAATGAATCCCAAGAAAGCTGAGATTTATCGCGAATTGGTTGCTGAATTGCTGAGAGATGGTTGGGCCGAACCTTGCGAGGGGAGTTATAAAAATCCCCCCGTGATTGTTGCAAAGAAAGACGGAGGGTACCGCCTCTGTATTGACTTTCGCTGGCTAAATAAAATCACAATTAAGGACGTCTATCAGATGCCCTCAATTTCTATGATTTTGGCCTGTTTAGGTGGAAAAAAGTTCTTTTCTACTTTGGATTTAACTAAAGGTTATTACCAAATAAAACTTAAACCAAGTGACAAGAAGAAAACTGCTTTTTCTACTTCTGATGGAACATACCAGTTTACTCGTATGCCTTTCGGACTGTGCAATGCACCCAGTGCGTTTCAGAGAATGATGGATCAAGTTCTTGGAACTGCACAACACAAGTGGGCACTCGCTTACCTCGATGATATTATCATCTTTAGCGACTCATTTGAAGAACACCTTCAGCATTTAGATGACATATTGTCAAAATTAGACAAAAATAAATTGACAGCGAGTCCGTCAAAGTCATTTATTTGCCCAGAAGAACTAAGTTTTCTTGGTTTCACGATGTCAAATGGGAGTTACAGCCCAAACAACGACAAAGTGGAAGCAATTTTAAATTATCCAACCCCTTCCAGTATAAAACAACTTCAGCGTTTTATTGGAATGGTGGGTTTCTATGCTGCTCTGATTCCAAAATTGAGTATTACTCAAAAACCGTTCTTTGCCCTTCTAAAGAAAGATACAAAATGGGAATGGTCTGAAGAATGCAATGTTGCCTTCGAATATTTGAAAAATCAACTTGCAAAAGGAATTATGCTGCCTCTGCCTGATTTCGCACGCAACTTCACCATCCATACAGATGCTAGTGGCGGCGGGCTCGGAGCTGTCCTCATGCAAATTGATGACCATGGTGCTTTAAGACCAGTTGCGTACGCCAGCAGAACTCTGCAAGGCACGGAAAACAACTACAGCACCACCGATTTGGAATGTTTAGCTGTGGTTTGGGCGGTTGATAAGTTCAAGCCATACATTGAATATTCTGAATACCAAGTTGAGACTGACCATCATGCTCTGAGATTTCTCATGACAATGGAAAATCCAGCTGGAAGACTGGCTAGGTGGGCAATGAAATTGCAGAATGAAAATTTCACCATCAAGTACCGGAAAGGCACCGACAATCAAGTCGCAGATGCCTTATCCAGAGTCTCTCTTGATAATGGCAATCCATTAGAAGGGAAAGCAACTCTAACTGAGATTATAGAGCCTGTTGCTCTGGCATATCTCACCAATGAGACCGATTACCCGATGTCTTTCGAGAACATTATATTACAGCAGCGTGCAGATAAACATCTTTCAAAACTAATCGAATGGTTGGAATTGGATGATGGACAACCTCGACCAGAACTTCCTAAGTTCTTGGAAGAAAGGCAGTACGACTGCACACTCACTAGAAAAGGAATGCTTATTATTTATGCACCTTTTAAAACTGATTTCTTTGTGGAGGAAGAGGATTTGGGAATTGGATTTAAAATCTTTATTCCACCATCTCTGCAACTCGCAGCACTTCAACTAATTCACGACCATCCGATGGCTGGTCACGGAGGAGTTGAAGTAACTCTAGAGCGATTGAAAAGAGTTTATTTCTGGCCTGGCATGCAAAAAGAAGTAAAACTTCATGTAGCAAGCTGCAATCGCTGCCAACGCTGCAAACCGATTCAGAGAAAACCAAAGGGATTGATGGTCCCAACTTCTCCAAAAATTGGTCGTTTTGAGAAGATAGGAATCGATCTAATAGGTCCATTACCTAGAACCTCGAACAGAAATCGCTTCATTCTAGTTGTGGTGGATTATGCCACCGGCTGGATGGAAGCTACACCGCTGAGATCCGCTAAAATGACTGCAATTGCACCAATTTTAAGACGATTTTTCAGCTGTCATGGGTGCCCTCGTTTTATGTTGAGCGATAATGGCCCCCAATTCATTTCTGACGTGTTTCAGACTCTCTGTGACGATGCAGGGGTTGTACCAATTAAAGCAACGCCTTACCATCCCCAGACTAACCTGACTGAACGCGTAAACAGGAATATCAAGATTATGCTTCGAATTTTTACATTTGAGCACGATCACTGGGACAGATGCATTGACCAGATAAATTTTGCTTTGCACTCTGCCCCAAATGTGTCTACCGGTTTTACACCAGCAATGCTGACGTATGGCAGGGAATTACGACCATTTTGGGATAATCGAGATGTGTCTTATGACACCCCATTCGACCCAAATAGGCCCTACGACGCTGTCAGAATGCTAGTCGCTAGACACCGTACTCTGATTGCTGCAGCTTTTAAAAATAAGAGTCTGGCCCAAGCAAAACAGAAAACTTACTACGATCAACACCGCAGCGACGATAAGTTCGAAATTGGAGATTTGGTTCTGCTAAAGACCCACCCATTGTCCAATGCTGCTAATCGATATGCTGCGTCCCTTGAGGATCGCTTTGAAGGACCTTATGTAATAACTAAAGTCTTTAACAACAATGCGTATGCCCTTGCGAAACCAATAACTTTGCAAGCGAGGGGTACACACAACATTGTAAAACTCAGGAGATTCATCCCCTCAGAAGAAAAGGCTGAATGGCCCATTTTAGATAAGGAAGATGAAGAAGTTCTTGAAAACCAACCTGTGGACACTGGAACAGCAACAATATTGCCAACTCCAGTGCGACCAACGGAATCTGGTATCGCAACTAAGTTGCCAACACCAGTAAAACCTTTTGGGAAACCAAAAAGAATAAAACCCTTGCTGTTGCCACAAGTGGATTCACAAAAACCCACGACGGCTCGACCAAAACCAAATTCGGACTCAAATAGACCTTCGAGAAATCACGTTTTACCGATCCGATATCGGGATTGACCGCTAGGTGACACTTCAAATCGGGAGACCCATTTGGACCAATCACAGACTGTTTACAAAACATCTGCGGTCCATACGCCAATTAAACGTTCGCGGGACGTCTTCCGGTTCCATACTTAAACACCACCATTCGTTGATCAAATCACTTATTCACTGCGATCGCCACTGACCAGTCGTGTGGAACTTCTCTGGAAAATCGAGACGAAAAGTTTGAAAAAACAATGGAAAATCACCGAAACAACGAATGGGTCCAGTGCCCAGTATGCAACGGCTTCGGCTACATCACACTGTGGAATCTATCGCGAATCCCGTGCATGAACTGCGGCGGAGACGAAATCGTGCTGACGGATCAACCACTCGAAGAATGGTTTGTCATGTTCATGACGCTGCCCGGTCAGCCGATTCCGCTGCACCACCGACATATTAACTGGATGCGCGTCCGATCGCGCGCAGAACGCGAGAAGGAAATCGCAGACAGGGAACAAGCGCGTGTGGCGAATGCCACACCGACGGAACCCCCAAAGAAAAGACAGAAAACGGCAACGAAGAGCGTACGCTCTCAACCGCCGCCGACTGCCTCTACTAATATCTCTACGAAGAAACCCGCAGCGACGACGTCGCAGAAGGTTCTTCGTCCGCCACATAAGCCATTTGTGCTTAAAAAGAAGGCTGCCGAGGAGACAAAAGCGACCGTACAAAGTACCGTCGCCCAAGCTCCTCACCAACCACCGACCGCCCAAGCTCCTCACCAACCACCGACCGCCCGTCCAAACATTTCGGAGAAATTGCTGGAAATGAGACGGCTCGTGGCGATCGAAAATCCCACGTTGAGTGAACGAAGCGTGAATACCGAAGCAAAAATTCGGTACAGAGCGAAAAAACACGCGGACCATAAGGACCGAATGGCGAAAAGAGACGCCGAGAAAGCGGCTCATCAGCAATTGACTGCGCCATCGGCCACAATCACATCGAATGCGCCACGCGCACTCGTTAAGAAAATCCCAGCTCAAACGGAAAAAGCTCCCGATGAGCTACGAACAGCTTGGGCGGGACAGTACGGTCCTCAACCAATCCAAGGTATTGTGAACCTGATCCCGACCAAAGCCACGGCGGCCGCAATCGCTTTTCCAGCGGCCTGCCAACTACCGCAAACGATGTTTGGTGCCAATACAGCGGCGACGCCGGCTGTCATTATGCCGCCGATGGTTGGAGAACGCCCGACGAACGTCGTGTTCCAGGGATTCGCGGATCCTCCACCAGTTTGCGACAACAATGTAGTCACCACCGAAGCAACGATCGAGACCGCGATGCAGATTGACGGCGCACCGAACGAGGAGTCGCACACACCGCCACCACCACCGCCAGTCGTTCCCGAGCCCAAAGCTACCGCCGTGAAAAAGAAGTCGAATAAGAAGTCACGCAAGAAGCTAGCAGAAGAATTCGTCGACGACAAAACTGAAGAAGAGCCAAAAACCGACGATACGCCACCCACACCGGGGAAATCGCTGCAGTGAAGTTTTCGCCGTCGTTTTAAAGGAGATTTTGGCCAAGCCTGTTAAGACTTTTATAGTGCCAGAAATAATTTTTTTTATTGTCAAAACAAGTTTTTTTTTATTATTATTCCAAAGTGTTAAAATTAGCATACTTACCTTTTAAATGTTAAATGGATTCAATAACTACAAATGTTAGATTTTAAAGTTCAAAAAGTGTTTTTTATTCATATATATTTTTAAATTACAAGTGTTATTTTACATTTTTATTTTTCAATAGTGTTTAAATTGTACAAGTTTTCCATCCTGGGGGTAAGTGTGTATGTGTTCCTTTGTAGTGTTGTTATTTTCCCAAGTGCATTCCTACCGGTGATCTTCGTTCTAGCTGATGGCTCGTCCGAAATATGGTAATCTGATAATCTGAAAAAAGAAAAGTAATGCGATGTGTTAACTTTCAACAACCACTTCAGTGATTGCGTTGTACCCCCTCGTACTTACCTTTTTCCAGGGGGGGGAAATGTGACCAGCTGCCCCTGCGCACGGGTCGCTGCACTGCAACGGCAATGCACTTGGCGCAGCTCCAGCGCCTCTCGTATCTCGCGCAGCCTGTTGCGGTTCCCCGCAACCAGGTGGAGCTGCGGGCCTTTGGTCAAGCAGGATCGGGCCCCGGAAGTCGCCCTTCCGGAAGTGGTTGGTCCCCGTAGGGACAAGAGAGTTGTTGATCAACCAGCAAGGCGAACGGTCGTGTTGCGACCGCCTCCAAAACTGGCTATTGAGATAACCCAAACTATCGGCGTGGCGATGATATCGCCCGCCGGGACCTGAGCGTCCAGTTGCGCCACGTCCGCCGGACGTTAACCGTAACTTCGGCGGCGTGGCCCAAAACCGATTACCGACCTCGTGTGTCATGGCGGCCGATGGCCGCCGTGCCACGCGGTCTGATTAGGGACGGTTCGAAGGAACCGCCGCCTTGGGAAATACACTATGGGACACTACAATCATACCCCTAGACATCTAATAAAGCCATAACTAAAACTATATTGTGTCTCCGTGTATTTCGTGGTTTGTTTTATCGTGTGTGTTGCGTCCAGCGCCTCCGTGGCTCTCCCCCGACCACGTGGCGTCCGTCCGAACACTCACAACACCAGATCAGGCAAGCCCACGTGGAAATCGCCAAGCGACCAAAACCGTTACAAGAGAAGAAGATTCCGACGCCGATTCGAACGATTCATCCCTGAATTTGACAATCGAAGAAGAAATGGCGAATGGAGGTAATAAACCGTTGGATCAAGCAATGCTTGAGACGACATGTGAAATTTTCGATCTAAAAATTGAAAATATTACCACGTACGCTGTATGGGAAAGCGCGCTGCTTGCAGTGGCCAACCGTACAGTGGAAATCGAACATGAAGCTGATGTTGCAAAACGACAATCAGCGGACCTTTCCGCAGAAATTGACGACCTAACCAGCCGTCTCAAAGAAACGGAAATAGCAAATCAAACCCATTTGCGATCAATAAAAACCTTGTCCGACCTGTTAACCCAACAGAAATCAGTCATGGACAACGTGACAGCGGCGGGCCAAGCAATGGTCGAAGCCGACAAAGTGGCGACCGCTGCAAAAACAGTTGTGTCGTGCACACATTCAAGCCAACCAGTAATTGTGAACGGCAATACGCAAAACGTAACACCACAAGCAGTTACTACAAATCCGACTTTTTTGGCCTGGGTTAATACCATCGGCCAAGGAGTAGACAAACCATTAGGCGACTTTAAACCCAAAGACGCGATAACAGTATCACGCACTTTAAGCAATTTTGAATTGAGTAAGCGCGTGAATGCCATCTGTTTGGAACCGTTTCTCGGTAACAAAATGGAAGCTCACGACTTCTTAATGGATTTGAAAGGGGCTCTTGCTTTTGCAGAACCTTCTATCAACCAGGTGCTCAAAGAGCATCTATTTAAGTTTTTCAAAGAAGAAGCAGGAACATGGTTCTCTTTGACTGCTAAAAATACTTGGCAAGAATTTGAGAGCGATTTCCTCCTACATTTTAGGCCAAGCGACGCATTGTTACTGGCTGAAATAGACAAGATGCAACAGGCATCACATGAGTCTGCCACTCAAGTAGTGTTCAGATTGGAGAGGTTGTATACACAGCTGGCTATCCCGGTCCATGAGAGCCTACAACTCCGTAAAGTTTTGACTATTTTGCGACCGGCGGCAAGAGACATGGCACGTGCTGCATTACATGCGGAATTTACGTGGACATCTCTCAGAAAAGCTTGTGTAGCAACAGAAGCTTCGATCCTTAATGAGGAAGCGATAGCAACTTCAAAAGTTGAGAGAACAAGACTGTTTTTTCAAACTTTGATGAAACATACTGGATTGCTTGTGTGCCTTTCAGTTTGTGTAATACATCTTGTGCATTTTAGAGGACGATAAACAAAGTTCTAGAAACTGCACAGAACATGGACTCTTGCCTGAATTTGGACATCATCATTTATGATTGAGTCCATGACAGAGCTCCTCCAAGATCTAGGTGAAATTGAATCGATGGCTAGCACATTGAAACCGTTTTTCCTATGCCCAGAGAAGATTGATTTTTTTTTCTTTTCTCGATTTATGACTGAGTCTAATGGGAGTTATAACCCAAAAATGACAAAGTCCAAGCAGATTCTGACTGGATGCTGACTACTCTTTGTTGCAATGCGACAAGGATTGTTTTTTTTATCTGCGCACCAACGCGGTTAAATTTATTTGTTGCAAAACAACGATAAAAGTCTCTGGTTTGAAAATTTAGAAGTTCTTTGGACACGATTTCGTGCCTTTTTAGGGCACAAAAGTCATGTTCTCATGGAATCAGACCAATATTTGATCTGGTTCTGAACTTCTAGTTCCAAACAAATTTCTATTTGCTTTCAAAAAATGTTGCTTTTCTTCAGAAATGGAGAAATTTTGGCATTTATTTGGTCAATATTGTTGGTTTTTCGTAAAAATACAAAATGGCGACCAGGAAACAGTGGAAAAAACATGTGGTGATCACAGATTTTTCGGGAAAGATTTGATTTTCAAAGGTTTTTTCGAAAATCGTGGGATCTCTGAGAATTTAATTCCACAAAATTAAATAAATTCACTACCAATGAGAGAACAGGGGGGGAAGTGACATCCCTAATCCCTCTCTCATGAACAATTACACTCACTACAAATGAAAGTTGTTAGACCTGTGGTGGCAGACATTTTTAAAAAAGGAATGTCCCACGAGGTGAAAACAGCAGCAGTCAGAAGAAATGCATCTGCATTTGAGTTTGAGAACCAATTTGCAGAAAGAATTATGCTGTCTCTGCCTGATTCGCTCGCACTTTGTCACCCTTACGGATGCAAAAGTAGCAGCTGGCTCGAAGCAGTCTTTCTGCAAATGGATGACCAAGATGCTTTGTTTTAAAGACTAAGTTAGTTGTTTTTGTAAATAGGATGCTGAAAAGCACAGAAAGCAACTGCAGCACCACGAATTAGGAAATATGGTGAGCACTCAGATACGAATATTTGAGGTCACCACACGCTAAAAATCCACCCCTTGAGAAAAATAGCTATACCATTAGCTACGTCTCGCAAAGACCTTTTCAAAGAACCAGGTATAATCACTAAAGTGACCAATACAAATGGTTTTACAACATTGTGAAAACTCAGGAGATATTGAAGTCCCTGAAAATCAACCAAGGGATGCTGAATTGACAACAAAATTGCCAATTTCAACACAACCTTTGAATACTGGAGTAACAACTAAGTTGCCAACTCCAGCACGACCAAAAAACGCCAGTACAGCAACCAAATTGCTAATACCGGCGCAACCATTGAATATTTTGAACCAAAATGTGGTTTTACCTTCGCCAAATGTAGTTGCACATCAAACTACAAACACTTGGCCGAAGTCACAACAAATTTCCGGTCGGCCTCAAAGAATTCGAAGACCACCGAGAAAACTGCTCGACTAACCACCAAGGAAAAAGGTGAGGATGTCGAACAAAAATTCGTCATCCAAAACCCAATCACAAGTAGCGATCCCGAGCAATAACTCGATGATCAATACGAAAACTTTGGCAGAAAAGTCGAGCAAAAACTCGACAATTAAACCAATTAACAAAGGAAGTGGGTCAAAAACCCCTTCCACACTCGAAAACCCAATGGCAAGTTCTATGGAAACTAACATTTCCACAGAGCTGCTGGAACTTCGTTTGGCTGTCCATACGGAACATCCAACTTGGAGTGAGAAAGAAGTAAAAGACGAAGCCAAAAAGCGTCGTCAATTACGAAAATTGGCCGATTACCAACGGCACACAAACGCCACCGCCAATACCAGGTCAAAAACACCGGCGGCGGCAACAATCACGAGCGAGACAGCCAAGACTGTTTCACCAAAATTAAAACCGACGGAGAAAACTCCGGAAGAATTGAAAGGGATTTGGAGCCAAAAATTACCTGCCCCACTTCTCCCTTTATCATCGACAGCCCCAACCGAGGCTTGAAATGTCACAAACTCGTTCGTTTTCCCAACGGCGAGCTCACCGCTGCAACCAGCAAGCGAACTGCTCGCTGCCGCACCAGAGACATCGACAGCTGTCGAGATGCCACCAATATCCGGCGATGTCCCGACAGATCTCGTTTTTGGCGGCGACGCTGAGGTCACGCCGATGATCATTGAAGATGTGGACACAACGATCCAGGTGCCAGAGCCCGAAGAGAGTTCTGCGCCGAAGTCGAAGTCCATCGCCGATGAGAATCGGGAAAAGAGAGCGCGCCGCCACCAGACGAAAACGCAACGAGGACTGGCAGAGAATATGTCACCGATTCGCCAGGAAGAGATAGATCAACTCGACGAATTGCCAGTGACGCCCGGAAAGTCGTTGGAGCCGAAAGAGTGAAATCGAAGAGTCTCGTCCAGGTCTCTTTAGACCTACAACAAGTGTTTTTATTGTACAACTACAAGTTTTTTCACATTTATTTTATTTTCAACTTACCTTTAAAGTTTTTACATTAAATAACCACGAGTTATAAGTTTAAATTCAAATAACATTTTATTCATGTTCAAAATTTACAAAGTGTTTTTTTACAAATTATTTATTATACAGTGTATTTCAAATTTTCTGTTTTTCATCCTAGGGGTAAGTGTGGTCCTTGAGTGTGTGTTTCCCGCAGTGTTTTCCTGTAAAAAGAGAAGTAATATACAATTAACTTTTCAAACCACTTTCGTGAAGTGTGTTGTCAGTTCTCCTTCTAAGAATTACCTCTTTTTAGGGGGGGGAGATGTGACCAGCTGTTCACTCAGCCTGTGTCACTTCACTGCGACACACGGCGCTTCCAAGCTCTCGCGCACCTCGTGTTTCTCGTGCGCGACCTGGCGCGGTCCCCCGCACCAGGTGGAGCTGTCGGTCGTTGGCTCCGGCCAATTGGGAACCGGAAGTGCCCCTTCCGGAAGTGGTGGGCCCCGCAGTAGCCCGACAGTTGATTCTTGACCAGCATGGCGAACGGTCGCTTTCCGACCTTCTTCGCAATGCCGATCGTAGTTGAGACCCGAAGGACCGACGCAGCAATGCTGTCGCCGGTCGGGACCTGAGCGTCCAACACGCCGTGTTCGCCGCACGTTCGTAAGAACGTTGCGACGACGCGGCACAAACTGCGTAAAACCGATCTCGCGTGTCATGGCGATCTACCGATTGCCGTGACACGTGGTCAATCAGGAATAGCGGCAAAACCGCTATTACATTTGGGAAATACACCTTGAGACACCATATCATACCCCTAGACAACAATAAAGTAATAACCAAAACCTAAACTTGTGTCTTTCGTGTATTTCGTGGATTTAATCATCGTGTGTGTTGCGTCCAGCGCCTCGCGGTCCTCCCCAGACCACGTGGCGTCCGTCCGAACACTCACAAAAACAGAAATTGAAGGGCGAATAGTATAGCAATAACTCTAAAACCCGAAAGAAATGGCGGCCAAGTAGAATCTTGAGACTAAAAGTCCAACTTGAATAATTAGACGTTACCCAATATGAACTATTTGATTCTAAAAAAATCCTAAGAATAATTACTCATTCCTTTCTTGATATAGTCGAGGCAAGCGGAAAGTCAACGACCACTTGAGGCGGCAACGCCCCAAACATGGCTGACCATGAAGAAGCGAACTGTGCCGAGCTGACAACTCACACTTAATACGACCCGAAGGACGTCTCCAATTGAACTGACAGCCTCTGATATTAAAGTTCCATACTCAATTACCCCCTGTAAATGTCCAGGTAAGGTTATGAACAAGCCAAATATATTTTAATCGACCCAATGTATGAGAATAACGAATAACTTTTGACTGCGCCAGGAGCGAGCAATCGATCAACGATGCACTCCCGCTGAAACGAGGAGGACAACGTCGCGATATAATCCAATCCCTTACTCGAAAACACTTGGAATGAACGACATATCGACACGAATAACGAAGTTACGAGTTCGAATCAGCCAAGTAACGTTCACTTTGAATAATTCAAGCGACGATGACCGAAACAAACCATCATAACGCCTTTTTAGCACTATTCTGTGTTTTAGCATGGAACCACGGATCCCACAATCGCTGCACTGAATTTTAGACGTGACGTCGCTATAACAGGTATTGAACTAATCTAAACCGTATTAATTAAACAACCACTGATCACTTATTTTCCAGACTGGCAAGCACCTGAGCCCGCAACCATCTTTTGTTATGGCCCGTTTCTCTCCGGAAAATCACCGATTTCACTAGATAAGTATTTTCCACGGCGATTTATCTCGAATAACGTATTAAAAACCTTTATTTTAGTATTTCTCAGGACTGTTTCAACCCGAATTTCTCCACAAGGACTCCGGATTCTTTCAGACTGCTGCGACCTGTCTGCAGCTGATTATCTAACTCGGATTTCCCGTAAGCGAATGTCGCAATTGAAATTTCATGCACAAGACATATAAAATCAAAAATCACTAATTTGAATACATTTTCTTTCGTAGTCAAAACGGATCGCCGGATTATTGTGGGAAAAATGTTAGTTTTTAATTTGCAGTGAAGTTTTTCTCGAATTGTGCCATGTTCAGTCTATTTGAGAGTAATTTTACAAATAATTTTTTTAGAAATAATTGTAGTATATAAATAAATGAATGAATAAAATTGTCGTTCTGTATTGTTTACTACATTGTTTATTTTCTATTTTTTATCCATCTCCCTTAGCAATAGAATAGTTATTCAATTGTTACTGATCGCCCATCTGTTGACACATTGAATAATTTAATAGTTTCACCGTTCCAATCAAGACTGTCGGGTTTTTTAAGCATTTTATTTTTCCAGAAACCACTCGACATGAGTACACGCTCGGTGATTACTTCGCCGAAACCCGTTTCCAATTGCGAGCACGCAATGTATTTGGAATCATCGCTATTACAATTACGAGACACCGGACTCTTGTCCGACGTAACCATCGTTTGTGGCTCGCAGACGTTCAAAGCCCACAAAATCATTTTAGTAGCCAGCAGTGGATATTTTTACAACATATTTACCAACAAACTAAAGGTATAAGCACGCTGTCAAATCGGTAAATCGGTAAAATTAACAATTTCTTTGAAACTCCAGAAAGATGTGAAGCATTTAGCTATGACGGACATCACGCCTGAAATTTTGAAAATTATTTTGGATTACATTTACACGGGACTTCTTAACGTTAACCGATTCGTGAAAATCAATCAGGACGCCCTAATCCGAGCACTGCACCACCTGGACATGGCGGATGTTTACCAACATCGACTCCGTCTAATGATGAAATCACTAGCTCCGAATTATTACTCCGAATTGTGGTCTCTGGCTGATTTATATCAAATGAAAGTGAGTGAAATCAAAGATATTAAACTTAAAACTAATTAATTATTTACTATTTATGTCATTTTTCAGGACATGAGCGTCGAAATCGCCAAATACATCGCTCAAAATTTAGAACCGTGCATGAACAACCGCCATTTTGTCAACCTCACACTCCCGCAACTAGTGGCCGTTTTGTCGAGCGAGTGTTTAAAGACGCAAGCCGAGGCCATGACACTCGAAGCCATTCAAAAATGGGTGCTGCACGACGTGAGCACGCGGGAAAGATACGCGACGAGTCTGCTGACAGTGGCCAAAGTGACCGTGTCGGCCAAAACAAAGGCGATCGCATTCTATGACGTGGAACTACAGAATTTTCTACTCGCGCCGAACAGAAGAAAGTCTTGCAGTCCCAACTTCAAGCGGGACAGAGGGAAAAAGACGTCCATCAAAGACACCACCGGCAGTCGCAGCAGCCAAGTGTCCCTCTCGAGCTACCGCAGCGAGAAAAACGACAAAGTTATTCGCACGTGGAAGAAAAAACCGGTCAAACTAGACGACGGCTGCTTGAGCGAAATGTCGTTATCGCAGAAAGATTTCGACTTCAGTCTGCAGCACGGGGATTACCAAATTGCGACCGAAGCGGACCTCGACGCTGCCATCGAAGAAAGTTTGGGTTCCCTCGGCCATTTTTCAACCACCAAACTCGAAGCGGAAAGAGACACCGAGCAAATCGTGAAACAAATCGAGATCGAATCTCAAATCGTGGCGCCCGTTTCCAAGCCCGGCGATGCGTCCGGGAACGGCGACGAGAAAACAAAAGCGTCTCTCGTCGACTACGGTTCGAATAATCTGAGCAACGAATTCCTGAAAACCCGACTGTTGCCGCCGACAGCGGTCGCCAGCGAACTGCTGAAGAAATTCAAGAAACCCATCAGGGTTTATTCGATCCAGATCGACTCGGAGCCGCCCAAGAGCGCCGTGGAGACGAGCCACGAGGAAGTGAACCAGTTCTCCGAAGAAAGAATCCAGATAATGAAACTCAAATCGAAATTGAACTTGATCATCAATCGAATCCGCTGCACGTTGCAGAAGAACACGGTGTCGCAATACCCCAACGCTCCCGCATCGGAAGACGGAAGTAGTGTCTGCAGCAAACGCTCCGACGCGACCTTCACGGACGGCGATTTCATCAGAGCAAACGAGGACTTTACGTCCGGAAATTACGTCGAATGCGCGACGAACTTGCGCAGTCCAGGGTCCGGGAGGTGTCGTACGATCTCCAACGTGCTTCCTATCGAAAACGTCGACCCAATGAACGAGAATCCAGACGTGAAGTTGAGCCTGAATCTCGACGATCCGGATAAGAACCAAACGGGCGACACTTTCCGGGCGTCGGAGAAGCAAAACGTCAACACCAACGCGCGGGACATCGACGATTCTAGCGTCAGGTATTACCATTCGTCGCAGGAGTCGTCTAGCAACAAAAGTTGCGACGAGAAGGGGTCTTCGGTGGTGCTCAAGCGACCAATAGCGACGAGCAACGAGTCGTTGATATCGCCGGAAGAGGTGCGGTGTCGTTTGGAGAAGTTTAAGCGACTGATGCACACGAAGTGTTCGAACCCGGTGGACGTCGAGAAGATCAACTTGAAGGGAAGTCGCTCGTTTATTATTTCCGGCACCGACGTGGACCCGCTGGACGCCATCAGCGACCACTGCGACTTTCTTTCGGACATATCGGAAGCCGACACGATGAACGAGAGCGTTTCGACGGACGACGGGTTGTTGGAGACGCAGACCGAGTGGTTTCGGACTCTGAGCACTATTCCGGAAGAGACGTCCATCTGCGATTTTACGGGGTCGTCCAGCATCGAATTGCGGAGCGTGAAAAGCGACTCGCCGTTGAAATTCGGAGAAAAATGCAAATCTTCTTGGAGTTTGAAGGAACCGAGAGATAATTATGCACACACGCTTGATCACATGAATTATTTAAGCAATTCTGAGTTGAATAATTTGGATAAGAGCTTGACCGACGATATGTTTCACTGCGACATCGACAGTGGCGTCAATGATCAAATGTACGACGAAGATAATATATCGAACCAAATAATACAACAGCAGAAGTTGATGAACAACGCGGACACTGCCGTTTATCTCGCAAACGTGACGTCAAATGCCCTCTCGAGTAGGCAGAAAACATTCAGGAATTCATCGGATTCGCTTTGGAACGAAGAAAACGCGGAGATATGTGACGACAGATCGAACAGTGTGCAATGGAAATCGGAGAAAATAAAGAGTGCCGAGGGGTCGTTGGACTCCGATTCCAGATGCGGGAATAACGGTTGTGCGCAAAACGAGCATTTAACGCTTTGCAAGCTCAAAGTGTCGGACGACTCGATGAGTAAAATCGACAGTAGCAACTCCAATATCGAGCACCCGACGGACAACTCCAAGTCAACCGCTGCAAAATCCACCGACAATAGCGAATACGAAACGTTGGCGAGTCTGTCGATCGGTGAACTGAAGCTCGACAAAACCAACAACGTGTTCGAGTACGGCGGCTACCAATGTTTCGCCGAGCGGGCGTCGAACCACGAGGAAACCGACGCGCCGACCGCCCGCTCAAGCGACACGCTCAACATAACTCTGGAGAACTTCGTCACGCCGACGCACAACAAAATGAAATCCATGCCCATAGCCAACGACATCTGGAAGATGTGGAAAACCAAGCTGGAGGCGTCTTGCAAGCCCAGTCCAAGACCGACCGCCAAATCTGCCAGCAGCTCGTTCCAGACGGAGGCGAAATCGATCTCCACTTTCACCCCGAACGTGAGCGAATCTTTAACAACGGACGAGCACAACGAAGCGATGAAATCTCTCTCGCAGACCGAGAACGAAGAACTGCGAAACGCCTTGCACAACAGGATCTTCAATCTGCCAAAGAACAAAACGATGAAACAAATCAACTCGAGTTTCAGTCACGCTTCGGGATCGTCCCCGGACCTGTCGCTGCAAGTTTCCTCGCTCTCCGTGGTCGTCCCGGCAACAAATCCGTTCTCCAGTCCGCAATTAACGATCCACGAAGACTTGCCAATGCCAACACCTGTGCCTTGCGAGGAGTCGATGTCGGTGACTTTCCCCATTTTGGAGCTGGCAGAACTGACGACAAAAGACAGAGACGTGGCCAGCTACACCGCAAGAACGCAGATCATCAACAGCAGTTTCCAGGCGAGGAACTACGCCCACTTGTCCGAATGTCCCCTGCAAGAAGCCAACACGGAGAAAGTGCAATACGCCCCGACAAAGATGGAAAACATTAACTACCAACACTCCAATTCGCCGAGCAGCATGAGCCAAGATCAAGATCGTTCGTCCGGGTACGAGGAATCGGCTTTCGATTCTGCCACTATTAAAATGGGAATGCAGAAAGATTCGCGCTATTTCCAAGACGAAGGACCGCTTTTGATTCTCCTGGCGACCAACAAACACAACGAAGCTTCCCAGCAAGTGTATTGCCTGCGCAAACGTTGCTGGTTGGCGCAGAGACAACTGCTCATGCCGCCCATCGAGAACAACTATTCGGTGGGTTTCTTCGAAGGGAATGTTTATTACATCGGCGGATTGCTGAACGGTTCGTTTCGGAAGACGAACAGCGTTTTCATTTACCGGAGTCGCGAGCACATGTTGGTGCCCGCTTCGGATTTGTTGGTGGCCAGAGTGGGCGCCGGTGTGGCGAATTTGAAGAGGAAGATTTACGTGGCGGGCGGAATCGGTCGCTACCACAAACCGATCGCTCAGGTGGAAAGGTACGACACGAAATCGGACCGATGGCATTTGGTGGCGGCGCTGCGCATAGCGAGGACGAACGTTTGTTTGGTCACTTCGGGGAAATTGCTCTACGCGATTGGTGGCACGGTGTCGGCGGATTCGGTGCACGAAGTCGTGTCGAAAGCGTGCGAGAGTTACGACTCGGAAATTGACCAGTGGTCGCTGTTGGTGGAGTTGCCGTCGCATTTTTTGATGACGAATCCTTTGGTGACGTCGGTGGATAGCAAGTTGTACGCGGTGCGCATCTCGAAGCCGGATATTGTTTTTCGTTTTCACACGAGGAAGAATAAGTGGTTGCCGATTCAAAATACGAAATTGACCGCCAGTAAGGTTTGTTGTATATTGCCAGGAGAGAGGAAGTTGTACGCGGTCGAGTTGGCGGGGAAAACGATTCATTCGTTTGATATGCACGCGTTTCAATGGGAGGTGGAGACGCATTTTCCAGCTGGGCTGCACTGGCAAGCAGCTGCTTTTGTGACGGGTTTATTGGATGAAAATGAATAAGAAATTGAAGAAATTGATCATTGTGGTACTTGATAAAAATTTATGTTGGATGAAGGTTTCAAATCTATGCAATAAATGTTTATTTTTGAATTTTTGAATTTTTTATTTAATGGGGGCAGATGGGGGCAGATTTATTTTTTCAATATTTTTTTTACTACTGTTTTAATTCCCATTGACTACGCAAAGAAAATATCTTCTGTGGTTTCATTTTGGTGTAATCCACAAATAAATGCCAGAGGCAAATCTCATCTTGACATGTTTATTAATTTTGTTTACAACAATATATTACTTCAATAATATACCACTATCTTACATTGATGCCAATACACTCCGTCATATTGGCTATCATATAAATTTTTATTCTGCTAAACTTGTTTAATTCCTAGTCCTTCTAATTCTACCATTAATTTTGGTTGAGTCAAAACTTTAGTTGTAATGTCTGCTAACATTTCTGCAGTTCTAATGTATTTATTTATTTATTTATTTATTTATTGAAAAAACACTCCAGTGGAGTAAATACAAGGTAAGGATTAAACAGTTTTTTGTTGGTTGAGAAGGTAGTTGTCCACACGTTTGTGTAAGTGCCGGCAGTGGAAGCGGCAACAGGACGCAGTGCAGTCGAACATCGATGATCTCAAGTTGCTTGGGAGGTCGTTCCAGAGGGAGGTACACCGATAAGGGAACGTGTTACTCATGTAGGTGGACTGCCGTGTGGTAACTTCAAAGCGATGGCGATATTATGGGCTGGATGGTCCACATTGCGGACAGCATCAGCGATCGCCGTGATGTCGTGAAGGCGGAGAAGGTTATCCAAATTTAGGAGGCCAAATTCATTACACACTGGAGTAATGTGATTACGGCCGGGACGGTTGAATGCGACACGAATAATGGCGTTATACGCTGTTGCAAGAGGGACCTTGAATCTGCGAGCGGTGGAATTCCAGTATTGGGAAGCATAGGTTATGGTTGGGTGAATCTTGGTCTTTATGTAAGTGATCATTTCAGGTCTCGACAGTACCTTTCTGAGGTGTTTAATGATAAATAACGACCGGGTGAGGAATCTGACAATATGGCGGATATGGGGTGCGAAAGTTAAGTGGGGGTCAAGGATGAGCCCCAGGACAGTGATTTGTTCGCTAGGATAGCTCTCAAGGGTCTTCTAAAAATAATAGTCTTTGTCTTGTCTTGGTTGAGAGTCATGTCATGGGCTGCGTACCAATTAGCAAGAGTTGCAAGGTCTGGGGAGAACTGAGCTTGGGCGGAGGGTTCATGGTGGTGGTGATGGACTGGGTCAAGAAGTTATCATCAACATAAGACCGAATATGAGACACCAGTGGGAGGGACAGAACAGGCTCTGCCACCGAGTTGTACAGCATAGTACCAGTGGTGGTGCCCTGAACTACGCCACGAGTGATGGAGAAGTCAATTTGGCCCGGATCGGAGGTGACATGAAAAGTCCGATCGGAAAGATATGAGGAAAAAAGCTTAATTGGTTCGGGGCCGATGGAATGGTCCCGGAGGCTATTTAAGACGTAATTCTGAGGGGGGGGTGTCAAAAGCCTTTGACACATCAGTTTCAGCCAAATAGAGTGTGTTAGCCTGATCACATGAGTGAGTGATGTCAAGGTACAGGGAACCAATGAGCAAGAGGGCACTGGAGCCTGGGCGAGTACCGTATTGGGTGTGGGGGGAGTGGCGGGTGAGGGTAGGGCGAATCTGCATGAGAATGCAGTGATCAGCAATCTTGCTCAATGGGGGTAGGGAAGAAATAGGCCTAAAGTTAGACACCAATTGCTTGTCACCCCCTTTGAAAATTGGGGTAGCTGCAGCATGTTTCCACACAGTTGGGTAGATGGAAGAGTCAATTATTGAGTTGAGGATGTTAGTAAGTGGGAGGAGAATGGCTGGGAGTATGTTTCTGACAGCAACACCCGGAATCCGATCATGGGAGTGTTTGGAGGACAAGTTAACCTTTTGGGCGGCCAGAATAACGTCTGCAGGCGTGACGTGCTCAAAGT
Source organism: Strigamia acuminata (assembly GCA_949358305.1). Taxonomy (NCBI): domain Eukaryota; kingdom Metazoa; phylum Arthropoda; class Chilopoda; order Geophilomorpha; family Linotaeniidae; genus Strigamia; species Strigamia acuminata. The sequence goes on along the minus strand of OX442314.1, from coordinate 31,664,730 downwards.
TGAGGAAGGTGGGGAGGGGGTGTTTGGTGTTAGCAGTATAATTGGAGTTTGTGATGCCGAGGGGGTTGTCGCAGAATTGCGCATAGTCTGCACACGAGGTTGGTGAGTTAGGGAGATCAGTCACTGTAGTGTGAGTTTTGACTAGACGCCAAAAGTTTTTGGATGCCGTGACGGTTCGACGCTTATTCCGCTTGACCATGGCCTTGAAATGTTTGCTGGCGATCTTGTAATCAACAGGGTGCGTGTGGCGGTGACGGTAGGCACTGGTTTTAATTTTTTGGAGCCTAGTTAATTCTGCCGTCCACCAATGTTTAGGTTTATTGTGGGTGTAAGTGGGAGGCGGGGCAAATTTTGTAAGAATGTCAATTACTGCGCGGTAGAAAATGGTTAATTTAGTGTTAGGGTCTGGGGAGTCAATAAGGGGTTGCCAATCAACGCGTGAGATGGCTCTATTAATATCGACCCAGTTGCAGTTCCTAAAAGAATAATGCCGGTTGAGTCGGGGAGGGTTGGAAGCAGGGGGTTTTGGTAGGTTGATAGAGAGAAAGACAACTTTATGGTCCAGACGATCAAAATCAGTTAAGTGGCAAGGATTATGCGTAATTTCTTTCTTAAGGAATATTTGGTCAATTAATGTCGTCGAGTTAACCGTAACTCGGGTGGGAGATTCGATTACTGGGGCTAAGTTAATGCATCTCATGTAGTTCGTAACCGTATTATCAGGGTTATGAGGGAGGAAGTTGTAGTTAAAGTCACCCGCGATTAAGGTGTTTGTACGAGGGGTGATAACTTCATTGATGAGATCAAGGACCTGGGTTAGGGGGCATTGGGGGGGGGGCGGTAAATAATAATAATTTGGAGGGGAATGCCATTCAAGGATAGAATACATGAGAGCAACTCGGTGCCCTCCAGTTGGTTAGTAATGATGGAGGAAATGTGGTTGGTCCTTTTTGAGTAGAGAGCCACTCCGCCACCAGTTGTGGGGCGATCAGAGCGAATGATCGCGTACCCAGGGATATTGAGAATATTGTCAGGGCAATCAGGAGACAGCCAAGTTTTAGTGATAATAAGAATATCGGGGGAGTGAATATTGGCCAGGCCTGTAACATCGTCAATTTTGGGCAACAGTGAGCGGGCATTCAGGTAAAGTAGAGTAAAAGATTTTTTGCATGACCTAGTGGTCATGCGGAGGCCGAAAGGGCATTGACTGGGATGGGGTCTGAGTTGTGGGGGTAATGAGAGCTGGATTCTTACCTTTAAATAGATGAATACCAACTTTGTGGGGCCAGAGTTCGGGGGCGAGCAGGGCAGCGACATCCTTGGCTACGATACGAATGAATACTGCACGGCTGGGTTTGCCCGCCTTTGTAAGCCAGCGAGAACATTGTCGCACATTTAGACCTTTCGATGTAGCGTATGAAATAATGGCTTCACATGTGATGAATTCTGCAATATTGCACAGCATCAGGCGAACGGTAGATTGATTATCAATGTCCGACACTGTGGCAATGGTGTTGTCGATCACCGTGCCAATTGTGGAACGGGGCGCCGTGTTTGGGTTGCGCGTTGTCGATTTGTCGTCGTTGTCAGCAGGTTTGCGGCCAGCGGATCTATTGGCAAATGTTTTTTGTGGATGTGACGACTGGGGCAACAGTGACATCAACGGCGGAATTGACTGAGTGTGTGTGGTTAACACGGGTGTGGTGAGTGTGGACTGAATACCGTTTGCGGCAATCCGAGCGTAAGTGCGGCTAGTTTTAGTCTTGTTTGCCGGAATTTGTGTAATAACAGTGGTGGAGTCAAGGGGTCGGTTAGAGATTTTTTGCTGTATTCCAGCGATGGCGGAGGCATTGTTTGAGACCATGTGTAAGATCTTTTTGATGGAATCGTGGATTGAGTCGGACATTGGCTGCGCGGTCGCCGTTGGGACTGTGGGCGCGGGCGTAAACGGTAGTTTGGGAGTTGCGTTAGTGACTGTTTCAGCAATGGTAGCTGCGGCGGAATTGATTGCGGCGGCGTCGATAGGGGCGGCGTCGGTATCGGTGGATTTGGTTACGACGGCGTCAGTAGCGGTAGATTTGCAGGCGACAGTATCGTCGGGAATCTGGGGGTTGGCGTGCGTATCCAACGATGAACGAATGTCCGACGTCGTACGATCGTCGAGGCGGGGATCCGGCGCCACGTGGTAGACGGTCAGTGAAGAAGTGAAAAAATGCCGAATATTGGCGACATTGATGTCTAGATCAAGTAATCGTCCCTTCGTAGCTGTTTTGTGCGTTTTGAGTTCAGTGCGAATGCGATCCAGGGCGTCCAGGGAGTCGCAAATAGTTTTGTAGTCTAAGAGCGAAATTGACATGCGACTGGTCGCGGCGGCCATCTTGGTATGTATCTGATGTCATACTGTTTATTTTCTACGTCTAGTCTCAAAAATAACAATCCTCTTTGAAAATGCTTTGTCCTTGGATTGAGACATAATGCGATTGCCGCTTGATTATCAGATAACAGTGTTATAGGTGTCTGAGCAACTTTTCCAAATCCGACTTCATCCAATAATGACTTCAGCCAGCTCGACTAATGCCAAATACTCTGCTTCACAGGATGAAGCCCCACTAGTCGTTGCTTTCGAGATTGCCATGAAATGGCTCCACCAGCTAGCAAACATACATAGCCTGCAAATGACTTGGAATCAGTTGACGCAGCGTTCCATGACGAATCAGCATAGGCTTGTATATGTTCATCGGTATTTCCCCGCTGATACACCAATGCGTGATTCATGGTGCCTTTTAAGTAACGAAGTACCCGCTTTGCAGCTCCCTAATGCGCTTGATGAGGTGCCGTTAACCATAACCACTGCGACAGGAATGACACGGCGTAAGAAATATTGGGTCTGGTAGCCTGTGCTACGTATAAAAGGGATCCAATCAATTCTTGATATTGCTTATACGGAATCTGGGGTCCTTTCGGGTAGTTGGGAATCCCAACTACCCGAAAGGACCCCAGATTCCGTAGTTACTTGATTTGCATTCAATAATTTAAACTTTGATAAAAGTTTCTTTATATAATGTGTTTGGTCCAGTGTAGTAATGCCTTTATCGGCGTCTGTTTGCACACGGATGCCTAAAATTTAGTTCACTGGTCCCAAATCAACTAAATCAATGTCCTTTGCAACTGTTTTCATCATGTATTTAATGACACCCTATTTTTATTTATTTTTACACCGAAAGTATTTATTTCGATTTCCATTTATTTTTCCACCAATTCATTGAGTTTATTCCCCATTTGTATTAATTTTTTCCGGGAACGTTTTTGTGACGTTTTTGGGGTGTACAGCATGTTTCAGCGACGTTTTTGCAACGTTACATGCTAGTTTTGCACTATATAAGCAGCAATGTTTGGTTATGAATTTCAAAATGACAATGGCTAGTCAAGACTTCTTTTCATCTTCTGAAGCGGAAAGTGATGTGGAGGAACATGAACCGGCTGCAAAGCGACGAAGAAAGGAGGGTCTGAAGTGGGAAAAGCTTCAAAGTTTCGGGACGTTCGAACAAGCACATGCATTTGTGAAATCAGAGAAGGCATGGACAATGCGGCGGAAATATTTCACCGATGAGGGACAGAAAGTTATCTACGATTGTCGCCATTCGAAGGATTGTGCTGCAAAGAGAATGCTGTTGCTGATGCGTGACACGGATGCCTGCGATGTCTACCACATAACCGAAGCGCACACGCATGATAAACGGGTACAGAAATGGGGCATAGCAAACGAAACTAAGCAGAAAATCCGCGAATTATTCAACGACGGTGTCACCAAACCAAAGTTATTGCTTCGCAGAATTCAACAATGTGGTCTTCCAGAACCCACGAAAATACAGCTGTCTAACTTCCTAAACAGTGTCCGTGCTGCCCAAGACGGTAAACCGATTATTACACTTGGCGAGTTGGAGAAGTGTGTGGCAAATGACGCTGCTGTCCCAGAAGATGTCGACACACCCTTTGCTGTACAGTACGAGATCCACACTGGTGACATTGAAGGGGAGAGTTATTTCCGGTTCTGCTATACCACAAAACGATTGCAAGTCATTCAGGAGAACTGTTCAACACTGCAAACCGATGCGACATACAAGCTGTTGTGGCAGGGCTTCCCTGTGTTGGTTGCGGGCTGTTCCGATGCGAATAGGACGTTCCATCCAACGTATCTAGCTGTAGTAAAATCCGAAACTACAGAGGACTTTACATTTTTGCTCAATGCCATATCTGCAGGCAAGTACAGACCGAAGGCACTCGTAGCTGATTGCGCAGAGGCAATAACCAACGCGTGTTTTGCAGTTTTTGGTGATGCTTGAATTTCCTGAAGTACTTTGAGGAGGAATACTTGAAACGTTATGTTGGGTGGCATGTTGGCCACTGTCTAGGCTCGCCATGCACCAACAATGGTCTGGAGTCAACCAATAACGTCATCAAATCTCATTACACTCTGAGGGATCGGCTACCTCTTAACAGGTTTATGGAAGTTATGAAGCGAATGGTGGCTGATTGGTCTCTAGAGAGAAGACCAGACAACATTAATACCAAAGTATTTGCCCTACAGCCAACTTGCACACTGAAGGCAATCACGGAGGCGTACAACTGGCAAGCAACAAAACCATGTGTCAAGACTCGTGTTAGGGGTGATCAGAAATTTTATTTCATTACACCCACAGACCAGATTAATGTTCGTGAAGCAGACATTGAAACGTACTTGAGGCAGACCAAACTTCGAAATTGGCTACGATTTGATACGTACCGACAAACATGCACTCGTCTGTGGTATGTGACAATAATTGGGGACAAATGGGATGAAGGAACTTGCACCTGCCCAACTTTCTACAAAACATGTCTGCAAGCATATACTGGGGATAAAGGCAGGCTTGCTTGATGTGCCACCCGAGGCCAAAAATGTCCCAATTGGGCAAAAACGCAAACGAGGTAGGCCAGCTAAGTCCACACCGGCGTTGCAAACTTAGTGTACAAATAAATAGTGTGGAAATAAATAATTTTGGGGGGTGGGTAAATTAAAATGGGGGCCGAAATAAATAGTGTACAAATAATTAACTTTGGGGGAAAGTCATAACAAATGGGGGGTCAAATAAATAAAAATAGTGTGTGAATAATTGGTGTGCAGCTAAATAGATTTGGGGGATTTTTAAATGTATTTGGGGTGGTAACAACTTCTGATCATTGGTTGCAGCTATTAAATCATCCACGTATGCTGGTATCAATATGATCGTGTTGTCTTTAGTGTAATAATACACAGAATTGTCAATTAATGACACCTTAAATCCTGCTCTTGTCAAAATACTATTTAACATTTTATGCCAGGCTCTACCTGCCTGTGGAAGGCCATAAATTGCTTTCTTGAGTAAGCACACCTTGTGTGCGGTGTGAGGCAATTGGTATCCATCGGGTTGCTTCATATACTAGTGGAAAGCATAAGTTTGGAAACATCAATGATTCCAAAAAATATTTTTTCTTTCTTCTTTGTTGTGTGCAAATAAATGATTGACAAATATGACGAGTTACAACACATTGTTGCCCTTTTATTCAGCTTCAAAACAAAGTGTTTGAACTAAAAAAAAAATAAAAAATGAGAGAGAAATGATGATTTTTCTTCATCTGTTCCAAAGCAAAAGTATGGAAATATGTGTTCCCTGATGCAAAAGTTTAGAAACTTCACGGTTACACATGACACAGAAGCATTTACACAGTCAAATCAGATAACTAGTAACGTGATTGTAACATAAAATCACTTAAGATCAAACATGGGTTCTACACAGGTGTTAAGTGTAGATGAAAAATAAATTTTAGTTAACATGGCGAGCTAAGAAGAAATTGCTAACTATTTGAAGATGTCCCCATCATATATCAGCAAATGCTTGTAAATGTGTAAAAGAAAATGGTAGAAAGGTCAAATTTGCTAGAAAACGTTCTGGAAGACCCCTAAAATCTACAAAACGCGAGATTCGGATCCTCAAAACACTTGTTAGGAATCAACTAAAGCTCTCGGCCAATGAATTACGCATTAAATGGCAACTTGAACCAGGTATAACAATGTTAAAACACACTGTTTTACTGCAACTTAAAAGTATGAGCTATAGATCTGGAGTCCCAGGATGCAAATCATACACGAACAACAAACAAATTCGTAATTGGATGAATCAAGGTTCTGCTTGTCATTTGGGGACCAGGGAGTATGTGTTTGCCGACGAAAAGGCAAAGAAAATAATTCAAAATGTCTGAACACCTCTGTGAAGTATCCCATCAGCCTAATGATCTGGGTTTCCATATTTTCCACAGGCCCAGCTCAGTTAACATTCACAGAAAGAACAGTGAATGCTGGGAAATGTCAACAGATTCTCAAGGAAAGTCTATTGCCATCAAATAGAAAGTTTTATTTGGGCCGACAAGTACCTTCAAGCAAGATGGAGCACCCTTCCATATGGCCAAGACCATAATGAAATGGTTTAACACAAAAAAAATTACTTTTACCTTAGACAGGTAATTCACCAGATATGAATCCCATGGAAAATATTTGGCTGCTGATGTACTAGTACTTGATCCAAACTTTCCACACTCGAAACTTGAGAAGGTTGGATATCTTGTTGTGTTTGTATGACGGATATACCATTTTTGGATTCAATAAACTTGAGATCTCTTGCAAAAAATATCTTGGTGGTCACGGGGTTGTAAAATTTCCAACCTGGTGAGCCAGTTGGATACCCTATGAAAATTACTGGTTTAGATGTGGGATCCAACTTGTTTCTAAATTGTTTTGGCGACCAAGTATAAGCGAGACATCCAAAAACTCGTAAGTTGTTTACATCCGGCTTAATTCCAGTGACAGGTTCACATGGCGTAACTGTAGGGAATCGTCGCATCGGTGACCTATTCGCAACATATGCGACCACAGCAGCAGCCGCCTCGGCCCAAAACTTCTGCGGTAACTTCGATTCTCGTAACAGTGTTCGGACTTTTTCAATAACTTTTCTGTTTTCTCGTTCGGCAGCTTCATTTTGCTGGGGCGTGTAAGTTATTGTATGTTGATGCTGTATTCCATTGTCCGGAACAATTCTTGCAAATTCTGTATTTTCAAACTCAGTTCCATTATCGGTGCAAATTAACTGAACTTGAGTGGAAAACTGATTTTTACAATATGCCAAAAAATCCTTAAACACAGCTGGAATTTGGTCTTTAGTCTTCAAGAATCGTAAAAATATTGATCTGGAATAATCATCGACTATCATATAAATATATCCGGATCTGCCAATGAAGTCAACCGGCATCGGTCCACACAAATCCATATGGACCATTTGAAGTGGTTTAGTACTGCGCAATGATGGAGTGGTGTGAAATGGTGCATGTGTCTGCTTGGCTGCGATGCATTCTTCACAAACACGAGTAGGAGTGTTTGATATATTCTTGTTCAATCCTATTGCCATATTCTTCACCACAATTGGTGCAAAGCACGGAAATTTAAATGAGCAAATCGTTTATGCCACAGACAAAAAAGGTAAAATTATGACATTTAGAGTCATCAAGTCATTAAAACAACATTAGAAATGAACTCAGCAGGCAAAATTACATTAGAAACATTAGAATTAAAATTTTCAAACAAGAATTTTAATCCAAAACAAAACACTTTCAAAAATCTTTGCAAAAGTCTACTGGAGACTGAAGACAGCATCATACACATAACACAACTGAACCGGAAAATGATAATTATAAAAAACATACATGAAATAAGGTAAAAATGAATGTGAATTAATATAAAGACAAAAACTGACGTAATAAATGATTAGAACAATAAATTTCATCTCTTTAGGAATATCAAAAACATCAAAAATATCACTACAATAATTTAAAAAAGGAGACACTTCAGTTTGATAAGTTTAAAATTAAAATGCATTACAATTCAAAAATAGCATATTAAAAAGCTTAAATTTTCTTTAAACAGGAAAAATAATACAGAATAATTCTAGTTGCTGTTTGCAACATTTGTAGATGAAGGAAGTTTTAATCGCTGTTCTTCTGCCAATAAAATCCTTTTCAAATCAATTATAGTCAATTTTGTTCGTCCTACCACATCACATTTCAGTTAAATTTTTACGATCTGTAATGACGTCTCTAAATGGTATCCCGACTTTTCATCCCGCGACGGTTAATCGCGGACACTTCATTGCGAACCCTTTAATCGCATGGACACTTCATCGCAAACCCTTTAATCGCATGGACACTTCATCGCGACAACTTTTAATCGCATTTAAAAATTTTTTTTGTAGTTTATTACGCTAACAAAAATAAGAACAAGTTCCATCTGTGTACTTCCGCTTTACGACACTCCTCTCCATCGGCATGTTAAATTTTTAAATTTTTTCTTTTTTGTTTTAAATATTGAATTTTTCTTTGATTTATTTATGTCGAGGAAATGTAGTTCTTCCATCGTTGTCGGCTGCATGTGCACCTGTGACGTACACCCACTCGATTCCTCCCCCCCTCCTCCTCCTCCTCTTCCTCCGTCCCCCGAATCGTCAGCGGTGGCGACTGCGGAGGAAATGAAGAGAGGAGCTGATTTTTCGCAGGCAGAGGCACCGCCGTCCGCAGTACCAGCTAAGCCAAAGGCACGAGGGTGCTTTCACGGCGGGGCACCAGTACCCACCAAAGAGGAATTGGAATTGCAACGCATGGACGTGCTGCGTCGAAGCTGCACTGATCGGATCCGGGCTTTATCTTGCAAACGTAAGAATTTTTTGTTTAAATCTTAAAAATAGTGCGCCATTGGACAAAATTAATTTAATTTATTCCTTTTTAAAACGAAATTAATTTAATTTATTCCTTTTTAAAAGGAAATTAATTTAATTTATTCCTTTTTAACACAATTGACATTTAGCTTTGTGTAAAAAAAAGTATCTGATTGTACGAGCACAAAGAAGTTATCATTTCCAAAATGGTAGGAGAACCTTTAACACTGATTCAAAAAAATAATTTCTTTTCTTATATTTTTTATTTTTTATTTTTCATTTAATTTAATTCATTCTAATTTAGCAACTTGTCAAATCGTACGAGATAGCTTGTCAGAGGGGAGTAGTGCGATAGCCTGTGTACGGTGCAGAAGACACGAAAATCGTCATTTGGCGGCTATACAAATTAAAAAATCGACCACCAACGTACAAATAAGAGGCAAGATTATCAGGACAGAGCGGGACTGCACTGCTAATTAAACAGTAAATTTAAAATTTTCTTTTATTTTTTAAAATGTTTTTTAATTAATTTAATTTATTCCATTTACAGAAGAAACTAAATGTTTTTTACCACATTTCAAAATTGATAATTTCTAGAACATGTAACTGTTATTTTCAAATGTCGCACAAAACAAAATTGAAATTCAATTCAATTCGTGCAGTAGTTATTGTTTCTTATTTAATTCAATGTTTAATCACAATCAGATAAAAAAAAGAAAGAGCGAGTACACAACATATCAAGGAAGTGCTGACATCTGGTGACGGAAAAATGCAACACAAAACAGCAAAAAGCCCTATGCGGTGCTGCCATCGTGCGGTGGAGTTTATAAACAAATGCAATAACAGGAAACCGAGGAAAAAAAGAGGAAATTTGATAAAAATCTTAAGATAAATTAGAAAATTCATGTCAATTTCTTTAAAAAATGTTTTCAATGAAATAAAAACTATTTTCTGTATTTCTTTCTTATTTCATTTTTATTTTTATTTTTTTTATTTATTTTTTTATTTTTTTATTTTTTTATTTCAGTAGAAAAAAATGACACTGAGTTTCGAATATTAAACATAGTAAGGAAATAAAACGTGACCAAGGATTATCTGCATCTTCTGTATTTAAAAGAGCAAAAAAAAGCGCATAGTTCGTTTGATGTCCACTGTCACGTGGACCAAAACTCAGATATTTTCTTCACAATAATTAATTATAACAATAATTATAACAATAATTAAGCGATTTTGTCGTATAATAATTAAACGATGTTGTCTTTTTAACAATCAGCGATATTGTCATTCATTAAGCCTATGAAAAACAACACTTGTTGACATTCCTAAGATGAAATAAAAAGTAATCAAGGATATTTAAAATCAAAACAACAGCTGGATCTTCAGTATAAAAGATGATCA
>OX442314.1:31431007-31654358 GCA_949358305.1 Strigamia acuminata | reverse complement strand
CCACCACCGCTACCAACGGACGTGAGTGAGAAAGCAAAGCATCCTGCGCCGTGGAAAACCGAAGCAGGAGTGGCCCCGCCTGCGCCGCCGCCGAAACCGGCCAAAGCACGTGAACCGGGGACGTTCCCGACAGCGAGCGAAGAAGAAATGGCGTTTGAAAGGATGGACGCTTTGCGGCGAAGCTGCCCATCACTGAAACGGGCGTTATCAACCCGCCGAAGCGAGATACTCCGCAAAAACTTAATTTTTACAAAAAAATAAACAAAGAAAAACATGAAATAAAACTTTTTAAATTTAATAACAAGTAAAATTAACAATTTTTTTCATTAAAATATTTGATTTGTAGAAAATTGATTATTATTATTATTATTATTATTATTATTAGGTATGCTATTAATAAATTGTAGTGTCAGATTGTAGCACCGACAGGAAATACATTTTAAATTGATTACATATCCACGGACGTTTCATATCGTTCAGAATTTCAAGCACAACAGTCACAAAAAATGAACGCAGAATCGGCATTGACTTTTGCCCAAAAAATTGGTAAGTGATTTAAATTTTTTTTTTTTTTTTTATTAAATGAATTGATAAATAATTCAATTTTTTCACGCCGTTTTAGAACGGTGTAAAAAGATCCGCAATGAGTTACACCCAGGAGAAATTGGATGTGTTTGCCTGATATGTGGCGAACATGAAAACAGCCATTACATCTGCGTTAAGATCAGATGCAATCTGATCGATAACCAAATTCAAAGAAGAATCAGACGAGCAGAGCTGAATTGTGATGTAATGAAAAAATCCACTGTATTTGAATTTTAAAATCTTTACAAAAAAAAAAAAATAAATTTTTTTTTTTCTTTTTTAACTTGGAGAACCAACAAAAAAAAGATATAAATTAAATCAATGTTTAGTTGTTTTCATTTCAACATGGAACAGTGGAGAAATTGTCCACTTCCACCGTTGCAACAAATTCCATCGGATAGTTCTGAAGACTCCATCGATGAAATAGAAAGTATGCAAGGCATATTGCATCATTTAGGACGATTAAGTCGTTCAATTGAACATCGATTATTAAACATTAATAATCGATGCAGACGTCGTGCTGTACATATTCAAAGGAGAGAGCAACGACGTGTTGCCCAACAATTGCATCAACAACAAATAAGACAGCAACTACAAGAACAACATCGGCAATTAGTAGAAGAAAATGAGCAATTAGAAGAAAATCTCCATCAGGAAATAGCACAACAACATGACGAATTAGAAGAACAACATCATCAGGAATTAGAAGAACAACATCATCAGGAATTAGAAGAACAACATCATCAGGAATTAGAAGAACAACATCATCAGGAATTAGAAGAACAACATCATCAGGAATTAGAACAACAACATCATCAGGAATTAGAACAACAACATCATCAGGAATTAGAAGAACAACATCATCAGGAATTAGAACAACAACATCATCAGGAATTAGAAGAACAACATCATCAGGAATTAGAAGAACAACATCATCAGGAATTAGAAGAACAACATCATCAGGAATTAGAAGAACAACATCATCAGGAATTAGAAGAACAACATCATCAGGAATTAGAAGAACAACATCATCAGGAATTAGAAGAACAACATCATCAGGAATTAGAAGAACAACATCATCAGGAATTAGAAGAACAACATCATCAGGAATTAGAAGAACAACATCATCAGGAATTAGAAGAACAACATCATCAGGAATTAGAAGAACAACATCATCAGGAATTAGAAGAACAACATCATCAGGAATTAGAAGAATTGGAGCAACAGGAACAGCATGGGGTAAATCATGTAGCAGAACCAGTAGAACTACACTTTGTTAATAACATTCTTCCTCATCCACTCGAAGTGGAATGTGCAATATGTTTATTTCAAATGATGGACGGTGAAAGAATTTCAACCATTTCGTGTGGTCATATTTTTCACAGTGCATGTCTAAATCGGTGGTTAAACAGAAGAAGAATTTGTCCATATTGTAAAGGTGTCATTGTATAGTGTTTTTCCTTATTGTAGAGGTATAATTATTGAATATTAGTTGAATATTTTTAAAAAAATTTAATAACTTTTTTAAAAAATAAAATGTAATTTATTTATAACAAAAAAAAAAATTCATCAAAAAAAATTACAAAATAAAAAAAATGTTTGAAAATTAAAATAAAATTAATATTTACATTGATATATGTGTACAGTTCTAAAACGATATATCTAAAGTAAATGAATTAATCTTCAAGCCTGTAAATCACAAATTGAGAGATCGACAAAACAACGAGCAACAGCATGCCGTAGCCAACCCTGTTGAAATACAAGAAGGACAGGGGGACGGGATGGAACCAGCACCGCCACTTCCGAAATATCCCCATCTCACTGCGGAAAATTTGTTTGTACTGACTGAAGCAGATATGTTGCTAGGCGATGTAATAATTCACCAGAGAAATGCAGCACTAGCAGCACACAAGGCAATGGCCATGCTTGGGACGGTGGTCGGGCCACGGCCAGTACTCGTTAATGAACCGCTGGTTCGAGTACTTGAAAGCCTATCAACACAGGTATAATTGATTTAAATAACCCACAAAATCCTGTAGAATAAAATTGTAATTAATTATTTTTGAGCTTTTTTAATAAAGATTTACATTTTTAATCGAGAAAAATCAGATCATAAGAATTTTAATACGTGCAAGCAGACAGAAATACACATATCACACATGGGAGTGATATGCTAGTACCCACTCAGCGTGGCCTTGCTTTTGACCAATTCGTGTGGTCTGCATTTGTCAGCATCTGGGGGACCATCGAGAAAACATTTGCCGAGCAAGAAAAAGCAAGATCTGGCGAAGCCTGCATCGACTTCGAGGATAATTATTTCCTTAAAGTTCTTACGCGCGGAATTTTCGCTGCAAAATTGATCCATATTGGAAGAGCCGTAAATTACACAAGAATGAATTTATTGAATGATTACTAAATAATGTTTTTTATTTACAGTTTCATATGAAAGAAGTCACACTGAAGTTTTCTGAATTCAAAAAGCTGATTTTGCTCCGCCAAAACGTAAACTGGAGCTCAAGCAAGAGCTGACAGAAAAAAGTTTATGATAGAAGAAGAAGCGGCATTTGAGGACAAACAGCCAGATAAGAAACATTCATATATGTATGTAAACAATTTAATTGTTTTATCCTGTTTGGAAGTAAAACTTTTTTGAAATTTTTTAACTCAATTTTTCAGTGTTTTTAATGAATATACCTTATCTCAATTTCATATAAATTTTCTATCTTTATGAAATATAATTATAATTCAAATGAAATTTTACTCCATCTTATTTTCATTTGGAATCACAACACAGGATGTGCAATGAATGAAATGCAAAACACACCTGCATCTTGCGCTCTTATATGCGTAATTGGGGAACATCAATTTCATTTAGTCCCACTTCACGGTTCCTCCGGTTCCACTCAGTCTCAAGTAGGTGTCTATTCTACAAAGATTTCTAATGTCCACAAGGAAAGCGTGTGACGAAGCGCTAGATGCAATTGAGTGAGTTTTTTAATTTGTTTTTTATTGTTTTAAATTAAAATTTTTATTATTTAATTGCAGAAAGGAAAAGTTTACACCTACTGTCGGTGAAGTTACAATATACGACATACCAAAAATAACCAAGGAGGATATTGTAAACTCATCGCCTCCTAATCCCCTTCTCATCATTGACTGTAGGAGAAATAAAGAGGGCGTCCGTCTGCAGTACCGACAAAGCCGAAAGCGCGGGGGTTTCCCACATGTGCACACCGATGAGGAAATAGAATTTGAGCCTGTGGATGCTGTACGACGTAGTTGTCCCAAACACACCCGTGTTTTATCAACCAAACGAAATAATTTTTTACTCAAAAATTTAATCTTCAAAACATAAAAAAATGAGAATTTATTTTGCTTGCAGTTTGACCAAAAAGAATTTACATTAAAATACAGCGAATTCAAGAAGCTTACTTCATTACGTCAAAGCATAACAGAAGTGTTTGCCAACTAGTTAAAGAGCAAGCAGAGAAAAAGTTTGAAGAGGAAGAAGCTGCATTTGAAGAAAAGAAAGCAAACGAAGCCAAAGACGAAGACAAAGAGAAATTTGTAAAATCAACTCTCAGTTCTATCAAGAAACTCGAAAAAGCCGAGATCGGTAAGAAGCAGAGACATCCGCCCAAGGCAGGATCAAGTCAGACCGTAAAGCAGGCCAAGCTGACACCCAATGCGACCACTTCTAGTGCTGATAAGGATGATGACAAAGATTACTTCGACATATCCCAGCGTTACATTTTTTTTGTCCCAGATTAGTAATTTTTACATAACACCAGTACCATTATATTGCAAATGAAATGAACAAATAAAAAAAAAAAGAAATTAAATCTTCACATAATGAAAAATAATTTTGAAAATAATATATTAAAAAACAAGCGAGCGATATATGATTTTCTTAAGAAATTGTTAAAATTGGTATTTGCTTAGAGTTCTTGTAAGTGTATTGCTCTTTGTACAAATTGACTCCAAACTTAATTTCTGGAGTACGAATAGGTTGATTTCTATGAAGTGAATCAAATCCAATGTATAGGTCATTATCAATTTCCTCAATTGTGAGCAAAGGTAACCGTGCGACCTACCCGAAAATATTGTAGTGATGAAAAAGTCCATTGAAAAACAAATAACAAGAATAGAAAACCGATGTCATGAAGTGGAGTGTGTGATTGACAAAGATGCATTCGAATAGATTTCAATCATGGTAGGATTTGCAAGAGTAAAAGAATTAGATACTTTCTTTCGTTAAAGCGGATCCCTACCTAACATTGTCAATGTTCCAAAGCTTACTTCAAATTTTATTAGCGGTAATAAAAGGTAGGATAGGAATAGTATCAATTTCGGACTTTATGAACCATTTATCATCGAAGATCGGGGTAGAATTAACTACATTTTATTGATGGAAAAAATCAATGAGAACCATCTGTTATACCTATTTCAAAATGCAGTTTGCAGTTTGGAGGATGCAGAAGGCTACTTGGATTTGATTGGAACACGACTCTGTTGCAAAGATCAGCCACCAATCGGTGAAAGACTCTTCTTTACGATCCCGGCAATGCTTGAAAATCTGATTAAATACAACAGTATTCAACTCTAAGAGTTTGCTGAATAATCCATTCATCACGAGAGAAGTTATTTGACTACTACACCTATGAAAGTTTCAAAATTTGTGTGAAAAAGTGAAAGAACCAAAAAGACTTCTTGTATCCTTCATTCTAACATTGTAATAATTATTGGTAATTTTCATTTGAAATTGTGTTAAATAAAGCTTTGATTAACCTAAGTAACTTGCTTCCTTCATTCAAACTTTGTAACCCTTATGCAATTGTCAAATTGATGTGTCAAAATTATGTAAAATTTTTAAAAATGTGTTTTTAAGTGAAATTCAAGTGAAAATTTTTGTTTTTAAGTGAAATTCAAGTGAAAAAAGTGTTTTCAAGTGAAATTCAAGTGAAAAAGTGTTTTTAAGTAAAATTAAAGTGAAAAAAAGTGTTTTTAAGTGAAATTCAAGTGAAAAAAGTGTTTTTAAGTGAAATCCAAGTGAAGTATGCCTACAGAACAGCTCCAGATCTATTATACCGACTCCTATAACACTGGTTGAAAAGCTTGTCTTAGACTGTGTTGATTAATGTAAACAGGATATAGCAACCCCTGTACTGTAGAACTTCTCAAAGTTCTTCAGTCTGCCTCAAGTATTCAATGTGTGTTCATCTGTGAAATTTTTCCTCTTGTAGTAATCCCAAATTACTACATAAAAGGATTATCCTTAAAACTATGGAATTTAGTAATAAAGAAATTTAGTGCTAAAAGGGTTGCAACAATATCCAGGCATCACAGTTAGGAAGTAACCCCTATGAATCTGGTGAGAACTAAGAAAATCAGGGTTACAGAAAATGCTACATCCTGCCTGCACAAGGAGAATCAACTTTGTAAAATCAGTATGACTCCAGAACTTGAACAGAAAACACTTGAACAAAAAACAAATCACTGCTAAACATTTCCCAATTTTAGTATTGATTTCAAGACCAGATACTTGTCTCCAGTTTGAGATTCATCGCTTAGAATATCAAGCCAGACAAGCCAGATATTCTGAGCCACTTCTTGGTTAAACTCCTCAACCAAAAGAGAGAAGAGAAGAATGAGTGATAGAGGGGCAATCTAAGACGTCCCACGTTTCTTATTGTCCAGATTTTCAACCGAATCAAACCATAAAATGAACTCCGATACTGCGGTAACCTTTCTCCAAAAATATGATAAGTGATTTAAAGATTTTTTAAGGTACTTGATAAAAGAAATTCAATTTTTTCTCACCATTTTAGAATGGTGTAAGCAGATTCGTGACACCATACCGCCAAGGCATACGGGGTTTGTATGCCACAAGTGCGGTGAGCACGAGAATGATCACTTCATCGCAGTAAAAATTCGAAGCAACATGACCGATCTTCAAATTCGCAGAATAATTTGGCGGGCAGAGCTGAGTTGCAGTGCCGACTTGTAGGCTGTCCTCCTGTAATTAGATATCGAAAATTTCACTGTATTGGATTTTTAAAATTAAATCATTACAAAAAAAGAAAGAAATGTAAAATTGTTGTTTAGTATAGAACACATAGACAGACAGAACCTAACCAAGGCCCTTACATCTCCATCCCTTAATTGTTTCCAAACCCGATGGCTCATATCGTCTCTGCATCGACTACCGCTTGATCAACGCAGCCACCGAGCTCGATACGGGAGCCATGCCAGATGTACACATGATTCTAATGTATCTAGGTGATTCCAAGTTTTTCACCTCTATGGACTTAGTAAAAGGTTATTACCAGGTTTCTATGAGTAATGAAAGCAAATCCCTAACTGCTTTTTATACCCCAATGGGTAAGTATCACTTTAAACGCATGCCCTTTGGTTTGTGCCAACGCCCCAGTCACGTTCCAGAATTTAATGGAGAATATTCTCGCCCCCGTCGCCGGAGAATTTGCCCTAGTCTATCTCGACGACATTATAATTTATTCAAAGACGTGGGAGGAGCACTTGCAGCACATTAAAAAAGTGTTAAAGTTATTAAGAGATGCCGGCCTAACTGTGTGTATGGCGAAATCTAGGTTTGGGCAGACTGAGTTAAGATTCTTAAGGTTTATGATCACAAGAGAAGGTACAAAAGCTGACACCCTTAAGCTTCTAGCAATTGATAGTTTTCCACGCCCTAACAACGTGAAAGAAGTCCAGAGGTTTCTGGGTATGACAGGTTATCAAGGCAAATTTGTCCCAAATTATGCAACAATAAGCCACCCACTTTCTTCTTTAACGCGTAAGGATTTGCCTTTTGAATGGGGAACAGCGCAACCTGAGGCATTCAAAAAATTGAAAGAGAAGTTGATGAATGATCGTTGTTTATTGCGCCCCGAGCTAGCTAAGCCTTTTGTGATTCAGACAGGCGCCAGCCATGTCGGGCTTGGTGCCGTCCCTGATTCAGGAGGTAGAGTTCAAGAGTAAGAAAGTGTTAAAACCCGTGCCTTATGCAAGTAGAGTTCTTAAAGGTGCGGAAGTTCGCTACACCACCCCAGAATTAGAGTGTCTCGCTGTGGTTTGGGCAGTAGAAAGGTCTCCACCCTGCGTATCACATCCGCTGCGATGTGTGGGACGCGGCCTGGGAAAGGGTGTACATGCTCCATGAGAAAGATACCAAACTGTGGATGACACACATCCCTTGCGCCTTCGCCCTCAACCCGGTCAGTTATGCGAGATCATATGACGAGTTGCAGAATGCCCACAACCTTCCGACGTTCAATGGACCCATTTCGGAGCGTCCAGTTAACATCTTGCAATTGAGCGAGGACTCTCTCGTAATCCGTGATTTTTCTGATTAAAATGTAATTTTTTTTATTCTATTCTTCTTTTCTTTTTATGTAAAATTCACTTTAACCTTTATGTAATATACAATTTTTTTTGAAATGTCAAATAAAATGACAAAATTTACAGAAATTGAGAGAATTTTTTTACCAAAGTGGAAATGCTAACACACAGGAAACACATTAACCTTTATGCAAACTTAAAAATAATATTTTACAATAATTACATTTTTATTTTAATAGTTTCTCATCTCTACTGAAGATTGCTGTGTCTGTCAATTTAATATGAAGAAGGATGAACAAGTGGCTGAATTAAATTGTAGCCACACCTTTCACTACCACTGTTTCTTGCAATGGGGACGCAGAGCACTCATTTTTTATTAAGACAACAATGGCTTGTAATTCGCAGCAGCCACACCTCAACCACTTAGCCGACGATATCTACTAAGGGGTGGGTGAAGGCGCACATCTGCCACTATGTGCCGAAAAAAAGAAGCAGAGAGCTCCAGCCGACACCAAACGGATTTGCTTTCGATGAAGCCTCTTGGGCTTTGTTTGTGAAGATCTGGCCGAACATTGTAAAGACATTCATACAGCAGGACAAAGTCGGGAACGGCTCCAAGCAAATTAAAATCGGCAATACGTATTTCGCCGACATCACCACTCGTGGTATAACGGAAGCGAAGCTGCTTCACATCGAAAGAATTCAAAACATGTCCCATCCGTAGAATCATATGGTAATAATGAAAGTGAAGAACCATTATTTTCAAAACTTTACGCCTCCTGTTTTACATATGTCACGCCCTCTGGCAGTCAGGTGTACCGACGGATCCATGACATTGAGATATTAGATCCACAGGCAACACTTACATTTAAACTGATTAAGCATGGCTAAACAGTTACAAAGAAGTTAGGGTATTGATGTTATGGACAACTACAATAATTTTAAGGAAAACACCCATCACTCGGTCATCACTTCACATGTTTTATTTCGAAATGCTTTTTGTTTGGGCACAAACTAACTGAAATGTTTTGTGTATTATTTCAGTCATCATGCAAGTCCACATTTTTTAAGTATTTGGAAACCCATCCTGAAATTGACTGCACAGTTCTGCAGATAATAACAAATTTGCTAGTATGGAGGACTGCTACACAAAAATTGGAATAATTGGAACTCGAATAATTAACTGCAAAAATCGTCTCAATACTGTTCCAGGTGCACCCAGTGACAAGGCCCAAAACGCGAATAACAGTAACATGCTGAGGATCATTGCTGCTGAAGACATTTATACGGAAAACACATCAACTCCAACTGTGGTCATTGCCAAAGATTATAGTCTACCATATTCTCAAGTCGCTGGTTTGGATCAGAATGATATACTGGGCTAGACAGTAATCTGGCCAAGAGAATGATTTAGTTGAAACTGATCGAAATAGGGGCAGACAAAGCAAAGAGGGCAAATCTCAGAAGGACAAAAATCACCCTGTCATACAATGATGTCGTTTTTCCAAAAGTATCAGCAAAGATCACAGATGCCAACCCCACTGCCACAAGAGTGTGTACTGCCTTTGCAAAGTATATAGCCCAAATCATGGCTGAAAAAGAAATGCATACATCTCTCGGTTTGAGTGTGGGATGGAAGACATTGACTACGGCAGGGTTCAAAATCATCAAAACCTTTGGGGAGTTTGGCAACCCGATAACATCCATGATACATTCGTACATGTGTGAAATTCCCAGAATGAGATTTTGTGAGCTGTATAAGTATGACACAGGTTTGCATTGTTTGATGATGGCTTTTGCGATCATGAATGATAGCAAAATGATGCATGCGGGAATATCTGATTATCCAAACTTTTCAACTGATTGTTTTGCTAGAATAAGAGCCCTAAGTGTCAACCTTAGTTCCACGAGATCAAAGGAAATAACCATGAAGATTGCAGCACTTACTATTCCTTTTATCAAAAAGAGGGAAGCCATGACCAAAGGCTTTTATGAACTCTCCGTAATGTGATCACTGTGCAGGAAGAGTATCAGGAATGTAACATCACCCTTGATGCAGACAAGTTCCTCACAGAGTCCCAGGTTGAGAATCTGTGGACCAGTATAGAAGACTCAGAGCACAATGCTTACAAGAAATCTTCAAAGTCCAAGAAGAGTGAAAAGTAAGGTTCTCTTTCTTGCTGTAAATAATTTTGTTGCTAAATGTTTTTTCGGTATTCAAATTGCTTATCATATAACCATGTGCGTTCTGGCATTTATTTAATGTGTAATTTCTTAAATGCAACGAAATTATGTACACTAAACACTTGAAAGAAGCCCCACCATCCGAAATTACTTAGTTATCTTCTCCTTTGCCAAAATAGCGTGGCCACCCAAGTCTGCAGACATGGATGAAAAAGACATGGGAGTGTCAATCTCTCAAAAATCAGATAGAATCATTACAAAATATAACAAACGATCATGCCAAAGGCAATCCAGAAGAGCTTTTGGTCTTCAACGCACAAGTAATAGGTATATGAGAGGTCTATTTATTTCGATAGATTAAAAAAAAATCTTCCTCTTTAAGAATCATCTAACGATGTGGATGAAATTACATTTCTACACGGGTCATCGACACCAACTGCTTAAATAAAACCAGATGCACATTTACACGTTTACCATCAATTGTGTAATTATTCTTAATAATTAATTACAATTTTCATTTACAGAGAAAAACTTTGGAAGTTTTTGAAGGAATTGAAATTTATTGTTCGGAAGAAAACAACCAATCAACCCATACAGCCGCCTCAAAAGCTGAGAGAGAAAGATGTCGACAAAGGGCCACAATCCTTACGACGTGCCGACGCCATTCGTCTTACCACAATGATTTTACTCTCTTCAATATTGCAGTTGCAACGCCGATAAGATTTCCCGGAACCCCGAGATCATTAATTGTTGAAACAATCTCTTCTAAAATTCATGAGTTACGATCGAAGTACAAGTAAGAGGTCCGAGATAAGGTCCAAGTGAGCCCATGTGGGAAATACCCGAAGGGGACGATGGAATACAAACTCAGCTACGGAAGAGAAGAGAGCGACATTCACGGTTACTCGGACGCGAGTTGGGACCGAACATCGAACGCACGGTCATTTTCGGGATTTATCACACTTGATGGAAAATCAATCGTGAATTGTAAGTGCCAAAAGCAGGCGATCGTCCCGATGTCGAGTACGGAAAGTGAGCTGTTGGCATTGACCGAGGGCGTACGCGAGCTCATTTGGTTAAAGCTCCTTTCAATCGGACTGAATTGGAACATCGATGCAACAGTTTGAATGCGGTGAAGCTGTTGCAAGGTGGCGCGCAGAAAACAGATAACAAAAAAAGGGGTTTACCAATTACCAATTAGCAATTTCCTACTGACAATAAACAAAAAATAATTAAGGGCATGATAAGAAAAGGAAAAAAAGCAACCATTTTCAACTGCAAAATGAACTCTGAAACAGCAGTAACGTTTCTTCAGAAATACGGCAAGTGGTTTAAAGATTTTTTAATAGAGTTGGTAAAAAATTCATTTTTTTTCACCATTTTAGAACGGTGCAAACAAATACGGAATAATATACCGTCAGGGCGCACAGGGTTTGTGTGCCTGATGTGCGGTGCCCACGAGAACAACCATTATATCGCAGTGAAGATCGTGAGTGACTTGACTGATCATCAAATACGCGGACGAATTCGTCGGGCAGAGCAGAGATGCACAGCCGAGTTGTAGGCTGTGTCTGTCCTCCTGTATTTCGATATCTCCTGTTATTCAAAAATTTCAATGTATTCAATTTTTAAAATTAAATCTTTCAAAAAAAATTTTTAAATTATTCTTTAGTATAGAACACATAGGCAGACAGACAAACTCTTTTAAAATAGAGAGTAAATAGAAAGAATGTGTAAACTTGGGTTATAATCAAATGGATTTTAGTGTATTTTTATCGGTTTACGGTTTTGCGGCCTAGGGTTGGGCTGCTGGGTTGAAATGTGCTTTGTTGGGTCGTATTTTAAGACGATGTTTGCACATTCTGGATGAGTTTGAATGAAAGTAAAATCCTCTAAAAAAGGATCTAAAAAGAGTATCTATTTTCATCTTCTAAAGAGAAGATCAACCCCTAAATGGAGGACCGTGTTTCCCTTGTTTATCTATTTTTTATACATGTAAGATTTTCAGTGTTTTGAGAATTCTTTTTTTTTCTGTGCATACATTTGGATAGTTAGCTTAGTTGTGTTTCAAATTGTCTTTTTTTTTCTGTGCGTATGCAATTTTTTTTTTTAACAAAAAAATGTCAGCTTTGGATTCAATTGACGGTGCAGCGATTTAAAAATTTAAAGTTGGAGATTTGAAGGCAGAGTTGGTTTTCAGACGTCTTCCTGAAACCGGCGTCAAGACTGAGTTAGTTAATAGACTATTGTTTTGACAACAGTGCGAGATTTATTCCATTTCCAAAACCATGTGCAGCATATCGTGACCAACAATTAAGACTGGTGATTGTTTGATTTGTGCAAAGTGTCAACGGTGGATCAACTTATGTCGGAGATCAGATGGCAAGTTTTCTAAACTGGATGATGTTTAAAAAAAAGTACATATATTTGTTTAAAACATTTCAACTTAAAAGATGAACAATTACTACCTCATGAAGACCAAGACCCAATTGCTGCCACAACTATCAATTCTGAAGTAAGTTTTTTTAAACACCCGAACACCTGAAAGTGTTATTTTTGACAAATGAAATTTTAGTAAACGCAATTATAACTTAGGCAAACTTTACAAAACGGCGGTGCTCACCACGTGATCGGCCTGATCTGAAGCTTCGACACAGCAAACCAGAAAAAGAAAAAAAAAAGAACTATCTGTTAGAGCGTTGTTATATAACTATTACGGGCCAAAGCCAAAATGATGATAATAGACAATATGAGCGAATACAAACAAATGATGTATATGCACGAAAAATGTGCAAAAACATTCTGGAAATTGATCAAAGACGATATGCAGAGCACAGATGAAAAAACGAAATTGGAAGCAATCTACAAGGTTTCGCACATAAAAATAGAAGAAGAACGAAACCGTAAATGACAGTGAATACACCTTTTAAAATAACTGAATTCCGACTTTTTTCCATTTTACTTGTTCTTAAATTGTTTTGTTAGAACTTGAAATGTTAGTTGTGGATGTTTTTATATTTAGAAGCCTCGTCCCAAAATTCTCTGAAAATGGGAAGGGGGCAAAACTGGAGGGATTTATAAAGAATGCCAAAGCTGCTGCCAAATTGGAACGACAGTTTCACTTGCAGTTTAATGCTGCCAATCAAGTATTCATGGAAAAACACCAATGGAAATTTGGACAAGCATTATGGCTAATGTAAAACATTTAAAACGCTTTGGATGTGTTACATACAGATTGCGTATAGAACCAAAAGAAAAAAAATAGCACCTAAAAGCCAAGGCGGGTACCGTATACCATCGAATTGTCCGCGCATAGGCAAACTTGACATACAGACCACCACTTCGAATATTTGAACACTCAGATGAAATAATGGAAGAAATTCATCCACCAAATTCACCACCATTGCACCACCACAACGGGTAATAAATATCCCGAGACCTGGCGAGCTCCGGTATGTTTTACAATATATACAACAGCAAAATCAAGAAAAAGAAAATATGCGTGTACAAATTGAAATAATGCAAAATCACATTCGGGCAATGGAGTTGTTAATGAATGAGCAGCAACAAAAGTTGCGATATCTTCTTCCACCAGCAGACGTACCACCTCCACCAGAAGACAAACCACCTCCACCAGCAGGCATACCACCTCCACCTGCAGATCATCCACCTCCACCAGCAGTGCAACTGGTTCCTGAAATACTTTTGGTAGATATAAACATGGATTGCATCATTTGTCAGAATGCAATTTGTAAAGGTCAAAATGTGAATATGTTAAAGTGTAGACACACTTACCATCATATTTGTATAAAAGAATGGGGGTATAATGTTCATCAAACCGTGTAATACATCGGTAGTTCCCCCTCCTCACGTTTCAATAGGCTACTGTTTTCAGGTCAGACTTTTCAATTTTTTTGCTTTAACGAAATTTTTTTTTCTTTTTGGATAACATGGAATTTTATATTGAAGTAGTTGGTAGAACTTTAGAAGAAAGACAGAAAAAGCTAGAGACATTAGCGTCTATACTCTTAAGAAGATGGTCCTGTAGAATCATGGATGTCAATGATAAGGCATTCATATGGCGCCAGAATTTCATACTTTTCCCGAACTGGGAAAATGGAAACGAGCAGAAGAATTACAAGCTAGTCTCTTGGAATGAACGAGTTAAAAACCAATTCTATCATCAAGTTTTTGATTATCTTGAGCACAAATGCAGCCGAACATCAGCCGCATTCGATCGCGCAAATGCGGCCGAACATCGCCTGCATTTCGCACAAATTCGGCCGAACTTCGCCCGCATTCGATTAGACAAATTCTCGAAGTACTAACTTATGTAAGACTGGAAATCGGATGTATATATCTTTATATGCCGAAGAAAAGGAGGGTTGATCATCATTGAAATTTATGTATATGACATGTTGGTGTTAGCCTCAAATGACAAACTAATTGACTATTGTTTGAAAAAGCTGACATCAAAATTCAACATTAGAGATTTGGGAGAGCCGAAGAAAATACTCGGCATTGTGGCGGCCAATTCGCCGGCCAATTCACGAAACCCCTTTGTGGCGGCCAATTCACCAAACCCATTGGTGATGAACTACCGGCCGTCGATTCGAGACCAACCAAGTCGTCCTGCTGTCAATCAATCCGTAGTAAAAAAAAAATATACATGTATATATATATACATTGCTAATGTTAATGCTAATGAATCCAAGAGAAATCCTACGATAGAAAATCCTATGATGCGAGACGTGCAGGTACGTGTATACCTTCATTTTTTCGTGTGTCACTGATCATACGTTCCTCTTTTTCTTTATACCAGGAAAGTTGCGTACACGAGAATCCCGAAAGCAACAGTCAAGAGGCAAAGATATTGTTCGAACAAAAAATGAAGATCTTGATCGACGAGTTCGTCAGTGCTACGTGCAGCAAGAAGACGGAGGAAAACACCGGACATCACCTGCAGAACACGATCATCGGCATGCAGGCGCGGGCGAACGAAGAAATAAGACGCCTACAGGACACAATCACCCATCTACGGATTCAGAAATAGGACGACTGCAGGATTCGATCGTCAATCTGCAGACTCAGGCTTATAGAGAAATAGAACGACTGCAGGATTCGATCGTCAATCTGCAGACTCAGGCTAATAGAGAAATAGGACGACTGCAGAGCACGGTAACCAACCTGTAGATGCGGGTGGAAGAAAAAGACGCGGAGTAGGAAACCAAATCCAAACCAGAGGGCCAAGATAGTGGCCATTTGTGTAAAATGATACATTTTATATTTTACTTAACAACTAACAAATATTGAGAAAAAATAGTTACAGTGGTTACAAAACAAGATCCTGGAACAATCGACAACAACCAACAACAGCGCCTGCACAAATATTTCAGGAATCTTCTGAAGAAAATATTGGATGAAGTAGATTCATGTAAAAATGTGGTATAAAATCATGTAAATGCCACAATCGGGTAGGATTGCAGGCTTACAATACAAATAAATGTAAATGCCACAACCTTGTAGGATTGCAGGCTTACAATACAAATAATTGTAAATGCCACAATCATGGTGTGGGCTTGCAAAAAGTTTTCACGCTGCTGGCGTACATCAGTATGCCCACCTTCAAGCATTGGCAAGTGAATGGAAGTGAATGACACTTCATTTGATACAGTGATGTAAAGCTTAAGTTTTCTGTATGGTTTTTATTTTAAAGGTTATGTTAAAGCAGGATATCACGTTAAAGCAGGAAGAGATAAAAGTCAGGAGCCAAATTCAATCAAAAGAAATCATGACAAATCAAGGAAGAGCATACAGAAATGTATTTGATGAAATGTAGGATTATTTTTAGCAAAATAGAACACAGGGGACACAACCACCACCACCACTCCTTCTACAACCAGCACAGAACCACGTGCCACCACTTGCACCACTTGAAATGAATGAATCGTCAGCCAAGTGAGTTGGTAATCCAGTTTGTGTATGGACATGTGCAAGAACGGCTTGCACAACAAAATGCACAGATAACATCATTAGAGAGATACTTGGAATTCTCTCAAAACCATTTAGCCATGGTGCAGGAGCGACTTCGGATTGCAGAAACAACATTAGCAAATCAACAACAGCAACAGTTGGTGCAACCAGAAAAACTTATTTATTTATCAGATGATGAAGAAGTAGTTCATCAGTTGCCACTACCACCACTATCACCACCTCCACATGAACCACAAGAATTACAACCAAAAATACTAGAGGTAGACTCTACTGAAGATTGCTTATCTGTCAATTTAATATGAAGAAGGATGAACAAGTGGCTGAATTAAATTGTAGACACACCTTTCACTACCACTGTTTCTTGCAATGGGGATGTGAAAACAAAACATGTCCTATCTGAACAATCATGTGGTAATAATGAAAGTTATTTTCAAAACTTTACACACAGTAGATATAAAACAATCCAATATAAATTCATCGTTGAGTTTACGCCTCCTGTTTTACTTATCACGCGCTCTGGCGGTCAGGTGTACCGACGGATCCATGACATCGATTTTGATTCTTAAAAAATAAAAAAAGGTGTGAAAAAGCATGATGGTCACAGTGATTTAAGACCAGGTCTCAATCATAAAGAAGGAAATGGTCACCTGAGTGCTGCCAAGTGAGAACCTGTCAGACTTTTAATCATGACTGCTTTGAAAAATGAAATACCACAAGCATTTCAAGTGAGAAACTATGCTAACAAGTTTCGATTTGACTACATTGTTTGCATTTCTCACTTAAAAACATCAGTAGCAGTGCAACAGGCCACATTACCAAATTTCATGTTGATGTGCAGGATGGTAGCAACATTCACATGCAACACACACATATTGGGCTTTTAGAATGGAATGCTTTTGTGGCAAGTGTGCCAGTATGGATGCGACCTGCTCTGATCAACTTGGTCAGCAGAGAAGGATCAATTTTCATATTCAATCGCAAATGTGTTGTGTCACTCTTCACCAGTGTGGCACTGAAATGTCATTATTTCTTCTTGACAATTCACTAGATGTGACATCACCATTGCTTGCAAAACTGTACAGACTGGATTTAATCTCAGCAAAGATCCTAGCAGATGATCCTACTCACACAAGCACTAGGTAGCAATTATTAAATCAGTTACTCACTCTTGGGAATGGACATACAATTATTTGCAACACTAACAGGCTTTTGCATTCTGTGGCTACTGTGGCATTTAATGTGCAACCATCATAAGTCAGAGTTTTATCCTTTTGTTTCACCACGTGCTTCAGTTACGTGCCTCAAACGGAGAGCAGCTACAGTTGTTAGAATTGTCTGACTTTGCAATAATTGCAATTTGGATAACTACCGGTATTTGCGGAATATTTCCGATTAATAAAAGAATTTAAGTTTAACCAGGGAGTCAATGCTTTAAAACCCCATAAACCACGTAACAAAGTGGTGGTATAAATCCAAGTGAGCCTATATGTGGGAAATTCTTGACAGGCAATGTGGAGGGGTTCAACCAGAAAATAATAAGCAGAGATTTGAAATGTTGCCCTCGTTTTTCATACAACCAATGCACAAACAAATAAAGAAACAACCCCAACGCCACTCCACAATAAAACAGGGCAACACTAAAGGGGACCACATGTTAAAAACTTAAACTGGAGGCATTTAGGTTTAGCACACCACTCTCAAATGAACCTCCAACGAGTGAAGGTCGTTGCTGACTCCTCTCTCCTCATATCCCGCGCCAAGGTGCATTTCACTTCTTTCATTGATCTCTCCTGACAAACCAAAACATTAAATTAGACAAAACGTTTAAATTGTTGCAGAAAATCATCATGGAACAAATGCACACGAGCAGCAACCATAAAAGTAAGCCAACAACTCATGTTCTCCAGAAGAGACGGTCACCACAATCGCCACAGTCAAGGAAAACGCCTCAGATAGCAACGACGATGACAACTCCATGGCTATCGAGGTCGTCGACTCACCACCGTCGTATTCATTCTGGGAGGGAAAACAAACTCGTCGGTCCTTCAAGCCTGAAGATCGAGCTAAAATCGCACAAAATTTGAAATCACTGACCAACAAATTTGGCAAAATTCGTTCGGCTAAATTGCGTCGCGCGCTCGTCGAATGTGACGAAATGAGACAACTAACGGCGAAATACACTTTTGCCCAAATACGTGACCGAGTGGCTGCATTTACCAGAAAATTGAACGCATAATTTACGTCATCTGTGATGCAACTAAACTAATAAAAGCAATCTGAAAGGAAATGAAATGAGGTACCTACTGCCCCGAATAAACGCCGGGCATAAATAGGTGCCGGGACTCGATTAAACGCCGGAGGAGTAATTTGCAGCGTCTAGTACACTGCGCGCCGCCCTGAACTGACCCAATGGAGGAGGGGTGGGGGTGTGTGTGTGTGTGTGTCAAGTCAGAATAATTAATAAACGTCCCGGCGTTTATTCGAGACATTACGGTAATTACAATTACAATTGTTTTTAGTTGCACGAATTGCAGCAACAACTGCTCAAAATTAAACAGTGTTCATGTCATCAGTTTCATCTGGGAATGAGGGCAAGGGAATCTATACATTTAAGCACAATAAACAATCTTTATTGCCTCCTCCGGCTCCAGGCATGCCCAAGAAAAGCCGAACAGCAATGGAAACGACAACGAAAATCGATAAGACAGACAAGAGATGCTCCAACGAATTTTAACCAGAAACTTCCTCGAAAAATAGTAATGCTAGCCAAGTTCAACCCAATGAACAACATTCCAATGAGGAGAATCGATAGGTTTGACGACGATTTTTCGAAATATGGTCTCGTTACATGAAGATTCCATTGAAAACCAAAAAATTGTCAATGGCATTTATGTTTGAAATTCACTTAACTAGAAAGTAATTACTCTAGATGGAAAGAAGAAATGGCAGTGGCACATATGTACCAGGGATGTTGGGGTTTTATACGAGGATTAAGTGTGAACCAGGAACCAGTGGCCATTAAGTATTGTGATAAAACAATATTGCGCCAAATAAACATTGGGAAAAAACAATAATGGGTAATGGAGGAGAAACTAGTCAACAGGTAATAAACCATCCAATGATAACGTGGGTAGAAAACCAAATCAAAACCAGAGGGCCAAGGTAGTAAAATAAAAAAATTATAATTTTACACAAATGGCCACTTAACAACGAACAAATATTGAGAAAAAATAGTTGCAGTGGATACAAAACAAGATCTTGGAACAATCGATCTCAAAAGTTGAATCAAGAACAACCAACAACAGCACCTGCACAAATATCTTAGGAATCTTCTGAATAAAATATTGGATGAAGTAGATTCATGTAAAAATGTGGTATAAAATCATGTAAATGCCACATGTAGGATTGCAGGCTTACAATACAAATAAATGTAAATGCCACAACCTTGTAGGATTGCAGGCTTACAATACAAATAAATGTAAATGCCACAATCTTGTAGGGGGTGTGGGCTTGCAATACAAATAAATGTAAATGCCACGTTTGTTGTGAGGAATTCGGGCTTACAATACAAAATATATCAACCACAAGATATATTTTTTTTAAATTGAAAGCAGGACAAATTGCATGCAGCTGCATTTGACCAGAGCTCTCTTTTGGTTCCACTGAGACTAGTTCAAGTCGTCAGTTTCTCCAGGGGTGACCGCGTGTAGGTTGAGAGTTGGATTTTACACCCCCTAACTTCCTATTATTTTTACTATTACTTTTTTTACTATTATTGAGTTTGTTCGCACAATCAAATCTATTTTGGGAACAATTATACTTTCCCGACCCCCCCCCCCATGCCAGCACTGTGGAAGCAGAGATAACAACTTCCCCCTTAACAGCCATTTATCGCGTTTTCCCGCCTCCGTTTCCGCCCAAAACCGTCAACACCATTAATTTCCCAGCTTCGATTACCTCTAAAGCCAAATTTTAGAGATGATCTGAAAGGTATAATTATACCACATTTGTCAAGCAATACTACTACCAATTATTGCGTAAATGAAAAAAAAAAAATTTAAAAAAAAAAAAAAAATAAATTAAAAACATAAAAAAAGTAAAAAAAAAAAAAAAAAAAATTAGAAATTTCGTACAGTGTGAGTAATTCCCCCTCACCATTTCCAAATCGAACAATTTTCCTGCTTTTTGAGCGACCACTCCCTTGAAATATGACACACGGATGGAATGGAATGTTTGATCGACAAAAACAAGTAGCGAAATTCGAATTAAGTAGTGAAATAAAGCAGCCGCAATGCTAAACAAACTTACTTTGGAACATTACGATGAAAAATTACCCATCTGAGGACAGAAATTTACCTACATAAACCATGATCAGCAACGAAAACGACTAAGCACACTCACGAACGAACCGACCAACCGACCGACGCCTTCCTTTGTGAGAACGATCAGTACGGGGTTCACAGGCGCAAAAACACGATATCCGGTGAAGGTAGAACAAATCATTAGTGTCTTTTCTCTCGTTCCGAGTCAAAGAATTTAAAATTCAGAATGATTTAAAAAGAGATAAGCACAGATTTTAGTTTTCCTGAAAACATCCCAAAATTATTATCAAGAATGAATAAGGCTAAGAGAAAACACTATTAATCAAAGCTAACGTAGTGATAGTTGAGTCCACCAATGGCGCATCTATCGCATGCATGGGAAATGCCCGGCAATTTCAAAAAAAATTAAAAATCGAAAATTATATTTACGGTGTTATAGTTTATTAAAATGATTGTGTCCACGACATAATTTATAGTCCAATCCATGAAATCTGCCGATTGGTTCGTGCATTTACGACGTCTTGGCCATTGTTTTTCCGGAAGTACAGATTCAGCCAGAGAACCCTGATCATTTTGAAAATATAATTACTCTGTATGTAATTAAATATTTTATTTGAAACTAAAGCTATTATGTAGAGCTATGAATGCCATTTTTTATGTCTGAAATGTTTGGTTTCAATAAGTCGAGGCAACTTGCCATACAGCAAGAGTATCAATGGCTGTGTTGCGTCAACTGTTCCCGGGGAGTCTGACAAGCAAGACAAGAGAGGATTATTAATGTCATCAGATGCTGGTTCCACCGCTGACAAGTGAGTAGAATGTGTCCCGTTCGTCGCTCACTGTGAACTGGCTGACATTGGCTTTTCCAGCACGTTCTCCTTTGCCACGGCCACGGCCACGTCTCCGGCAGGAGAAGGAAGACTATAACGACTTTTTTGACAGCAGAACAAATCGACAATCGTTTCTACAGGAAGTAAAGAACCGATTAATACAAGAAATGAAACCAGTAGCGACTCATTATCTACTAGTGGCAAGCATAAGTTTGGAAACATCAAAAATTCTAAAAAATATTTTTTCTTTCTCCTTTGTTGTGTGCAAATAAATGATTGGCAAATATGACGCATTACTACACTTTGTTGTCCTTTATTTCAGCTTCAAAACAATGTTTTACAAATAAAAAAAAAATACTCCGTAAAAAATAAGAGTGAAATGATGAGTTTTCTTCATCTGTTCAAGCAGGTTGACCCGGTATCAGTATCTCACTGATCCCCCCTTCCCAAACCACTGAAAGGAAATTGAAACCTCGTTATTCCGCTCAACCGAGAGCGTTGCATAATTAATCCTATCCCCTTGTTAAGCATAATCCCATAAATAAACATTACAATGTAACCAATATATGATGGGAAACAAAACAAAACAAAACAAAATTTTTTAGACCCAAAAGGTTTACGAGTTGTGTGGATGGATGAGATACGAACAAATAAAATATGATTACCGTAATTCCAGCAAGGCATCATCACATGCCTTTTTCACATCCAACAGAAATTGTTTCAGGACAATTTCACTCATGTTGTTCGCGGAGTAGCAATAAGACAGAAATCAAACGTAGTATAGACGTAGAAGATGAGACAGGTGCTGTTTTTACTTTTGCATCCTGTCCGATAATGTTAAAGCAAAACAAAAATCAACATAGGTGAAATTTAAGTCATCATATTTTTTTAAAAAATTATTATTATTATTATTCATCGTGCCAAGTTGTGGCACAGACAGGAAATACAGCTCAATTACTTGTATGACCATACGTGCGGACGCTTCTTATCACACAGAGAAAGTAAGCAAAAGCAGAACAAGTGTTACCAACTTTAAAAGAAAAATGGATCGAGAAAACGCACCGTGCAAAAAATTCAAGCGAGATGACGGCAATGATGATGATGAAAATCGTGCAGGGCCCTCATCCAGAGCAGATGCGCCCATTGCCATCGTAGAGGGACGCCAGCAAAATACATCCAGACGTGATGAAAATGACTACCATGAGCGCCTTCAAGCACAGATTTCCAGACATCGCAGGAACAATGAAGAGCATCTTGCCTTAGCCAGACTCCCCGTGGTACAAGAAGAGGAGGAGGGTAACGTGGAGCCGCCGCCACAACCACAAGGGGACAACGTGGAAATGCCACCACCGCCACCGATGCCAGAGTATTCTCAGCTCACCACTGAGGATTTATTCAAGCTAACTGAAGTGGACTTCTTGTTAACTGATGTCATTATTTATCAACGAAATGCTGCATTGGCCGTTCATCGGTAAGTTAAATTTTAAAAATTTTTTTCTTTTTGTTTTAAAAATTAAATTTTTCTTTGATTTATTTACGGTATTTATTTATGTAGAGGAAATGTAGTTTTTCCGTTTCCGTCATAGTCGTCTGCACGTGCGTCTGTGACGTCCACCTAGTCGATTCCTTCTCCTCCTCCCTTGTCCCCCTTACCGTCAGCTGCAGCGGGGGAAATGAAGAGAAGAGGTGATTTTTCGCAGATTAAGGCACCGCCGCCCGCAGTACCAGCTAAGCCAAAAGCATGAGGGTGCTTTCACGGCATGGCACCATACCCACCGACGAGGAATTCACGATTAGCGCGATCCCAAACTGCGCATGCGCAGTTGTTTAGCGCGCCCTGGTGGCGACATACATAACCACAACTTGGGTCGTGTGTCCCACAATAACTGTATTGCCTTTGCATGTTTTGGGGGAAAAAGGTTGATGCAATTTGGTGTTCCTCCCCAAACTTGTAACTGCCTCCAGATATAGTGACGTTTTTTATTGTATAAAGTTCTTTGAACCCTTTTCTATCTTTTTGATCTCGTTTCTGAGAAAACTATCACCTTTTTGGTTATAACCAGATTTTCACATAGAATAAAATCAGTTGACATTTTTACTTCAACTAGGAAAGTCTTGTTATTTTACATCTGAGAAATTCACTGTTTGCAAATTCACTGAACCATTTTAGAAGACAAAATTACTAACTTACATTTGTGGGATTTCACAATAATAAGATGACAACTTTGATAAATATTCCAACTGCACTTTTATTAAAGTCATTCCAGGGTATTTGGGGGAAAAGTCTTTTAAATTTTCCACCATTAAATAAAGAATGGATTGAAAAATTTCTACTCATTAATTCAGAAAAGAGGTACAAATATGCATATGGTGGATATGTAAAAAAAAATTTAATTTTGCACAATCCACATGAGCAAATAAATGCTGTAGTTATATGTGATGTCCTGCCATCACAAAGACCACATCCCCACAGTGTGTGTGTGTCTTTAACACATGAAAAAATTTTAGATGCACACTGTTCTTGTCCAGCTGGGTAAGTTTTTTAAGCTACTTTTTTCTCTAATTATAATTTTAATAACTTGTTTTTTAATTTTTAAAAGATTATCAGGATCTTGCCATCACATTGGAGGAATACTGGAAGTTTTAGCATTCCTTTTAGAAAAAAAAATTGAAATTATTCCTGATGATAAAAGCTGCACAGAACTTTTATGTATGTGGGTTGCACCAACAGGCAGTGGCACTGCGAAGAGGATAAGTGAACTTACAGTTCAGAGACATGACCAGGTTTGATTTACTTTTGTACTTTTGTAATTATTTATAAGGGGCCATCCATAAATTATGTAATGCTGATTTTTAGATTTTTAGACCCCCTCCCCCCCTGTAATTCAAACGCATGGATGCACTGCGTCGACGGATCCGTGCTTTATCTTGCAAACGCAAGAATTTTTTGTTTAAAAATTTGAAGTTTAACAAATAAAAAAAAATAAAAAAAAAAATAAAAAATGAGAATTTATGTTTTGTGTGTAATAAAAATAAAAATAAGAAAAAAATACAGAGAGAGTAGTTTTTATTTCATTAAATTTTTTTAAAGAAATTGATGTGAATTTTCAAATGTACCTTAAGATTTTTTAACAAATTTCCTGTATATTAAAAAACAAGCGAGCAGTATATGATTTTCTTAAGAAAGTTGTTAAAATTGGTATTTGCTTAGAGTTCTCATAAGTGTATTGCTCTTTGTACAAATTGACTCCGAACTTAATTTCTTGAGTACGAATAGGTTGATTTCCATGAAGTGGATCAAATCCAATGTATTGGTCATTATCAATTTCCTCGATTGTGACCAAAGGTAACCGTGCGACCTACCCGAAAATATTGTAGTGTTGATAAAGTCCATTGAAAAACAAATAACAAGAATAGAAAACCGATGTCATGAAGTGGAGTGTGTGATTGACACAGATGCATTCAAACAGATTTCAATCATGGTAGGATGTGCAAGAGTAAAAGAATTAGATACTTTATTTCGTTAAAGCGGATCCCTACCTAACATTGTCAATGTTCCAAAGCTTACTTCAAATTTTACTAGCGGTACTAAAATGTGGGATAGGAATAGTATCAATTTTGAACTTGTATTGTGAGTGTTCGGACGGACGCCACGTGGTCGGGGGAGAGCCACGGAGGCGCTGGACGCAACACACACGATAAAACAAACCACGAAATACACGGAGACACAATATAGTTTTAGTTATGGCTTTATTGGATGTCTAGGGGTATGATTGTAGTGTCCCATAGTGTATTTCCCAAGGCGGCGGTTCCTTCGAACCGTCCCTAATCAGACCGCGTGGCACGGCGGCCATCGGCCGCCATGACACACGAGGTCGGTAATCGGTTTTGGGCCACGCCGCCGAAGTTACGGTTAACGTCCGGCGGACGTGGCGCAACTGGACGCTCAGGTCCCGGCGGGCGATATCATCGCCACGCCGATAGTTTGGGTTATCTCAATAGCCAGTTTCGGAGGCGGTCGCAACACGACCGTTCGCCTTGCTGGTTGATCAACAACTCTCTTGTCCCTACGGGGACCAACCACTTCCGGAAGGGCGACTTCCGGGGCCCGATCCTGCTTGACCAAAGGCCCGCAGCTCCACCTGGTTGCGGGGGACCGCAACAGGCTGCGCGAGATACGAGAGGCGCTGGAGCTGCGCCAAGTGCATTGCCGTTGCAGTGCAGCGACCCGTGCGCAGGGGCAGCTGGTCACATTTCCCCCCCCTGGAAAAAGGTAAGTACGAGGGGGTACAACGCAATCACTGAAGTGGTTGTTGAAAGTTAACACATCGCATTACTTTTCTTTTTTCAGATTATCAGATGACCATATTTCGGACGAGCCATCAGCTAGAACGAAGATCACCGGTAGGAATGCACTTGGGAAAATAACAACACTACAAAGGAACACACACACACTTACCCCCAGGATGGAAAAACTTGTACAATTTAAACACTATTGAAAAATAAAAATGTAAAATAACACTTGTAATTTAAAAATATATATGAATAAAAAACACTTTTTGAACTTTAAAATCTAACATTTGTAGTTATTGAATCCATTTAACATTAAAAGGTAAGTATGCTAATTTTAACACTTTGGAATAATTAATAATAAAAAAAAACTTGTTTTGACAATAAAAAAAAAATTATTTCTGGCACTATAAAAGTCTTAACAGGCTTGGCCAAAATCTCCTTTAAAATGGCGGCGAAAACTTCACTGCAGCGATTTCCCCGGTGTGGGTGGCGTATCGTCGGTTTTTGGCTCTTCTTCAGTTTTGTCGTCGACGAATTCTTCTGCTAGCTTCTTGCGTGACTTCTTATTCGACTTCTTTTTCACGGCGGTAGCTTTGGGCTCGGGAACGACTGGCGGTGGTGGTGGCGGCGTGTGCGACTCCTCGTTCGGTGCGCCGTCAATCTGCATCGCGGTCTCGATCGTTGCTTCGGTGGCGACTACATTGTTGTCGCAAACTGGTGGAGGATCCGCGAATCCCTGGAACACGACGTTCGTCGGGCGTTCTCCAACCATCGGCGGCATAATGACAGCCGGCGTCGCCGCTGTATTGGCACCAAACATCGTTTGCGGTAGTTGGCAGGCTGCTGGAAAAGCGATTGCGGCCGCCGTGGCTTTGGTCGGGATCAGGTTCACAATACCTTGGATTGGTTGAGGACCGTACTGTCCCGCCCAAGCTGTTCGTAGCTCATCGGGAGTTTTTTCCGTTTGAGCTGGGATTTTCTTAACGAGTGCGCGTGGTGCATTCGATGTGATTGTGGCCGATGGCGCAGTCAATTGCTGATGAGCCGCTTTCTCGGCGTCTCTTTTCGCCATTCGGTCCTTATGGTCCGCGTGTTTTTTCGCTCTGTACCGAATTTTTGCTTCGGTGTTCACGCTTCGTTCACTCAACGTAGGATTTTCGATCGCCACAAGTCGTCGCATTTCCAGCAATTTCTCCGAAATGTTTGGACGGGCGGTCGGTGGTTGGTGAGGAGTTGGGGCGACGGTACTTTGTACGGTCGCTTTTGTCTCCTCGGCAGCCTTCTTTTTAAGCACAAATGGCTTATGTGGCGGACGAAGAACCTTCTGCGACGTCGTCGCTGCGGGTTTCTTCGTAGAAATATTGGTAGAGGCAGTCGGCGGCGGTTGAGAGCGTACGCTCTTTGTTGCCGTTTTCTGTCTTTTCTTTGGGGGTTCCGTCGGTGTGGCATTCGTCGCACTCGCTTGTTCCCTGTCTGCGACTTCCCTTTCGCGGTCTGTGCGCGATCGGACGCGCATCCAGTTAATTTGTCGGTGATGTTGTGGAATCGGCTGACCGGGCAGCGTCATGAACATGACGAACCATTCCTCGAGTGGTTGGTCCGCCAGAACGATTTCGTCTCCGCCGCAGTTCATGCACGGGATCCGCGATAGATTCCACAGCGTGATGTAGCCGAAGCCGTTACAGATTGGGCACTGAACCCATTCGTTGTTTCGGTGATTTTCCATCGTTTTTCCAATCTTTTCGTTTCGATTTTCCAGAGAAGTTCCACACGACTGGTCAGTGGCGATCGCAGCGAATAAGTGATTTGGACAACAAATGGTGGTGGCTAAGTATAGAACCGGAAGACGTTTCGCGAACGTTTAATTGGCGTATGGACCGCAGATGTTTTGTAAACAGTCTGTGATTGGTCCAAATGGGTCTCCCGATTTGAAGTGTCACCTAGCGGTCAATCCCGATATCGGATCGGTAAAACGTGATTTCTCGAAGGTCTATTTGAGTCCGAATTTGGTTTTGGTCGAGCCGTCGTGGGTTTTTGTGAATCCACTTGTGGCAACAGCAAGGGTTTTATTCTTTTTGGTTTCCCAAAAGGTTTTACTGGTGTTGGCAACTTAGTTGCGATACCAGATTCCGTTGGTTGCACTGGAGTTGGCAATATTGTTGCTGTTCCAGTGTCCACAGGTTGGTTTTCAAGAACTTCTTCATCTTCCTTATCTAAAATGGGCCATTCAGCCTTTTCTTCTGAGGGGATGAATCTCCTGAGTTTTACAATGTTGTGTGTACCCCTCGCTTGCAAAGTTATTGGTTTCGCAAGGGCATACGCATTGTTGTTAAAGACTTTAGTTATTACATAAGGTCCTTCAAAGCGATCCTCAAGGGACGCAGCATATCGATTAGCAGCATTGGACAATGGGTGGGTCTTTAGTAGAACCAAGTCTCCAATTTCGAACTTATCGTCGCTGCGGTGTTGATCGTAGTAAGTTTTCTGTTTTGCTTGGGCCAGACTCTTATTTTTAAGAGCTGCAGCAATCAGAGTACGGTGTCTAGCGACTAGCATTCTGACAGCGTCGTAGGGCCTATTTGGGTCGAATGGGGTGTCATAAGACACATCTCGATTATCCCAAAATGGTCGCAATTCCCTGCCATACGTCAGCATTGCTGGTGTAAAACCGGTAGACACATTTGGGGCAGAATGCAAAGCAAAATTTATCTGGTCGATGCATCTGTCCCAGTGATCGTGCTCAAATGTAAAAATTCGAAGCATAATCTTGATATTCCTGTTTACGCGCTCAGTCAGGTTAGTCTGGGGATGGTAAGGCGTTGCTTTAATTGGCACAACCCCTGCATCGTCACAGAGAGTCTGAAACACGTCAGAAATGAATTGGGGGCCATTATCGCTCAACATGAAACGGGGGCACCCATGACAGCTGAAAAATCGTTTTAAAATTGGTGCAATTGCAGTCATTTTGGCGGATCTCAGCGGTGTAGCTTCCATCCAGCCGGTGGCATAATCCACCACAACTAGAATGAAGCGATTTCTGTTCGAGGTTCTAGGTAATGGACCTATTAGATCGATTCCTATCTTCTCAAAACGACCAATTTTTGGAGAAGTTGGGACCATCAATCCCTTTGGTTTTCTCTGAATCGGTTTGCAGCGTTGGCAGCGATTGCAGCTTGCTACATGAAGTTTTACTTCTTTTTGCATGCCAGGCCAGAAATAAACTCTTTTCAATCGCTCTAGAGTTACTTCAACTCCTCCGTGACCAGCCATCGGATGGTCGTGAATTAGTTGAAGTGCTGCGAGTTGCAGAGATGGTGGAATAAAGATTTTAAATCCAATTCCCAAATCCTCTTCCTCCACAAAGAAATCAGTTTTAAAGGGTGCATAAATAATAAGCATTCCTTTTCTAGTGAGTGTGCAGTCGTACTGCCTTTCTTCCAAGAACTTAGGAAGTTCTGGTCGAGGTTGTCCATCATCCAATTCCAACCATTCGATTAGTTTTGAAAGATGTTTATCTGCACGCTGCTGTAATATAATGTTCTCGAAAGACATCGGGTAATCGGTCTCATTTGTGAGATAAGCTAGAGCAACAGGCTCTATAATCTCTGTTAGAGTTGCTTTTCCTTCTAACGGATTGCCATTATCAAGAGAGACTCTGGATAAGGCATCCGCGACTTGATTGTCGGTGCCTTTTCGGTACTTGATGGTGAAATTTTCATTCTGCAATTTCATTGCCCACCTAGCCAGTCTTCCAGCTGGGTTTTCCATTGTCATGAGAAATCTCAGAGCATGATGGTCAGTCTCAACTTGGTACTCAGAATATTCAATGTATGGTTTGAACTTATCAACAGCCCAAACCACAGCTAAACATTCCAAATCAGTGGTGCTGTAGTTGTTTTCCGCGCCTTGCAGAGTTCTGCTGGCGTACGCAACTGGTCTTAAAGCACCATGGTCATCCAGTTGCATGAGGACTGCACCGAGCCCGCCGCCACTAGCATCTGTATGGATGGTAAAGTTGCGAGCGAAATCAGGCAGAGGTAGCACAATTCCTTTTGCAAGCTGGTTTTTCAGATATTCGAAAGCAACATTGCACTCTTCAGACCATTCCCATTTTGTATCTTTCTTTAAAAGGGCAAAAAATGGTTTTTGAGTAATACTCAGTTTTGGAATTAGAGCAGCATAGAAACCCACCATCCCAATAAAACGCTGAAGCTGTTTTATACTGGAAGGGGTCGGATAATTTAAAATTGCTTCCACTTTGTCGTTGTTTGGGCTATAACCCCCATTTGACATCGTGAAACCAAGAAAGTTTAATTCTTCAGGGCAAATAAATGACTTTGACGGACTCGCTGTCAATTTGTTTTTATCTAATTTTGACAATATGTCATCTAAATGCTGAAGGTGTTCTTCAAATGAGTCGCTAAAAATGATAATATCATCGAGGTAAGCGAGTGCCCACTTGTGTTGTGCAGTTCCAAGAACTTGATCCATCATTCTTTGAAATGCACTGGGTGCATTGCACAGTCCGAAGGGCATACGAGTAAATTGGTATGTTCCATCAGAAGTAGAAAAAGCAGTTTTCTTCTTGTCACTTGATTTAAGTTTTATTTGGTAATAACCTTTAGTTAAATCCAAAGTAGAAAAGAACTTTTTTCCACCTAAACAGGCCAAAATCATAGAAATTGAGGGCATCTGGTAGACGTCCTTAATTGTGATCTTATTTAGCCAGCGAAAGTCAATACAGAGGCGGTACCCTCCGTCTTTCTTTGCAACAATCACGGGGGGATTTTTATAACTCCCCTCGCAAGGTTCGGCCCAACCATCTCTCAGCAATTCAGCAACCAATTCGCGATAAATCTCAGCTTTCTTGGGATTCATTGGTCGGTCTTTGCATCGAAATGAAGGTGCATCTCCAGTCGGAATTGGATGTTCCAACGTGGGGTGGCAGCCAGCTTTGTCACTAAACACATGTCTGTATTTTTCTACAAGAGTTAAGATTTGAGATCTCTGCCTTGGTGACAAATTGCTTTTTGCTAACAGTCTCTGGCTCAAATCAGCCGTGGAGACAGAAGGTGACTTTGATTCTGCAACCAAAGCATCCCATCGATCCATTATTGCATTTCCAAGTTCTTCAGGCGATGGTGGGTCGTCGAAGGGAAATGTGTCATGTGGAAAATCAAGAAAGAAATATTCTCGATCTGTTAGATTGAGAACAATCCTATTTTCGATAATCCAAGAGCAACCTAATAATATAAATTTGGAAGCTGATGGAAGAACAGTAAATGTCACAGGGATTTCACCACCCCGCCACTTGAGTGGCAATGTGATTGTTCCGATTGGACGTGTTGGTCTATCGCCAGTGTATACAACTCGATTTTCTAAAAATGGAGTCATAAAGTGCAAGAGGTTTAGCTTTTTAAGCATTCCTCCGCTGATGTACCTATGGGTTGCCCCAGTATCCATCAGAGCGGTGACTTTTAAGCCGTTTAGTGTTGCTTTGAAGTAAGGCAGGGGAGTAATACTCTTTCCTGTCTTTAAAGCAACGTTAACATGATCGATTTCAGGTTCTGTGGAAAAAACCACGCGAGGATCTGGCTCTGTGGATGAAATGTCATCAAATAGCGCATCCTCCATGTCTTCTTCCATTGGAATCAACACAATAGTGAGAGCGCAGTCGTCAGTTACTCGGGGGTTTCTGTCGACTGCGACTCCTCGTTTCCCGCCATGTCAGGCCAGCCACCAAATTCATTGGCTGCAAGCATAGCCTGCATCATGCTGTGTTGGGCAGCGGCGATTGTTTCCATTGCTGCTTTAGCGGCTTCCACTTTAAGGGGGCAATCCCTTTCAAAGTGTGCGCCACCGCAGCCCCAGCAACCGCCAACTCTTGGTTTGGTCGCATAATCTTTGAGCCTATTGCTCGGGACTAGCGCCTTCTCGTTGCCTTCTGCGGCCTTTGTTGCTGCTATCGCAGCATTTTTAGGCGCAGGGAACAGTGTTCTATTGTTTGGATTTCTCAATCCAAACGGAACAAATTTCGGTTTATCTCCACCCGCAGCATTTGGTATTGTTACCATTTGCTGGTTGGATTTTTGAATTGGCGTAACAGTTTCTGTTTTTGCCGCCTCAATGATTGCTGCATTTGTCACAGTTTCCTGATTTATGATCGCGGCCTCCGTAGCAATGCAGGCTCTCCTGAGCGACGCCCAAGTGTTCTCCAAATTAATGGCATTTGCGACCATGTTTTTGGCCGCTGGGCGCAGAATTGCCAGCACTTTTTGAATTTGCTGGCTCTCGTGCACAGGAATAGTCAATTGAGCGTATAACTTCTCGAGTCTTATCACCACTTGGGTGGCAGACTCATGAGACAGTTGCTGTGTTTTAGCGATTTCTGCTAAAAGCAGCGCATCGCTCGGACGAAAATGGGTGATAAATTCATGTTCGAATTCCTCCCAATTCGTTTTGGCATGAGAAGAGAACCATGTGGCCGCATCTCCTCGGAAAAACTTAAACAAATGCTCAGCAAGCACTTGGTTCAGATAGGGCAAAGCAAAGCGTAGAGAACGTTTTAAATCAATAAGGAAAGACTTAGCTTTCGTTTTGTCCCCTGCAAACGCTTCAATTCCAATGGATTTGACTCGTTTACTTAGCTCTACTTCATCCATTGGCCTGGGAGCAGGCATAGCCTGGTCAGTTTTGTGAAGAAACTTTTCTCCCCAAGCCAGAAAAAGAGGATTTCCAGTCGTAGGCGTTGAGCCTGTGCTGGATCCAGAGTTTGGTGTTGTCACGGTGGGAGAAATCGTGTTTGAGATTGCAGATTGTGCTCTCAAATTCGATTGTCCAGCCGCCACCACGCTGTCAACGATAGCTTTTTGACTAGCTATCATCTTCAACAAGCTTTCATTCGATAATTTCGCAGAGTCTAACTCCTGCAAAGCATGAGTTAACCGGTCGCTAATATCACCGAATTCCGTGCGCGTTTGCGTTAATTGACGCATAGTGCTATCCGATTTGTCTTGGAGTTCCACCAAGTGATCGGCTACTTTCAGAAGCGTGTCTTCCCACACTTCGTAGGTTGTCATATCATCGATAACTAGATTAAAGACGTTGCAAGTCGTTTCAAGCATCGCTTGATCCAACAATTTAACTTTAGGACTTGACATATTGTCGTTTGAAGAAGCAATCGAATTATTATCCGAGTCGTTCAAATCTGAATCCGTTGCGGGTGTGAAAGAATTAGGTGCAGGAGAGTCCCACGTGGTCTTACCAGTTCTGGTCGCTGGCATTGACACAATGTGACCAAAAGCAGGACCGCAGCTTGCAAGGTGAACAAGTGGAATTAAGTCACGACCAATGAGGAGACAGGAGATTAGGCTCAAGTAGCCATTCTTGGGAGAGGGATTAGTGATGTCACTTCCCCCCCCTGGTTTCCCATTGGTAGAAAATTAAAATAATTCATAGAATCAATTTCCCAGAGTTCCAAGAAAATGTCGAAATTTGAAATTCCAATCATTCTCGAAAATTCCGAGATTTCCACATGTTTTTCTATTGTCTTTCCAGTCGCCATGTTTGATTTTTAAAATAAAAACAAAATTTCGACCGTTTTAATGTTCCAATTCCTACATTTCTGCAGAAAAAACAACACTTTTTGAAAAAACAATAGTGATTTTTCGGTTTGGAACTAGAAGTTCTGAACCAGATCAAAATGGTCTGATTCCACAAAAACATGACTTTTGTGCTTTTCTAAAAAAGCACGAAATCATGTCTGTAGAACTTCGAAATTTTCAAACCAGTTAATTTTATCATTGTTAGCAACAAATAACAAAATCAAACCGCGCTAGCGCGCAGACAAACCGATTCTTGATGCCTCGCAAGAAGAAACAGAGGAAGAAAGATAAGAAAATAAAAATAAAAAATTACAAAATACTGGGTGTTTTTTAATCTAAAAGACACCCAAAAAGTTCCAATTTTTAGCAGAAGGTTTTTGCAGATATTTACACTACGGGGATATTGTTGCAATCTCTTCTTCTGCCCCAAGAGACCAACAAACGCGCCCGCTCACCCCTTTCGGAGACTCATTCCAGTCTGCACGAGGCTGCCTTTCGACAGAAACGTGCCTACACTGAGATGTCTGTTCATCCCAATGAAATGGTGTTTTTTGTGGAACAGTCAGTTGCACTTAAAGTAAGAAGGAAATGCATCTTCTGTCCCTAGTCGCCTTGGGTCCCACCCTTCAGCCGCCATTGTGAAGCCATATCGCCCTCCATTTGACGCTGTATACAACCCGGCATTTGAGGTGATTATTACCGCTGTCAGGTGTGGAGTCCCAAGAAAACCATGAAAATCATAGATAGGGAAGTTTAGAGAAAAAGTAAAAAATGAAAAAGATGTAAAAACAACTAATTTCCAAATTACAGAGATTGCTCCAGACTGTGGTTTGAGCACAGTCCTTTAACAAACTGCAGTAGCCCAGAAATCAAGCAAGAGTGAATAAAATTCAGAAACAAAAGTTACAGGCTAGATTCCCAATCTTTTTTCAAAGTTGGTAGCTACCTGAACGCACAGATATCGTTCCTACGCCCTAACGAACTC
This sequence comes from Strigamia acuminata, assembly GCA_949358305.1. NCBI lineage: Eukaryota > Metazoa > Arthropoda > Chilopoda > Geophilomorpha > Linotaeniidae > Strigamia > Strigamia acuminata. Next base: position 31,620,202 of record OX442314.1, on the reverse strand, counting down.
TCTGTGCCATTTGAGCACTTCACCATCGGTATCCCCGTACCTCCGGCAGCTCTCCCTGCTGTCCGTGTCCCAATTTCAGCAACTCTTGGGTTAAATACGTTAACTTGCAGTTGCCTACCAACCAGTACACGGGACAGGGTAGGATTATGACCGATGTGAACCCGGATGAGCGCCTTGAGCAGCCACAACGCAACCCATAAATTATGAGTCGCAACAAAAAACAAGGCAGTCTTCCCATGTGTGCGGACACTTCGCTGCTACTCGGGTCCAACTACACGCCAACTCACCGCACGTGACTGTTCCCGCGCCAGCGACCACTAAGCTAGCAACCTGCATCCAAGCGACTAAACGTCCTACAAGAAATTTGATGTCACTCAAAGCTCAGTTCAACATCGCCTCCTCGCCCGGCCCATAATGGAACCAGTGATTGCAGCGTGGCACCTGGAATATGACCGCTTCTCCCCCGTGGGATTTGGTTTGCTGGTGGCCACCAGCGCGCCTCCTCCACGAATCGAGTTTGAATACGCTGCAGACTGTTCCATTACTTTTACTTGGGCTGCGCACCAAGAAATAGAAATAATAAAGAAGGTTTGGAATTATATTCCCCTCCCAACCACTCAGTTTTTTAGGCTAAGCTAGAAAGGAATAGAAGACCGTTGGAAAGTGTGGCTAGTGTAAGTCCCGGCTTGCCAGTACCCAGGCAAGCTGGACATGCAAAGCCACCAATTTTTGTCTGATCAGGGTCCAATGGTCAGCGATTAGCGGCCGTTTCGCCTGCTGACCCCCTATCACAATCATGACCAAGGAAATTTCCCCCTCTAGTTGAAAGAAAAAATTCATTTAATATTGTGCTTCACACAATCAGTAAATTAGAATAGTATTCGCAAGAGAATTCAAAATCCTGGACGGGCCCACAATTGTGAGTGTTCGGACGGACGCCACGTGGTCGGGGGAGAGCCACGGAGGCGCTGGACGCAACACACACGATAAAACAAACCACGAAATACACGGAGACACAATATAGTTTTAGTTATGGCTTTATTGGATGTCTAGGGGTATGATTGTAGTGTCCCATAGTGTATTTCCCAAGGCGGCGGTTCCTTCGAACCGTCCCTAATCAGACCGCGTGGCACGGCGGCCATCGGCCGCCATGACACACGAGGTCGGTAATCGGTTTTGGGCCACGCCGCCGAAGTTACGGTTAACGTCCGGCGGACGTGGCGCAACTGGACGCTCAGGTCCCGGCGGGCGATATCATCGCCACGCCGATAGTTTGGGTTATCTCAATAGCCAGTTTCGGAGGCGGTCGCAACACGACCGTTCGCCTTGCTGGTTGATCAACAACTCTCTTGTCCCTACGGGGACCAACCACTTCCGGAAGGGCGACTTCCGGGGCCCGATCCTGCTTGACCAAAGGCCCGCAGCTCCACCTGGTTGCGGGGGACCGCAACAGGCTGCGCGAGATACGAGAGGCGCTGGAGCTGCGCCAAGTGCATTGCCGTTGCAGTGCAGCGACCCGTGCGCAGGGGCAGCTGGTCACAGTATTGGAATTTAATTTGTTGTATGACTTTTATGATGTTCACATATTAATACGCATTGGGGGAATTTGTTGAGTTGCTGGGAGGTTAATGTGTGATTTATATGTACCTTGACTGAGGCTGTATTTTTTATTGTATCACGTGGTGACGCTGATCTATTTTTGGCGACATTGCTTCTTTTTGTTTCACTTGTTGAATCACCACTCAATGTATAAGACGTGTGGGAATATTAAACCCAACATTTATTCTACTCATCTTTAACAGGCCACTAGGGTGGCCAAACGGTCACAAACTGTCGGAGTGTTTTAAGAATACGAGCAAGTATAATCAGCACAACTGTCGCGACTGCGAGATTCACAACAAGGTACGGTAAGTTTCATCTATTAACGTTGAGTGTAGATTTTTTTGCCATCTGCTTGTAAAAGGAAACCAACACTAAGTTATCTGTCGCAAAAAATTTTCAAAGTTTTTTTTTCGAGTTTATACCGTAGTAGCGTTCGGCGTGATACTGTAGGTTTATTTATGGAAATACATCAATTTCGCCGTTATTTACCCTATCGCGATCCTATTTTTGTGAGGCTAATAACTTATATGGGGGCTAATAAATCTAACTGTCGACCTCCCTGTGGTAGTGCTCGGACCACTGAACAATGGTTTCACTGGTTGCTGGTCATGTTATATTTTTTTTTATTATTCGTTTTTTTTTTATCTTAGTTGTACATAGTAGTTGTACAGGCATTTTATTGCCATAAAAATAAAAAGCATCATGTCAGACGAGCAAATTTGCAGAATCATCATTCGAGAAGAGCAGGAAGAAGAAAATTGCCAAGGCAAATAAAGGTAAGAAATTCTATTTTTATTTTTATTTTTAAAATGAAAACGTTTATTTCTATTTTTTTTTTTGAATTATTTAAAGTTACCGTACTTGAAGCATCCATACCGACTGAAACAAATTGATAAATTTTTACTTAAAAGAAGTTGAGTATGTTTTTTTATTTTTCATTAAATTTTTTTAGTTTTTTGTACTTTTTATTTTATTTATAGGAAGGGAGGAATGAGAGAGAGAGAGGAGGGGAAATCTACGATGTCCCGAAACAAAGATAGTATTTTCTTTTCGATCATATTTTCTTTCTTTCTTTTTAATCACATTTTTCTTTTTTCTTTTTTTTTAAATAACGTTTTCTTCTTTTTTCTTTTCTTTAAATAACGTTTTCTTCTTTTTAATTTTTTTTATTTTTATTTTTAATAACGTTTTTTTTTTCTTTCTTTCTTTTAAAAAAGAAATGAAAGAAAAGAAGTAAACGTTTCATCCTCTCCTCCCCCTCCACCGCTGCTTCCACCCACGGACGTGATTGAAAAAAGACTTCCTGCACCGTGGAAACCGAAGCAAGAGGGCCCACCTGTGCCATTGCCGAAACCAGCCAAGGCCCGCGAACCGGGGGCGATCCCCGTTCCGAGCGAGGAAGAAATCGCCTTTGAAAGAATGGATGCACTGAGGCGAAGCTGCCCATCGCTGACACGGGTACTATCCACCCGCCGGAGCGACATGTTCCGCAAAAATTTAATTTTTCGAAAAAAAAAAAAAAAAAAAAGCTGTTATGGTTCATTTTTTTTTTAATTTAATGTTTTACAAGAAAAATTGCTAGTATGGAGGACTGCTACAAAAAAATTGGAATAATTGGAATTGGAATAATTAACTGCAAAAATCGTCTCAATACTGTTGCAGGTGCACTCAGTGACAAGGCCCAAAACGCGAATAACAGTAACATCCTGAGGATCATTGCTGCTGCAGACATTTATACGAAAAACACATCAACTGCAACTGTGGTCATTGCCAAAGATTATAGTCTACCATATTCTCAGGTCGCTGGTTTTCATCTGAAGGATATACTGGGCTAGACAGTGATCTGGCCAAGAAAATGATTGGGTTGAAACTGATCGAAATAGGGGCAGACAAAGCAAAGAGGACAAATCTCAGAGGGACAAAAATCACCCTGTCATACAATGATGTGAACATGCTTGTCGTTTTTCCAAAAGAATCTGCAAAGATCACAGATGCCACCCCCACTGCCACAAGAGTGTCTTCTGCCTTTGCAAAGTATACAGCCCAAATCATGGCTGAAAAGGAAATGCATACATCTCTCGTTTTGAGTGTGGGATGGAAAGCATTGACTACTCCGGCAGAGTTCAAAATCATCAAAACCTTTGGGGAGTTTGGCAACCCGATAACATCCATGATACATTTGTACATGTGTGAAATTCCCAGAATGAGATATTTTGCAAGGTATATAAGTATGACACAGGTTTGCAGAATTTGATGATGGCTTTTGCAATCATGAATAATAGCAAAATGATGCATGCAGGAAAATCTGATTACCCAAACTTTTCAACTGATTGTTTTGTAAAGTCATACTTGGACAAAATGGGGAAAAAATCAAAAAAATTTCTGATAATATGCCAGGAAGAGTGCGTTATTAGTTTCCTAAAACGCCATCGCAAAGAACTTTCTGAAAGGTTTTGCCAAAACATCGAGCGTGCATGAGCACAAGTGTACAAGTGTACAAGGCCAAGATTTTATATGATTCTTGGACACATGATGGTCCTCCGCATGCTCGATGTAACAGAAGTAAATCTGGATGGTTCGAGAAAATCATGCTGCCATATTTTAAGAAGCTAGATGGACCAAAGTTGCTCATAGGTGACAACCTATCAACAAGCCACATGTCACCACATATTGTTCAACTGTGTGAAAAAAACAAAATTTTATTTGTGTTCCTTCCTCCCAACTTGACGTACATAACCCAACCCCTGGATGTGGCATTTTTCCGGCCCTTAAAAATATTTTGGCGTCAAATTCTCACAGCCTGAAAACTTGGCCATGGAAGAAAAGAATGTTCCGTTTCAAAAGATAAATTTCCAAGGCTTCTAAATTAGTTGGTTAAAAAAATAAAGCCTACACAATCAGCCAACATTATAGCTGGATTTGCAAAATGTTCAATTTTTCCAATGGATCGTGAGACGGTGCTTAGCAAAGTGCCATGTTCTGAGCCAGAAGAAGAAGTCAAAGAAGCAATCAATGATTCTGTTACAGAGCTTTTGAAGGCAATGCGATATGATGATTCAACTGCAACTAAGAAACGACATCCACCCCACACTCCGGACTACAGGTTTCCAACCCTACTTTCGAGGGAGTTGAGTTGGATCCCAAAGCCCAACTCCCATTGCCACCTCCCTCAGAGGAGGATTACCGTCGTATTACAGATCCCCAACCTCCTCCACCCCCGAGACGTTGTTACCTCTAAATTAGCTGCCCGGTCAATTGTGCCTTTCTTTTCAACTCCTTTTTTCTCCTTCTCCCTTATGCAGTTTATCTTTAGGTCATTTCCCTCCATTTTATGTCGTTTGTTCTTTCCTTGTTTCTTTTAATTTATTGTAAAACTTATCCCTTTTCCACAGGTGCTGCAAATTCTGTTAGGCACTGCTCATCGGGCGGTGTGGTTGGCCACTATGACAGCCATCCTGTTTTTATTCCTGCGTCCATCCACTGTCAGCAAGACTCCGATGCCCGGCTCCTGCGTGGGGCATCCGAACTCGGTCCGCGGGCTCGAGTCACGAGTCACAATCACGCGCACGGTATTTCAAACACCTCCCTTGCTGTCACCATTCGAAATGGAAGCACCGCCCCCATCCCTCAACATAAACGTGCCACCCCCAGTGACTGTTGCTCACCCCGACTTGTTATCCTCAACCGCATCGCCACGTACCACTCCCTAGTCTCCCCCAACATCCACTGAAAACGTTCAGGTGGCCCGGACCGTGGTTTTTACGGACTGGTCATCGCTCGTTGCCGCCAACCCAGATGATGACGAGATACCTCTGGTATGGGCGGACGGTGTAACAGCCATTCCGTCTCCCACCTCCGCCGCCCGAAACGATGGCCACGGCACCGATGTTCCCGAAGTGCGACCCCTGTCCTGACCAGACGGGGTCAGCGTGCAAACCACCGAAACCACTGAATGAAAACTAAAAATTTTTTTTTTAGTCCAACTCAATTCGTTTATTCAATTTTTCACAACAGTTTTCCGTTCTTCCCATTATTAAAGTATTAATTTATTACTTTTTAAAACAAAATTAATTTAATTTATTCCTTTTTAAAACGAAATTAATTTAATTTATTCCTTTTTAAAACGAAATTAATTTAATTTATTCCTTTTTAAAACGAAATTAATTTAATTTATTCCTTTTTAAAACGAAATTAATTTAATTTATTCCTTTTTAAAACGAAATTAATTTAATTTATTCCTTTTTAAAACGAAATTAATTTAATTTATTCCTTTTTAAAACGAAATTAATTTAATTTATTCCTTTTTAAAACGAAATTAATTTAATTTATTCCTTTTTAAAACGAAATTAATTTAATTTATTCCTTTTTAAAACGAAATTAATTTAATTTATTCCTTTTTAAAACAATTGACATTTAGCTTTGTGTAAAAAAAGGTCCACTCAAAGTAAAAAAACAAGATAATCGTAAAGCTCGAAGATTGCGGGATTTCGATCCAAAAAATAGACCAAGAGTGTCAGTAAGTGACTGGGGAAAAAAGCAAAACTTCAACAGTATCTTATAGTATAATTGTACATAGATAAACCTGTCTAAACTTTCCAGGTTGTACTGTGTAGCGGGTTATCGATATTATCGGTACGATGCACGCCAACTGAGCCAACTGAATCGAACGGTGATCGACACGCAGTCACGCAGACGCAATTCGTACAATTTGAGAATTTGCGGCGTAAGGGGCTGGAATTGCAAAGGTGAGCTTAATACTCCACCATGTCAGTCGTCGTATATTCTTGTTCTTATTTATTTTTCTTATCGTTTATTTAGAGTTTAGCTCAAACGAGAGCAGATTACGCGTACTATAAAGATTGCCCTGCAACGTGCGAGGCTGAAAGGCACCTACTAGAGCGGAGTAATGAAGAATTTCGGGAAGCAAAGCAGCAAAAACAGCTGCGCGATTTTTTATTTTTTATTTAATTTAATTCATTCAAATTTAGCAACTTGTCAAATGGTACGAGATAGCCTGCCAGAAGGGAGTAGTGCGATAGCCTGTGTACGGTGCAGAAGACACGAAAATCGTCATATGGCGGCTGTACAAATTAAAAAATCGACCACCAACGTACAATTGCATCAACAACAAATAAGACAGCAACTACAAGAACAACATCGGCAATTAGTAGAAAAAAATGAGCAATTAGAAGAAAATCTCCATCAGGAAATAGCACAACAACATGACGAATTAGAAGAACAACATCATCAGGAATTAGAAGAACAACATCATCAGGAATTAGAAGAACAACATCATCAGGAATTAGAAGAACAACATCATCAGGAATTAGAAGAACAACATCATCAGGAATTAGAAGAACAACATCATCAGGAATTAGAACAACAACATCATCAGGAATTAGAACAACAACATCATCAGGAATTAGAACAACAACATCATCAGGAATTAGAAGAACAACATCATCAGGAATTAGAACAACAACATCATCAGGAATTAGAAGAACAACATCATCAGGAATTAGAAGAACAACATCATCAGGAATTAGAAGAACAACATCATCAGGAATTAGAAGAACAACATCATCAGGAATTAGAAGAACAACATCATCAGGAATTAGAAGAACAACATCATCAGGAATTAGAAGAACAACATCATCAGGAATTAGAAGAACAACATCATCAGGAATTAGAAGAACAACATCATCAGGAATTAGAAGAACAACATCATCATGAATTTGAAGAATTGGAGCAACAGGAACAGCATGTTGTTGAGGTAAATCATGTAGCAGAACCAGTAGAACTACACTTTGTTAATAACATTCTTCCTCATCCACTCGAAGTGGAATGTGCAATATGTTTATTTCAAATGATGGATGGTGAAAGAATTTCAACCATTTCGTGTGGTCATATTTTTCACAGTGCATGTCTAAATCGGTGGTTAAACAGAAGAAGAATTTGTCCATATTGTAAAGGTGTCATTGTATAGTGTTTTTCCTTATTGTAAGTAGTTATAGGGTGTGTATAGATCAGTGGCTGTTTTTATAGATCCAGATTTATAGATCCAGATTTATAGATCCAGATTTATAGATCCGGATTTTATAGATCTGTGGATTTATAGATCTCTAATTTTTGGGTTTTGTTATGAGTGTTGATTTATGGATCCACTAATATGGTTCTATAAATATAGATCCGAGATCTATAGATCCTAAATCTGTATTTTATTTGTTTTTTAATTCAAAATTTGTGCTAATCGTTGCTAATAATTCACGCTAGGGTGCACCACTCTGCAGCGGTGTTGTGATTTTTTCCCTCCACTTTTCCTCCTCTTCTACTTCCTTGTTTTGATTTCTCTCCTTTTTTCTCTCTGCTTTTTTCTCTGTGCTTTTTTTCATTGTTTGTACATAAAACAACAATGGATTTTGTCATAACCATCGATCACAATGATGTGGAAGCCGCTACTAACATTATGCAGGAGCCATTGCGAACTCAGGTTTATTAAATTCTTAATTCGTAATAAAAAATTACAACTCATTTTTTCTCTAGGTTTGTGCTACTGTATGCAACAAGAGGGAAGATGACAGCGGTAGTGATATTGTACCAGAGCAGCGATTTATGACAATAAGAACTAATAAGGTTTGCTAAATTTTAACTTTTTAATGAAAAATACATATATATATATATATATATATATTTTTTTTTTCTAGGTTTGTAGAATCATCTTATTTCTCATCTTCATGAGTAGATCTTTTTTAATCGCGATTGTTTTTTTCTTTGCGGGCATCGGCGTTGGTGGTATATGAAAAAAATATTTTATTTATTTATTTATATATTTATTTTATTTTATTTTTGTAGTTTATTACAGCGAAAATAACTGCAAGTTCTATCCCTGCACTACACCGAGCAGCTTTTATTTTTTCTCAACCGAAAAAACCGTGCCTATTAAAGATTTGATTTTCCCAGACTGAACCCGTGGTGTCATGTTTTTTCAATTTTTTCTTGTTGTGATACGTGATTTGTGATATGTGTAAAAAATTATTTACAATTGGATTTTTTAAAATGTAAACTTTTTATTAAAAAAAGTTCAAATTAATTACAATGTTTATTCACATCTCGCTTGAATTTTTTGCACGGAGCGTTTTCCCGATCCATTTTTCTTTTAAATGCACTTGTTTCGCTTTTGTTTTTTCTCCGGGTGATAAGAAGCGTCCGTATGGTCGTACAAGTAATTGAACTGTATTTCCTGACGTTTAGTTTTAAAAATGTTCAAAATTCACATTTCCTGTTATGGATTGGATTGGATGTAGAAATTCATTCATTCACTCAAAATTCTTTTATTATTTGGTTAAATTTTTGACAAAGTCCTTATTTTCTTTTGTGTATAATGTCAATTATATATATATATATATATATATATATATATATGTTTTTTTTTTTTTTTTTTTTTTTTTTTTAAAAACTCATAACAAAAAGGGGGACATTGACGTGGACCAATTAGTGCTTTCCTGTCAATAAGTAAACAAAAATAATTAGAGGTGATATGAAAAAAGGAAAAAGCATTCATTCTCAAATCGAAAATGAACGCCGATGAGTCATATATAAATATGGTAAGTACTTTTAAGAATTTTTAATTGACCTGACAAAATTCAATTTTTGCACCATTTTAGAACGATGCAAAGCAATTCGCGACGATGTGCCGCCAGGGTTTACTGGGTACGTGTTGTTGATGTGCGAGCACACGACAACAATCATTACATTTCGGTCAGGATTGTTAGAGAGCTGACTAACGCTCAAATTGGGCGACGAATTCGTCGCGCAGAAATAGAGTGTCCTCACGATTAAATGATGTAAAAAAAAAAAAAAAAAAAAAAAAAAAAACTTTTATTTTTATGCAATTTATTTATTTATTTATTTTTATTTTTTTTTTATTTTTACAGAATCAATTTTCTTATTTCGAATAAAAAATTGTTCACATTTTTATGTAAAACATCGCTAATAAAATGAAAAAACAATACTGCTTTCTTTTATTTTTTATTTTTTACGAAAAATTAAGTTTTTAAGCAGCAGATCACTTCGGCGAGGAGGAGGAATGGATGGGACGTTTTCTTTTTTAATAATAATAATAATAATATCAATAATTTAAAAAAAAAAAAATAAGATGAGTTGAATTTCATCTGTGTTGTTTTTTATGCAGGATGCTAAAGTAAAAACAACACCTGTTCCATCTTCTGCGCAATGTTTGATTTCTTTCGATTGAATTGCTCATTCTCTATCTTATTGCTACTCTACATGCAGCATGAGTGAACTTGTCCTGAAACAATTTCTGTTGGATGTGAAAATGGCATGCGACGATGCCTTGTTGGAATTACGGTAAAATATATTTTATTAATTTTTTTACTTTTCTGCCTTTTATTTTTTAATCTTTTTCTTTATTCATATAGACGAAATGAGGACCCTCCTTTGATGCCTCCACTCCCTGTTTATGACACCCCTGTCCGACGGTATGCTAAATTTTTTAATTGTTTTTCTTTTTTTTTTTAAAAAATTGATTTATTTGATTGATTATTTTGATTTTATTAAGAGGAAACGTAGTTCTTCCGTTTCCACCGAGTGCATGTGCGTCCGACACAACCATCAAGTCGATTCCCCCTCCACCTTCTCCTCCTCCTCTTCCTCCGTCCCCCTTGTCAACCGGGGAGGAAATGAAGAAGAAAAAAGCTGTTTATTCGGAGGTCAAGATACCGCCGCCTGCCGTACCTGTTAAACCGAAGGCAGGGGGATGCTTTCGCAGCATGGAACCGACACCAACTGATGAGGAATTGGAATTCGAGAGGCAGGACGTGCTTCGACGCAGCTGCCCAGAGCGGACGCGCAATTTGTCTTGTAAACGCAAGAATTTTCTCTTAAAAAACTTGAAATTTAAAAAAATAACAAAATAAATGTCTAAATTGGTGGTTAAACAGAAGAAGAATTTGTCCATATTGTAGAGGTGTCATTGTATAAATAGTGTTTTTCCTTATTGTAGAGGTATAATTATTGAATAATAGTTGAATATTTTTGAAAAATTTAATAACTTTTTTTAAAAATAAAATGTAATTTATTTATAACAAAAAAAAAATTCATCAAAAAAAATTACAAAAAAAAAAAAATGTTTGAAAATTAAAATAAAATTAATTTTTACATTGATATATGTGTACAGTTCTAAAAAGATGTATCTAAAGTAAATGAATTAATCTTCAAGCCTTTAAATCACAAATTGAGAGATATCGACGAAACAACGAGGAACATCGTGCCGTAGCCAACACTGTTGAAATACAAGAAGGACAGGGGGACGGGATGGAACCAGCACCGCCACTTCCGGAATATCCCCATCTCACCGCGGAAAATTTGTTTGTACTGACTGAAGCAGATATGTTGCTAGGCAATGTAATAACGAGTTTTTCTTATTGGACCCTCCCGACACATTTGACCCAACAAAAATGAAAGGCCACTATGTCTTGGTGCATTATGCTGGAGATGAATCGATTATTGTTCCTCGAATTCACGGTAATTCTTCTGCGACCGATCGCATTTTTGTTACTACCGGTAGTTCGAAATCTGTCCTGGCCACAATTAAAGAAAAAGTTACCGATCTGATTAAACCAAAAAAAATATACCAGCAGAATTTGAAAGCATGTGAAAAAGAACTAGCAGAACATTTCAATGATCTCAAACCGACATTGGCACCACGCGATATTAAGCAAGTCAAGAATGTGCAATTTGCAATTTGGAGAGCAACTCACATTTTGCAATGTAAAATTTTTTCTCTTATGGAACTTTGGAAACAAGATTTTGGAGGGGCCATTCTACACTTTGAATTAATTCCGACTACAATCGTCATCTTTGGAAATCTTTTGATTATAACGCTTGCCGACCGATTGTTGAAAAAAAGCCAAAAAAAATCACGACATTGGACAGGTTATTTCCTACGATACGACATTTAACTGTACAGATGCATATGTTAGTGTACTAGTCGTTAGAAATATTGAACTAATTGGCAATCCAATTTTTCCCTGTTTATTTATGTTCCAAGAGACAAAAACAACATTGGTTTACGAGGCTTTTTGGAGAATAGCAAATAGATGCTTGGGCTTATCGTCTTACCAATCCATTCTGATTACGACTGACCGGGAACCTTCCATCACTAACTCGTTTACGTCAGTCATTGGAACTGATAATATGATTTTTTGTCGGAATCACATTTTAACAAATATCCAAACTTGGCTTGCGAAATCCACCGATTATACTCTGTGTGTGTTAATGATGTTGAAATGCTTTTAGACTGTGAAACGATCGACCAATTTGAAATAACGAATTGCAATTTCACATGAGTACACACATGGTTTCCCACACAAGAGACAGACTATTTAAATGCTCTTTGTGGGCCGAAGAGTATGCCCAAGTACAGCTTTTATAAAAACACATCATGGTCTCTCACTCAGGAGAGAAGCCATTTTGGTGCCATTTTTGCACCAAAACGTACATGACATCTCACTCTTTGAAAAGAAAGAAAAAAGGTACACATTAACTAACAATTAATTAAAAATTAATTACTCTCTGCTAATTAATCAATTACTTTGTAAAATGACACAACACAGATGACAAGCGCGTGGCCTGTCTCATTTCGGTCACATCTAACATTCTGTTATGTTTATTTTTATTTTTGATAATTAAGATTACATTTTGAAAAGAAAGTGGTGTTCGATCGGGTTTTCCCATTACCACACCCTGAAATAAAAACAAGAACAGTAAACTAGGATCTCATTATTTCACACGAAAAAGTTATTTTAGTGAAAAGAATTAAAAAGTAATGACAAGATTCAAACATGTTTCGCATACAATAATTGTTATTGAACAATTAACAATTTCCGAAAATCCGATTTTCTGATTTTTTTTTAAAAATATGAGTATGTGTTAGTAAACTCGAACTTGGTTTTTTTTATGTTCGTGGTCTTTGTCTTAAGTGTGAAAAGTCATCATCATCGTCTTTGTGAAGCGATTCGGATCAGCCTTACTTATTTCACATGAAAAAGTTATTTTAGTGAAGAGAATTAAAAAGTAATGACAGTAAGTAATGGTAGCCATCAACACGTGGCACATAATGTGATTTTTGCAACACTCTCCGTCAGATGACATCAACATTTTCACCAAGCTTGAAGGAAATGAAAAAACTTTTGGATACATTTCTAGCTTTTGCCAGAATTTCAAATTTCTGTGATCAAAGAAGTAATAGCTTGGAACGAAATACCACTAGATTCTCTATTTATTGCATTATTCCAAATGCAGAGAAATTATATTTCCGAATTTAATAAAGCCATTAGAGGACTTGGAAACTATAGCAAAAAAGCAAACATATGGGTTGAGGTCATGCCACCTCGACCATCGTCACGCGGGAACAGCCTGCCTAGGTCCATCGAGCAGCCAGATCTAATCTCCCAGGCGCCGCAAGCCAGCCCGGATGCGAAAGCGGTCAAGGAGGCCGTACAACGCGTACAACTACGGCAAAATGAAAAGATGCAATCGCTCCCGCTACTCCACGATTGCGGATATTCCGGAATTCATGTGGTCGTTAAGAGGATTTCGCGAAACCTTTCCTCGGGGTACGCTGGAGTGGCAATGTCCAATGCGTCTCAGCCAGAAGACTTGCCTCCATGCCGAACCCGAGTTGTGGACCAGGTTTTTCTACACCGTAGCCCAAATTTAGCTTGGGATGTCAGAGCACAAGACGTGTGTGCTCTTCTGTTTGGACCGTAGCCAGATTGGTCAACTCGAGGCCCTGATAGCTGTGGTATGCTCAATTCTTGACCCACGCACCGAGTCTGCGACGAAAATGAAATGTTCATTCTTGTCTGGCTTGGTGGATGAGGAATGATAAGATAGCCTGACGAAATTCGAAAGGGAGTAATAAACAATGCGAAATTTTGTGACATCCCCTCAGAAATAAAAAGGAACTGACATGGGGCGGAACAGCTGAAATAGCCTTGCGGCTGGATAAAAGGACTATTATGAGTGGCGGAGAGAGATGATGAGTGAGCGTATACCAAGGTGATGTGAAGAACTAAGCTTCAAGAGAGATTCAGGAGAACAAGGAATCTGTTCGTGTAGCTCTTCACGAGTTTACATTTACAATTGGCTTGAAAGCAGCCGGTGGCCAATTGTATCTAGCAACTGTACGAAGTCCGGTACCCATCCGACAAAACCACAACTTGCCCGTGACAAGAAGTTGCCCAGCGATGCCAAAGGAACCGACTGAAGGAGGAGTTAGCATATTTATGGGCCCGATTTTATTACACCAAATATGCATTTGCACATGCATTTGGCTGAGTGCATATATGATTATGGACCTGTTTACACATTTTGGGCCTTTCCATTTGCGACGAACGGCGAGTTCTCAACCTTAAAAAACAATGCAAACCCAATTAATTTGGGCAAACAAAACATTTAATCGCACGCACTTCCTCGCGACTGCTCTTCGTCGAAAACGGGAGAAAGCAGCATCCAGCAGCACCAACCGCTAAATGAGACGTAAGGAATGACTGTGAAAATTAATAAGTTAAATAAACCTAATTTTATTTTGTTTTCTGTTTGTTTTATTTTGTTAGTAAAAATAGTCGACCAGACCCGCAGAGGAACGTTTGACAGTGTCTACAAAGGGACACAGAAACCCACTGACGAGATCACATCTCAAGCCGAGAGGAACCGCAAGTGAAAAACCACCTGCAGGAACTCAGTTCAGTGACTGACGAGATAACCAGGCCAGACAGTTTGTAACACGTTTTACTGTTGAATGTATTTGACTTTGTTGTTTTTATTGTTTTCTTGTTTGGTGGTTGGTTTCTTTCTGGGGATTACTGGTGATGGAGAGATTAAAATATTTTGGGAATACAAAGCGAATTATTGTCTTTGATCCTTGAAGAGATTGAGTGAGACAGGAAATACAGTTAAATTGATTGCATACCCATACCCATACCGTACGTTTCTTATCGTCCAGATTTTCAACCGCAACAAACCATAAAATGAACTCCGAAACTGCGGTAACCTTTCTCCAAAAATATGGTAAGTGATTTAAAGATTTTTTAATGTACTTGGTAAAAAAAATTCAATTTTTTCTCAACATTTTAGATGGTGTAAGCAGATTCGCAATACCATACCGCTGGTGCATACGGGGTTTGTATGCCTCAAGTGCGGTGAGTAAGACTTGCTCCAATTCTCACTTCAAGAAGTAACACAAACTGGTTCCACGTGTCATCCATGGGCGGTAATACGAGCCACTTGAACCTTGAAGTTTAATTGCCTAGCTTAGATTTAATGCCAATTCCAAAGGCGACAAAAAGAGTCCTATGCAATCTGTCAGTTGGATGTTTCCTGCCAGAGTGACCTACTCCATTGATCAATTCTTGACCTTTGTTAGTTTGTGATGTGCATTCGTCCAGCGCCCTCTATGTGAATATTTGAATAAACCAGTCACGTTAATTCCATTACACGCAATGGCTGCTTCTTTGGCTGCAGTTTGGGATGATGCCGATTGGGTGCCAGAATGCATGAAAGAATTTTTGGTACCTAACTTGAACGAAGCCAGGCTGTGTAAATTTGAAGAATGGGCAGCCTACGACGCGGGACTTGGTCACTCGCAACACACGGCTGAGCAGTCGTAATCTACAACAATCAACCCAAGAACCTAATAATTGGCGACGAGGATGATTCAAATCAACAATCAACATCCAGATGCAATATTGTATAAACTATGATTGTGTTTCTTTGAAATTTTGATGCTTTTTGTGACATTTTTGGACTGTTGCTGACCGCGTGCTTCTCAAGTAGGCCTAGTCTCTGTAAGTTCGAATTTTTTCGTGTTTTTGCTGCTTTTGCTCATTTTTGCCATCAAAAATGACCTTATTCCGTGGGGCACCACAAGAATACGATCCAAATGACGACGAGGAGCTGTGCTGCATGCAGATGAACAGCGTTTTTGTCTGCAACAAAATTGTGAACGATGCCGAAAAAGTTTACACGCTGTTGGCGAACGTCGATATGCCCACCTTCAAGCATTGACAAGAACATTGTTTGCTGATCCACGTTATATTAATACGAGAATTAATTGAAGTGAATGACACTCCATTCGATACAGTGATGTAAAGCTTAAGCTATCTGTATAGTTTTTATTTTAAAGGTTATGTCAAAGCAGGATACCACGTTAAAGTGAACACCCAATGAAAAGAAATGTCAAAGAAAAGCAGGAAGAGATAACAGTCAAGAGTCAAATATCAGCAACTGTATTTTTCAAATCCACTCAAAAGAAAACATGGCAAACAGAGCCACAGAAATGTTTTTGATGAAATGCAGGCATATTTTCAACAGAACAGAGCACAGAGGACTCCATCAACACCACCACCACCACCACAAAACCTGCCACCACTTGCACCACTCCAGTGGATGAATTGTCAACCAAGTGACTTAGAAATCCAGTTTGTATATGGCCATGTGCAAGAACACTTTGCGCAACAAAATGTGTACATCACAACGTTAGAGAGAAACCTGGAAATGTCACAAAACCAGTTGGCAATAGTGCAGGAGCGTCTACGCGTTACAGAAACACCTTTAGCAATGAGAAATCAATAGCAGCAACAGTTTGTGCAACCAGTACTAATTTATTTATCAGATGATGAAGAAGAGGTTTATCAGCCAGTTCAAAGCCACATACAAAAAATATTGCAGACCAACATTCTTCCATTTGCCAAAAATAAACATGCCCAGGGATTGGATTTTCCAAAAAGATAACCTCAAACATACTTAAGGAGCGGTTAAGGAGTTGTACTCGTGGACCTCTCATCTTTGTCAGACAGTGACAGCAGTGAAAGTGACAGCAGTTTACCACCGTATTTGTATATCGACAAAGATCGCCAGCCAAGTCGCAGTACAGACGCCAAAGAAATTGATCCAGATCAAAAAGAAAAAACCAGATCAAACAAAAAAAAAATGTGTTCTCGACTGACCATCCCAATTTCCAGATTTAAACGCAATTGAGCCTACTTGGGACATTCTTGACAGGCAATGTGGAGGGTTCAACCAAAAAATAATCACCAGAGATTTGATAAGTTACCCCTTAAGTTACCCCTTAAGACGGCATTTGTTTACTCATATAAGGAAAAGACCATTTAAATGTGATTCGTGCGATTATTCGTCCAACCGAAATTACCGCTTAAGACAACATGTGTTAAGATGTCATTGAAGTCTCGAACCGAGCCATACGCAAAAAATTAGCATTTAAACTCGTGTAGAAACATGTTTATATATAAATTCTGTATATTGTATAACGAATTCTTTTATTTAAATTACAGGTAGTTAATTTTAATCTCTGGTAACGGTAGTTAAGTAGTTAAAACTATGGAAATTTTCCGATGGTCACTTATAATAATTTTCTTCTACTACAATTTACATCCAAAATATGCCGTTATTTTAATTCGTTCACGGCACAGCACGCCAACAAAAAAAAAAATACCGGTCGTGTTCACTTGAGAAAGCCGTTTTTGGAGACTTATGACAAGTTTTATTAGATATTTTTTTTTCTGCGGTGTGAGATGCCACGCACGCTTGCATCGCCGTTGCACACGTCTCGATAGACTTACTAGGATAGCACTGTAATAGTATAACTATACGAAAATTAGAATAATAAAATAAACGATTTTTTTTATCCAAACAACTTATTTTAATGTCAAAATTACATATTACTGTTTAAGCTTAAGTGCATGCAGATTAGAATTCGAAGTGTAAATGTTTTCTTTTTATGTATACAAAGAAGCCACATGTTTTAAGATTACACGTGTTTTTAAGATTGTTTTACCTCGGTTTTCATACAACCAATGCAAAATTACAATTATTTTTAGTTACACGAATTGCAGCAACAACTGCTCGAAATTAAACAAGTGTTCATGTCACCAGTTTCATTTAGGAATGAGGGCATGGGAATCTACACCTTTAAGCACAATAAGCAATCTTGATTGCCTCCTCCGCCTCCAGGCATGCCCAAGAAAGCCGATAAGCAATGGACACGACATCCAAGGTCGATGAACCAGACAAGAGGTGCTCCACCGAATTTTTACCAGAAACTGCCTAAAAAAAAGTAATGCTGCCACGTTCAACTCGCTGAACAACATTAAAATGAGACTAATCAATGGGTTTTACCTGATAACAGAAAATCTGATTTTGGAAATCCACCTTTATTTTCCGGTGCATTTTTAAATTTTTGTTTGTTTATTTTAGATATGAAATAACAAAATATATCATATTTATTTTTTATTACCTTAACGACATAAAAAGATATTAAGTCATAAATTGTATTTTTCCACATTGCTAATGAATTGACGAGCAATCAACAGGAAAGCCCTGTGAAAGGAACTCAGGAAGAGGAAATGTCATAAAATATCGATTTGATGCGAGACGTTTGTGTGACTTCATTTTAATTGTGTGTTGCTGATTAATTCTATACATTTCTCCTTTTCTTTATAACAGGAGAGTTGCGTACATGCGAAACTCGAAAGCAGCAATGCTGGGAAAAACACGTTGTTTCAAAGAATGAAGATGTTGATTGACAAATTTACCTGTGCTACGTGTAGCGAGGCAGAAGAAAAAATTAGACAACTGCAGAATACGATCATCAATCTGCAGACACAGGTGGATAAAAAAGACATGGAGTGTCAATCTTTCAAAAATCATAATATAACAAACGATCATGCTAAAGGCAACCCAGAAGAGCTTTTTGTCTTCAACACACAAGTAATAGGTATATGAGAAGTCTATTTCGATAAATTAAAAAAAAATCTTCCTCTTTAAGAATCATCTAACGATGTGGATGAAATTACATTTCTACATGGGTCATCGACACCAACTGCTCAAATACAACCAGACGTACATGTAAAAAAAACGTTTACCATCAATTGTATAATTATTCTTAATAATTAATTACAATTTTCATTTACAAAGAAAAACTGGAAGTTGTGGAAGGAATTGAAGTTTATTGTTCGAAAGCAAACAACCAATCAACCCATACAGCCGCCTCAAGGGCTGAGAGAGAAAGATTTTGACAAAGGGCCACAATCTTTACGACGAGCCGACGCCATTCGTCTTACCACGTTGAGATCACCCGACTCAAGTCAATAAAGATTTTGGTTCTTACTCATTAAATTTTAGATTAGA
The DNA here is from genome assembly GCA_949358305.1 of Strigamia acuminata. Lineage (NCBI taxonomy): Eukaryota > Metazoa > Arthropoda > Chilopoda > Geophilomorpha > Linotaeniidae > Strigamia > Strigamia acuminata. The sequence continues at coordinate 31,601,371 of OX442314.1, read as the reverse complement.
CGAATTAGCATAAAAATATTCGTAAGAAAAATAACAATGATTTTTTTCTCTCCAATATTGCAGTTGCAACGGAGATAAGATTTCCCAGAATCCCGAGATCATTAATTGTTGAAACAATCTCTTCTAAAATTCATGAGTTACGATTGAAGTAAGTACAAGTAAGAGGTCCGAGATAAGGTTTCCGAATCCCCGAATCTTTAAATTTTATAAAAAATCATAATCAACCATAATTTTTGTTAAGATTTCATTGTTTTCAACTCATCTCTTTGATAATTATGCATTGAGTCTCTTTAATAATTAGGCATATAGTCTCTTTTTTTCCACTTGTATGAAGTGTTCTTCAATTTTCATAGTTGGAACATGAATTTTGAGGACCAAATTACGTCTCGCGTACCGAATTGAAGGATTCGGTAACCGTGACTCACTCGAGTGGTCCGTAAAGAAGGACACGCCCGGACCATTGTGGAATGCTCTTTTGTTTCATCAAGAAAAAAGGTAGAAATTAAAGAAAATAAACCTTTTACTTTGTTTACATATGTTAATTTTTTAATTCAAAACACAAAAGAAGAAAAAAAAATTGAAATTTCATCAATTTTCCAGGCGCTAGTGACATCTGGTGGTAAAATTCAGAAACAAAAAAATGTAAACAAATGCAGCTAACGTCATGATCGGGGTCACGGCTTTGAACTTTCTCAAGAATTCACACACATTAAAATGCCAAAAGTCAGTTGTTATGACCACATGCAAAGACATGTGTTGAAAGAAAAAATCCAACACACATTCCCAATTCCCCATTTTCCTCACCCCCAACACTCATTTCCAAAAATGGCAGCAATGAGCGGAGAACCCCTCACCTTCGAGGCAAAAATCAGTAAGTGTAATTTTTTTTTTTTTACATTAGATGAAAAATTAATTGTTTTCAACCAAGGAGTATGCCAAGTTATGCGAGAAAGCATGCCGAACAACCGAACGCATTGATAGGAATGAGATGCAGACGACATCAGAATCGTCACATTGTCATGGTAGAAATAACGAAGCAAATGTCCGACTTGGAAATTGTTCTGAACATCGAAGAAGCAGAAGAGAAATGTCAAGGCAATTAAAAGTAAGCCGACTTGTATTTTTTGTAATAGAAATTTTTAATTTTAATTTTGTAATTATTTAAAGTACACAGGTATTTGATGAATACAGCCAACGTGTAAAAGAGATTAAATATCTAAAGAAAGTCACTGACAACCAACGACGAAATATTGACAAACTAATACGAGAAATTAAAACAGTGAAAGCAGCTGGCTCCCCGAACTTGAGACGTGGGTAAAAAAAATCGACGATAATTTTGGACGTCACTTGAAGAGGGTTGGAAGCGTGGGAAATGTTTCCCTCGAGAAGGACAAAAACAACGAAGCGAGTAGCGGGCGATATGCGAAATTGCGCGAAATTAACGGGCGTGTTTTGTTTTACCCTTTTTTAAGTACGCAATCAGTCTAAAAGTGACGTTTCGAGACCACGGCCAGAGTACCATAGCAGAATGTATTACAGAGTATGATGGGACGGTTGTAGGTGTGGTGTGCCCTTCGGCACCAGCACGGGTGATGGGTACTCAGACCCCTAGACAACGGATTAAAGGCCAAAACCAACAATCCGGAGTCCCTGTCTCCATCATAATGTGGAGGTCCGGGCACACCCACGGTAATCATTCCCCAAATTGCCGTGAAAGAGACGACCCGTCACAATTGGGGGCCCCGTCCGGAATAGGAACTACGAGAATACGATGCAAATGACGACTGGGAGCTGTGCTGCATGCAGATGAACAGCATTTTTGTCTACAACAAGATTGTAAATGATGCCAAAAAAGTTTACACGCTGCTGGCGAATGTCGGTATGCCCACCTTCAAGCATTCATTGTCAACTGAATGAAAGTGAATGACAAATGTCAAATGACAAATGACAAAGCAGGATATCACATTAAAGTGAACACCCAATAAAAAGTAATGTCAAACAAAAGCAGGAAGAGATAAAAGTCAAGAGCCAAATATCAACAAGTGTATTTTAGTACATCCAAATTCACTCAAAAGCAATCATGACAAATCAAGGAAGAGCATACAGAAATGTATTTGATGAAATGGAGGATTATTTTTAGCAAAACAGAACACAGGGGGAAACAACCACCAACACCACCACCACCACCAACAGTTTGGATGCGATATGCTGATGTTTGACGAATTCGGTTTTGTGTTGAACAAAATTCAAAATTGGGACTGGAGAATGAGATTCTGTCGAGATGTTTTTCATGCGAACGCGCACCCTGCCAACATTACAGATGTTGATGCAGATGATGTTGCTAGATTGATAAAAAATGCCAAAGATTTAGACTCTGAAAATAAACGTCAAAATCGGAAACTATCACGGAATATCGAAAGGAATCCTCAAAGGAATCCTCTACCACCACTCCTTCCACGAGGAGGGGGGTTTACCTATTACCAATTAGCAATTTCCTACTCACAATAAACAAAATAATTAGGGGGCATGATAAGAACAGGAAAAAAGCAACCATTTTCAACCGCAAAATGAACTCTGTAACAGCTGTAAGGTTTCTTCAGAAATATCGTAAGTGGTTTAAAGATTTTTTAATGGAGTTGGACTCTACTTTCCTTTTGGAATCGATGGCAGAGAGAATATTTGACAGACTTAAAAACACAGTCTGGAAAATCGAGATTCCTCGAGTTGAAAGTGGGCGACGTCGTGTTGGTTGAGGAACAAGGCCGACCCCGGCTCCAGTGGAAGATGGGCCGTGTCACTGAAGTTCGCATTGGAAAGTGAATGACACTCCATTCGATACAGTGATGTAAAGCCTAAGTTTTCTGTATAGTTTTTATTTTAAAGGTTATGTCAAAGCAGGATATCACGTTAAAGTGAACACCCAATGAAAAGAAATGTCAAAGAAAAGCAGGAAGACATAAGTCAAATGCCAAATATCAGCAACTGTATTTTCAAATTCACTCAAAAGAAAACATGACACAGAGAGCACCCAGAAATGTTTTTGATGAAATGCAAGCATATTTTCAAGAGAACAGAGCACAGTGGAGACCACCACCATCACCTGCCGCCACTTGCACCACTCCAGTGGATGCACCGACAGCCAAGTGACAAGGAAATCCAGTTTGTGTATGGTCATGTGCTAGAACGACTTGCTCAACAAACTGCACAGATAACATCATTAGAGAGAGACTTGGAATTCTCTCAAAACCATTTAGCCACGGTGCAGGAGCGACTTCGGATTGCAGAAACAACATTAGCAAATCAACCACAGCAACAGGTTGTGCAAGCGGAAGACGTTATTTACTTATCAGAAGATGAGGAGGAAGACCAGCAGCTACCAGTACACCACCTCCAATTCCACGTCAACCTCAAGAGTTAGACCCAAAAACAGTAGAGGTGGATTCCACTGAAGTTTGTGTCATCTGCCAGTATAAGATGAAAAAAGATGAAGTTGTAGTGAAACTAAACTGTAGACACTCTTTCCGCTACCAGTGTTTTTTGCGATGCGGTTATGACAACGAGACATGCCCCATCTGTAGAGTCTTATGGTAGACAGTGGCAGCAATCAGTGGAGAGCCGCTCACATTCGAAGATAAAATTAGTAAGTTTAATTTTTTTTACATAAAGTAGATGAAAAATTAATTATTATAAAAAAAATGAGTGTGTCAGGCAATGCGGGAAAGCCTACCGAACAGCACTAGTTGGAATGACATGTGGTGATCGTCACCAAAATCAGCACTTTATCGTAGTGGAAGTAACAAAGGAATCAACCCCATAAACCACGTAACAAAGTGGTGGTATAAGCTTAAATCCAATTGAGCCTATGTGTGACATTCTTGACAGGCAATATGGAGGGGTTTAACCAGAAAATAATAAGCAGAGATTTGAAATGTTGCCCTCGTTTTTCATACAACCAATGTTAAATTACAATTATTTTTAGTTTCACGAATTGCAGCAACAACTGCTCGAAATTAAACTGTGTTCATGTCATCAGTTTCATCTGGGAATGAGGACATGGGAATCTATACATAAGCATTCTTATGCAATCATAAGCAATCAATCAATCAATCATCAATCAATCATCAGCAATCAATCATCAGCAATCAATCATAAGCAATCTATAAGCAATCTTTATTGCCTCATCCGCCTCCAAGCATGCCCAAGAAAAGCCGAAAAGCAGAAGAGACCACAGCCAAAATCGATGAGACGGACAAGAGACGCTCCGTCGAATTTTAACAAGAAACATCCTCGAAAAATATAATATTTTATATAAACCAAATATAGAGAGGAGCCACGAAAAGCTGACGAAATTGGAGTTCGTCGTAGTGAAATCTGTCTACGATGACGAATCAGACAGTGATGGTATGCTAAACACATCACTTGTCGGTTCCGATGATGAGAGTAGTGGCGCTGATGATCATCGATCGGTAATAAAGAAAAGGCGATTAATTTTGAGGCCATCGAAACTAACACCGAAGTAGTTATTTTTTCTTCTTTAATTTCAAATTTCTTTATGAACCAGAACCATCCAAAAATATTTGAAATATTTGAAATGCTAGTCAAGTTCAACCCGCTGAACAACATTCCAATGAGGCTAATCGATGGGTTCGACGACAATTTTTACGAAATATGGTCACGTTACATGAAGATTCCATTGGAAACCCAAAAATTGTCAATGGCATTTATGTTTGAAAATCACTTTACTGGGAAGTAATTACTCTTGATGGAAAAAAGAAATGGCAGTGGCACATATGTACTAGGGATGTTGGGGTTTTGTACGAGGTTTAAGTGTGAATCAGGGAAACCAGTGGCCATTAAGTATTGTAATAAAACAAATGTTCGTTTTGAAAGTGTTTCAGGTCTATCAATGCTACAACCTGGTTAACTTTTTCCAATTTGTGACAAATAAACATTGGGAAAAAAACAATAATAGGTAATGGAGGAGAAACTAGTCAACAGGTAACAAACCATCCAATGATAACGTGGGTAGAAAACCAAATCAAAACCAGAGGGCCAAGGTAGTAAAATATAAAAATTATCATTTTACACAAATGGCCACTTAACAACTAACAAATATTGAGAAAAAATAGTTGCAGTGGATACAAAACAAGATCCTGGAACAATCGATCTCAAAAATTGAATCAAGAACAACCAACAACAGCATCTGCACAAATATTTTAGGAATGTTCTGAATAAAATATTGGATAAAGTAGATTCATGTAAAAATGTGGTATAAAATCATGTAAATGCCACATGTAGGATTGCAGGCTTACAATACAAATAAATGTAAATGCCACAATCTTGTAGAATTTGCAGGCTTACAATACAAATAAATGTAAATGCCACAATCTTGTAGGATTTGCAGGCTTACAATACAAATAAATGTAAATGCCACAATCTTGTAGAATTTGCAGGCTTACAATACAAATAAATGTAAATGCCACAATCTTGTAGGATTTGCAGGCTTACAATACAAATAAATGTAAATGCCACAATCTTGTAGGATTTGCAGGCTTACAATACAAATAAATGTAAATGCCACAATCTTGTAGGATTTGCAGGCTTACAATACAAATAAATGTAAATGCCACAATCTTGTAGGATTTGCAGGCTTACAATACAAATATATCAACCATAAGATATATTTTTTTTTAAATTGAAAGCAAGACAAACTGCATGTAACCAGAGCTCTCTTTTGGTTCCACTGGGACTAGTTCAAGTCGTCAGTTTCTCCAGGGGTGACCACGTGAAGGTTGAGAGTTGGATTTTACACCCCCTAATTCACTATTTAACATTTACTTAGTTCGAACAATCCAACACATTTCGTCCGGCAATTCTATTACCAATCAATGCATGTATGAAGAAAAAATTAAAAAATTAAAATATAAATAATAAGTAAAAAATAAAAAGTGACCACTCCCTTGAAATATGACGCACGGATGGAATGTTTAACAAAAACAAGTTGAGAAATTCGAATTAAGTAGTGAAATAAACCAGATGCATCGCTGAACAAACTTACTTAAGAACATTACGTTGAAAAAATTATCCATCTGAGGACAAAATTTTACCGAAATAAACCACGATCAGCAACGACGAAGCACACTCACAAACCGACCGACTGACGCCTTCCTTTGAGAGAATGATAAGTACGGGGTTCACAGGCGCAAATACACGATCTCCGATCAAGATAGAACAAATCCTTAGTGTCTTTTCTCTTGTTCGGAATCAGAGAGTTTAAAATTCAGAATGATTTAAATAAAAATAAGCACAGATTTTAGTTTTCTGAAAACATCCCAAGATTATTATCAAGAATGAATAAGTCGGAGAGAAAACACTATCAATCAAAGCTAACGTAGTGACAGTTGAGTCCACCCGATGGCGCATCTGTCGCATGGAAAAGAAATGCCCGGCAATTTAAAAACAAAATTAAAAATCGGAAATTATATTTACGGTATTATAATTCATTCAAATAATTGTGTCGACGACATAATTTATAGTCCAATTCATGAAATGTGCCGATTGGTTCGTGCATTTACAACGTCATGCCCATTGTTTCTCGGAAGTACAGTTTAAGCCATAGAACCCTGTCACAACACCAACCTCGAACGGACAGCAAGACGACTAGTCCTTGTTTATGGCGCTGACGGACCACTGTACCACAGCATGCGTGCAATGTCTCAGTGCGACGATCACTTAGCAGACTTGATAACCAACCTGTCTCGGCAATTCTTATTTTCATAGATTAGTCGTTTTGGAAAGATTTTTACAGTGATTTCAGCCAGTATTCTTTGGATGGGCCGCTCCTGGTAGCTTGGAAAAAACCTTAGAAATTAATAAACAGGGTTTTTAATTTAATTATCTCAATACATACGATCGGGATTTCTACTCATCTGATTCGCAGCCTCGCTCGAGAAGTCCTAATGCCAGAGAATCTGCTTCTGTTCTTGAATTGGTGGCCAGGGTTGATGTAACTGGAAATAACAAATTAGTTTGTTATTGCTTTCATTATTTTATCAGTTTCTTGATTGCGCGGAAATTAATTCGCCTTGGACTCTTGATTACAGGCGACCTTTGAATGGAGGAATTCGTTCTTCAATCTGGAATTAGAAATAATGTTTAGAGTTATGTTTGATTTAAATGTGATGATTGTTTACCTGAATTAACACGATTTGATGGTTTGACTCATGTGGATGTACTTGATAAGAGTATCGTTTGGCTTTGAACAAAATGCAGGGTACACCCAAATTGGGGTACCCCAATTTGGGTACCCAAGTGCAATGAAATGTATTTATTTAAAAATAAAAACTTTCACTTTTCTTTAAAATTTGTAGTAATTTGACATTATTTAAGACATTTATATAGATGACAACATTGATTGTGAATTATTTTTCCCACTAATACAGTATAACTAATTCGTTTTTATAACATAAATCATTCCTGCTTTTTGGTTTTACAAAACCAGGAGGAGTTGCTCAATCAACCAGGGAAAAATATCTCTGTTTGGATGGTAACAGGATGTCGCATAAATACTGGTAAAGGGTAGAGTTTTTCTTTCTCAATAAATAGGAATATACTGAAAACTGGTAATTCTAATTGTTAATGTTAATTTGTAGGCTGAATTCATTGACTTGACTTTGGAGTCCAGTGATGTAAGTAATAATTGTAAAAAAAATACGCCATATCGTGTGTTTACCATGTGCTCTATTATAGGATGAGTTTCATGAGTCATTTCATGATACGAGACAAATCAAACTGGAACATGATGATCTCAAAATGGAACAGAAAAATGACAGGATTGAAATGGAACAGACAAATGACAGGATTGAAATGGAACAGACAAATGACAGGATTGAAATGGAACAGGCAAATGACAGGATTGAAATGGACAGACAAATGACAGGATTGAAATGGACAGACAAATGACAGGATTGAAATGGAACAGACAAATGACAGGATTGAAATGGAACAGACAAATGACAAGATTGAAATGGAACAGACAAATGACAGGATTGAAATGGAACAGACAAATGACAGGATTGAAATGGAACTAGAAAACCAGGATCATGAATTGCAGGCATGTATAAAAAATAAAAGCACCATATTATTGAAAAACACTGATTTTTAATGAATTTACCGGTAAATCGATTATTAGTGATTTTTAGCTAATTTAAATAGATTTTGATTATTTTTAGCTAATTTAAATCGATTTTGTTGATTTTTTTAAAATGATTTGAATTGATTAATGTTTTTTTGTTTTATAGAGATCGTAATAATCATAATAAATATGCATGTTATCAAATTATTTCATACAGGAATTTATCAGAGTCGAGTTTTAGAAAAACAATTGTGACAGTTACTATTAAGGGTGAAGCATTCAATTTAGTTTTTGTGCGTTATTATTATTTGAAGGATGGAGATGTACCCATTAAGGTCCAAGGTCATGGCAATAGAAAAGACAAGGCTGTGCCATTTTATCGCAACTGCGATTCAACCAAAAGACAACTAAGCTCTACACATGGGTGTGTGAAAAGAAATCACTTTACAGTTGCAAAAGATGTAGGTGGATTGAATGTATCTGCTGCAAAGATACCTAGAAATCAAAGACAAGCGTCATACGAAAAGAATAAATTCAATAAGCCAAGTAGGGATCCATTAAGCGAAATTATTCAACTTATGAAGGGTAGATTGCAATGTTTTATCCGTGAAGCATCATTTACTGAGGTTTCACCTCGTGTAATACTGTTTACTGATGATATGTTAAATCAAGTTAGTGACTTTTGTGTGACAACAATCCCAAATTTGTATCTATTATTGGGTTTGATGTAACTTTTATAACTTGGCAATTTTTTTCCTCGTTACAACATTCAAAAATAAAAAAATTGCAAGTTAAACAAAAAGAATATTTCCCAATATTTTTGGGACCAATGATGCTGTGTATGACAAAACTGGAAGATGATTATCAATATTTCTTTCAAACATTACTAAGACTAACAACCTAAACTGAGAAAACTATTCGCCTATGGCTCAGACAATGAAACAGCATTAAAAAATGCATTGGTTAGTGTTTTTCCAGATGCTGTAGGTCTTCTTTGCGCAATGCGAGAAAGAATATCAAAGAATAATTAAGAGAATTTGAATTTTCTTTTGACTCAATCAAAGGAATTATTGATTACATTTTTAATAAGGAAAGTGGTTTGTTATATAAAGAATCAGCAGAGGTTTTTTTCAGTGAAATGGATGTAAGAGAAGCAAAATGGCACAGTACTTATGTAAAAGAAAACAAATTGCAGCAGTTTTTTAATTACTTTTACTCTAACAAACTGAATGATCTTGGAGAAATAACATCATCTGGTGTGATGTTACAACATAACTTAGAAGATAAGCCATTTGTTAATAATCATGCCTGAATAATGTCATTAAGATTTGACAAAACCAAAAAACAACCAAAATGGACTCATTTATTGATGACATGTTTGATTTGGTTAAAAGTCAAGATTATGATTTGCAGAAAGCAGTTTTAAACATGGCCGGGCCTTATACTGTAGCTCCTGAATTTGCTCATTTGAAAACAAAGGCGGAATTTGCCAATTTAACTCTGCAGGAACGACAAAAAATTGTAGCTAGATTTCAAAAAGCTCTCATTAAATCGCAGCAATTGAATGTAGTTGTCAGTGGAAATAAATCAAAAAGCAGTTTTCAAATAATTGACATGGATAAATTAAAACCTAAAGAAATATAAAGAAATATATTTCATCAAAAAGAAAGCTGAGCAAATTTTAAATAGTAACAGTTTAGTTGAGGGTTTAAGCATTGGTTCGTTTTATGTGAAGAGTACAAACAGTGATAGACCAAACGTTGTGAATGAGAGGAAATCAGGAAATTTTTCTTGCACTTGTGATAGTTACAAAACTAATCAGTTGTGTAGTCATTCAGTTGCTGTGTCAGTCAAGAAGAATGAGTTAGAAAAATTTGTATCTCATTACCAAACAGAAAAGTCAAGAAACATTACAAAAATGATGACAAGTAATTTGGCTAATGCAGGTAAAAAAGGCTGCAGTGATTTAAAATCCACAAAATCAGCTGATCAATGTGTTGAAAGCAACCCGAGTTCTGCTGAGAACATCAGTACTTTCACTACAAAGATGCTGACCAATACAAAAATGGTAATCAATCGATCGAATAGGCCTCCAGATCCAATTTGTAACACCCCATTCTTTATCAAAAAACTGTCAAAGAAAATTTCTAAATGCTGAGAAACGCAAAAGAATTGAAATTAACAACTATTATTTTGGCTGTTACAAAACAGGAACAAATAGTTCGTCATACATTCTTGCATCATGGTGTGGCGAAAACACATCTAGCATCAGCAGTAGTGAAGAATTAACACCAGGAAAAATAATTGGAATATGCATTCATCATCTGCGCTTGGATAGTACATTAAAAACACATGTAATTGCAAAGGTTAATTGGTTTCGAACATTACCAATTCGGTATACAAGAAAATATGGCAGACCTATTGAAATTTACAGTGCAGTCTGTCATGATCATGACATGGCTAGCTTTATTCCAATACAAAAACTAACAATAAATTGTGCCTGTTTGCTTGAAAAGCAAGGACGTATTAACACACGAAACTTGTCAAACTTGATTCGCTGAAGCGGTTTGGTGAAAATGTCCGCCTCATTTTCTTCTGTTGACACATACTCCAGTTTCATGGTCTTCTTTTTAATCTGGTCTCGCACGTAATGAAACTGGATATCTATATGCTTGGTCCTCCTCTTCTCAACGTTGTTCTCGGCGAATGCCCTCGCCGGTTGGTTGTCGTAGAAGAGTGTTGTGGGGTCTTTTCCAACAAATTGTCCCATTTCGATTTCCTCGAGCAGGCGGCGAACCCAAACCACGTCCTTGGCGCAGTTTGCCATGGCGACATATTCCGCTTCCATTGTAGATGTGGCTACTACGGTCTGCCTCTTGCTCTGCCAGTTGATCACATTGTTGCCCACTTTCAACAATGTTCCCGAACAGGACTTCCGGGTCTCCTTACAGTTGGCCCAGTCTGCATCAGCATAAGCTTGCAGTATGCCATCTTGCCTCTCGTAGTGTAACCCGTACTTCGCCGTTCCAGCTAGGTATTTCAGGATACGCTTGGCCTTGTTCCAGTGTGTGATCTTCAGCTTATATTTGGCTAGGGAGTTCACGGCGAACGTAATGTCCGGTCTGGTGCAGTTTGCTATATAGGATAAGCACCCTATTAATTCCCTGTATGGTCGACCAGTTGCATCTGGGCTCTTTGCTTCCATCTCGTCTTCTTTGCGGTTAGCTTCCATCGGGGTTGAGATAGGTTTTGCCTCGTCCTGTCCAAATTTCTTGAGAACTTTTGCAATATATTTTTCTTGCGTCATGAAATGTCCTCCGGTTGAACTCTTGCCAAATTCAATCCCCAACATGTAGCGCAATTCTCCCAATTCTTTAATGTCAAAACATGATCTTAATTTCTTCTTGATCTTTCTGACTGTCTTCTTTGTTTGACCGCTGTGTCCTTTGTTGGACGTCCACGCTTCTTGTTTGCGGGAAGCGGCGGTGGTTCAGGGTCCGGTTCCGGTTGTGTTATGTCCACTTCATCTTTTGGCTTTTCTCCGTCCAAAAATAAAGTCAGCACGTCGCTTTCTGGATTGTCGTCAGCTTTACCATTCCTGGCTCCTAATTCGTCTTCGTTGAAGACAGCATCCCGTGACGTGATGACGGTTTGCCTCTCGGGGCACCAAAAACGATATGACTTCTCACCGGAAGTGTAACCAAGAAAAATGCATTTGACACCTCGCTTGTCCAACTTCTTCCTTTTCTGGGAAGGGATGTGGACGACTGCTTTGCAGCCAAATGCACGGAAATAGCCAATCGTAGGTTTTCGTCCGTGCCAAACCTCATATGGTGTTTTTCCCGTTGCCTTCGTCACCGTTCGATTGCGTACGTAAGCCGCTGTGTAAAACGCCTCGGCCCAGAAACTTCCGCTTAACTTTGCATCAATTAAGCAAGAACGTACAAGGTCCATTAAGGTCCGGTTCATTCGCTCCGCGACGCCATTTTGCTGAGGCGTAAAAATCGTGGTCCGTTGGTGTAAAATCCCTTTACTGGTCAAGAATTCTTCAAATTCTTTATTGCAGTACTCCAGTCCATTATCGGTCCTTAGAGTTTTTATCTTCCTTTCAGTGGCATTTTCATTTCTGGCCAAATATTCTTTGAATTTGTCCAAAGCTTCGGATTTGTGCCGCATGAAGTAAACCTCCACCTTTCGTGACATGTCGTCGATAAACGTGATATAAAAACGCTTTCCTCCTTTGCTTTCTGTCGAAAAAGGTCCGGCGATGTCCGAATGTACCAAATCAAGTAGTCCATTTGCTAAAGTCGTCTTTGACTTCTTGAATGGCTGGCGAGTCAACTTCCCCTGTAGACAGCTGTCACATTTTTGTGATGACGTCCCATTCAGTCGTAGTCCGTTGACTAAATCGCCCTTGGCCATCTTCTCGAGACTTGAGACGGATACATGCATAAAGCGACGATGCCAAAGCTCTTGGCTCTCTTGGTCACTCGAAGATGCCAAACCATAATTGCCTACTTCGTGTATTGGATACATGCCACCTTTCTTCGTGGCTCTCAAAACTTCTACATTTTTGTCATCGAGAATTCTGCAAATCCCTCTACTGAATATAATTGCGTATCCTTTTTCCTCCAATTGGGAAACCGATAACAAATTCATCGCAATGTCCGGTATATACAGTACGTCCCCAAGAATGGTTGGGGTTTGCTTCTTCCCGTGCTCGAAGACCAAGTCGATGTCTCCTTTTGCCTTAGACTCGACGATTCTTCCGGTCGCTATAGTGGTCTTGTCCGTCTTTGTCGGCTTTAGTGATAGGAATTTATCCTTGTATCCGGACATGTGGTGGGTTGCGCCGGAATCGATCATCCAGGTCCCCGTCGCTCCTGTTGCGATCAAACCAGCAGACATCATCCGCTTTTTCGGAATTGTTGATTCCTTTTTGTCATTGGGCTGCTTTTCCCTTTTTGGTTTGCTGCAGTCCGGGGCGAAATGACCAAACTTGCCGCAGTTGTAGCACTTGACTCCTTTGGTCAACTGCTTTTGCTTCTGTGCTGAAAGCACTGTGTTTTCTGCCCTTGTCGCATTCTTTGACGATCTGCGGGTGGATTCCGACAATAACATTTCTTTTACACGTTTAGTTGTAAAATCCGTCTTCGAGATTGAATGCATCGACATGATAAGTGCCTCGTGTTCGTCACCAAGGCCACATAGTAACGCCAATGCGAGCTCCGTATCCGTTACATCTTGTCCCGCATTGGTCAATCTCGCTGCGCAATCTGACAATCGAGACAAATAATTATCCATTGTCATGTCCGGCTTTTTCACCGTTGTGTACAGTTCTTTCTTTAGCTGTACAATCCTCAACGGGTTTGTCGGTTCATAAATGCTTTTCAAAGTGTCCCAAGCTTCCTTGGGTGTCTTCAAACCACGGATATGTTGCTGTTGCTGTGCCTTTATGGTCAGCCCAATTATTGCAAACGCTTTGCTTTTCTTTTCAGCTAATTTCGTTTCATCCTTCTCTTTATCGCTGTCATCAACTACTCCAAAAAGTTGCTTCTCATCTAGGACTAACTTTGTGTTGAATGCCCATGTTGCGTAATTGGACCCATCCAACTTTTCAATCCTAAAAGCTGTCGTTGACGACGGCGTGATTGACGAAACTGATTCGACCATTGGGAACAGCAGGTCTCTTGCTTAAAACTCAGGAATAATCGATAAATACCGTGTACGTACGTGTTACGTCGCTAACCCGTTCGTATTACGCCTATATTGCGTCGTAAAACGTTTCCGGCTCGTTCTTAAGTCCTTTTGGGCTTTTTCGGTCGATTTTCCGGCAAGAAACTCGTTCTTGTACCTGTTGCGTCGATACGTCTTAGTTGCGTCGACCGTACGTCGATATAACGTCCACAATTCGTTGCCAATGCGTCGACGAGTCGCTTCAGGACGTTCACTGTCAGACTTGGGTCTATTCTCGCAACTTTCGTTTAAAATTCGGTTTTCCGACTCACTGTGGATGGCGTCGTGAATTGCCACTGTATTCCCAATACGGTCCAGTTCACCTCGCCAGTAAATCCCGTTATCGAATATCGACAAAATGTCTATGACGCGTCGTTGTCGTCTGTTCTCGGGCCTTTTTTCAGCAATGACATCGCTAGCTTTATTCCAATACAAAAACTAACAATAAATTGTGCCTGCTTGCTTGAAAAGCAAAGACGTATTAACACAATAGTCGTATGCCCATTAAAAAAAATAGAAATTTTGTGTTTATCAAGATCTCAAAAATGTGATTTTTTTAGCATCTCTATTTCAATTAAAAGTTTTAATGTTTTTAAAGAGTTAATCAGTCCTAATTAGTAGCTGATTATTATTATTATTATAAGTACTATTATTTTATTATTTTTATTAACTTTGTTTAAAAAAAAACGTTAGATCCATTGTCATAAAGGAATATATATCACCCAAAAATAAAGCAAATGCTACATTTGAAAGAAAAGGAATAGGTTTGTGATGGGAAAATGTATAAAAGAGAACATTCTCACAGCACATGCAAAGATGGTAGAGAGGTCATCCACAAAATATATTTCAGAGATGGAATGGAGATGGAATGAGATAATGGGTTTAGGAGGTAATCATCCACCACCAGATGTCCCAAACCAACCTGTACATGTCCCGAACCAACATGCACCCGTGCCTGAACAGTGGGAAAACCGAGCTCCATCACAGAATGAGATTGTATATTTATTTACATATATGCAAACGCAATATGTATTACAGCAGCAGCAACTACAAGATGCTCAAAACACCATTAGAAAAATGGAAATTGCTCATGATGAGCAACTCCACATCATCCAAAATCGTATACAACACATGGAGGACGACCTACAACTGGTGATGAATGCGCAAGAAGAGCTCATGGAGGAGCTTGCACCTCCGAATCATCCACCGCCACTTCTTGAAAACCATCATCAACACGAACAGCAACCCCAGGAACAATATGAGGAACAGCAGCAGCAACCACAGAAAGAGAACCAACACCTTTAACAATAAGAATTAATACCAGAAGTACTAGTAGGAGGAATGAGAATAAAGCGTTATCTGTCTTGAAACCACAACCACAAAATACAAACCACCGCTGCAACCGCAAGCAGTCACATCTTCACAGCCTGCAGTAAAAGATATTAAGTTAACTGACATTAAGTCAAACTCAAGTGAGAATGCGAGTACAGTGCCTCCAGATAAAGCTGAAACTTTGGAAAAAGTTTTACAATCAGCACTATCTTCCTCTGAAAAGGAAGCAGACACAACTGAAACCTCAACTCACGTTTAGTTGACTCTAGATAATTCCCCCTGCAGTAAAATTGGGCACTGGGCAAGACAATGTACTTCACCAAGAAAGCAACTGTCAAAAGAGGATTTGGAAAAGGCACTCAGCACTCAGCAAAAGGTATCCAAAAAACTTGTAAGCGCAAGTTCTAGCCGGTCAAAAGAACTTGCGCTAATACATAAATCGGAAATGATCGTGGAAATTTTAAACAGCCAAGTGATAGGTCTGCAATTCTCGCCATGCCAGTTAACACCCTTTAAAGCAGTAGTGGAACCCATCCAAAGTGACAAATCATAATTTAAAGAAGTAACTAAAGCTTTGAAAAAGATTAAATGCAACGAGGAAACAAAGCAGGAGTGTTTTACACCGACAATAGCAGCTCATATAATGGAAGCTAACCTGATCCTGAAAGACGAGTTAATTGCTGCATTGACCACTCTTGACCCGAAAGAGCAGTCGAGAACAAGAAACTTTAAAGTTATAATCCCGGAAGACAACGTTTTGGGTGGAATGATCACAATGGAAATTCTTATGGAAACAGGAAATGTAATAGCTACATTGAACTCAGGAGTGAACAGTAGTTGCATCTCATTGCCCTAGTCCAAGCATTGGAAATAGACGATCTAATTACAAAAGTGGGACCAAATATAGCCATGAACATGGCTGACAAAAAGTCCAGCCACATGGTGCTATCAGAATATCTTTTAAGTGGTCACACGGCATCATGGTACACTGAAGAGACATGACTAAAGTATCGGGACGTACCCATGTATTACAACACTCAATTGACCTAACAATAGAAAAACCAAGAAGAGTGCCTTTTCGGAGTGGGAATCCCCAGAAAAGAGATATTACGCCAGCTATGCACTGAGATGAAGGATAAAGGATATGTATTGCCGGCTGAGGGAGATTATGGCATGAGAATAGTACTAGTTATGAGACCAGGGTCCGATCCAAGACTGTGCATAGATTAACATCCAGAAAATGAACACAAGCTCTACGACCCGCCAGATGTCAGCCAACTCTTAAGTGGTTGTTGTGATCTTTTATTTCTCCCTCCGTTTGTCAACACCGCATGACCTTGCAAGGCCTCCAGCGCATGCGTGGCCTTGCTACACTTTCTCCCCTTCTTTTTCACATAGGAATGAGGAATTTGCTTTGTTTGTCTTCTAGGCGCGTAATGGCTGGTCCAAGTAAAAAAATTAGTCGCTCCCCAAGAACCCATTGCTGTCCCCGACGAGTTTGTGCTCCCAACTTTTACTGATGCGCATGAGTTAACCCCAGACGAGATGCTAGGTCGCGCACGCAAGTTAATCCCCATTGTTAGCGAATACATGTACAATTTAGGCCGCGCGATTTTTAACGTAGCTCACCGCTATGACGGGTATGTCAAACTGATTAATCAGTTAAGGCGAAGTCAGGCACTAATTTTGGGGGCAGAAACCATTCACCCGGCCTACCACTTACGCTGCGACGTGTGGGACGCCTCCTGGGAGCGGGTGTTTATCCTCCACCGTACAATGACGCGAGTATGGATGCAACACATCCCAAGCGCTTACCATAGATCCCCAGCGATATGTGTTATCATTTAATCAGTTTCAAGAAGAAAGAGGATAGCCCCCCGTTCGCTGGCAAAAAGCACGACCGTCCGTTCAATATTTTCCAAGTAGAAGATTTCTCTTCAACCTTACCCGGCCTGTGCGACCAGACCGACGCATTTAAGCTATCTCCAAAGTCCTCCACTTCAGATCAGATGACCGAGACCCCAGTAGATTTGTCTTACAAAGTTCTAATCAGCATTGCGCTGCCGACGACTTCGTCACGGCCCCGAATTCCCCAGAACGCGGAGAACAGAGGTTTGAGCAGTTTGACGTATTCCCGATCTGACTAAGAGTGGTACGATAATTTTGTTTGTGCATTGTTGACTCTTAAAAGACCGTTCACGTTATTTTATTACAAGTATTTTCATTTTAATTAGGACATTTTGTTATTATTTCATAATTAGTATTTACTAATTTATTATTTACTTATTCATTAATGTCATTGATTTTCAAGAGTTTGTGCAACGAGTGAACATTCTAAGCGTTGTAAACTTGTAGTGACGCTAGTGGTCACTAGAAGAATCAGAAATATCTCTGAAAAATATTATTTCGAGTTTTAAATTTTTTGTGTTTATTTTATGCTAGACAAGGAATTCAAGTAGCTCAAAGTAACATGTGGGTGGTTGCCAGGGCAACCAGCCCATCAGCTGTTCCCAACAGGAAATGCTTCCTGCAAGGAGAGAGAAATAAAATTTCATATAAGATGAGGTCAACACAATCAAGTTGCAAAACGTCCACCCAGCGTCCAAGATCACCTACAGATAACTCAAAACACCAGCACAGGTCAGTACAAATCGAAATACATGTGAAACAAGCACCAAAATAACATTAGTGATTAATTTCAGGTTATCTTTGCCTTCCAGTTCACTTGTGCTATGGCGGCCATCTCGCTGATGCACGCCTATCTCTCTCGCAAGTGAACTGGAAACAGGAGAAAACTTACAAATGCTAGAAATAACACGTAAAAATTTTTCAATTAATTTTTATATTTTTATTTTGTTCAGTTTTCTGCTACCTAGTAGTTGCTCATGCCACCCACTCTGCAGAGTTGAATATCCCTGGTTAGTCGCACGCTTGCATCAGTTAAAAATCCTTTAAAGTTGATAATAGATTGCAATCGAATCAATAGCACTAAAATTAGAAGGTATTTTTTTCTTTTATTTCCTTAAAAATTCTATACAAACTACACAAACGCGATTTGAAAGCAAACGAAACAGCAAACGAGAAAGAGAAAGATGAATATGGCGACTGTCCAGTGGTAGCAAACGAGGAAGAGAAACCTGAATATGGCGACTATGACTGTATTAAAAACGTAACCGTAAACGAGTGTTATAATGATGGCGAAGTTTTCATAGAAGACAAAAACATATGCAGTATACTTTTCCTTTTTTTATCTTGTCATATTACCGTAATAATTTTTTATTTTATTATTTTATTTTATTTTATTTTTTTGAACATTTTTTTTTGAAATTTTTTTTTCATCACCGTAACACAACTTTAGAAGTCACTTACAGGTGCGTGCGCATGCACATTGCGCATTTAACACAGCTGTAGTGACAGCCATTTTGTTCTTGATCTGTCCGATTAAAGAGTTTCTTTACTCTATGCTGGCTACGAGTTTGTCATCACCAAGAAAACGAACTCGTCAACCGATCCATGTGTGGTCGGTTGAAGAACAACAACTAATTGCCCATTATCTTGTAGAGAAAAGGTATTTGGGCAAGGAAATGGTTAGTGTATTTTTTTTCCGGTAAATTCACACGTGTGGTCACCCGCAGTGTTGTGCGCGGTCTCGGTCCCGGACCGCTTACAAGAAAACACGAGATCTCGTGTTTTCTCGTGGACCGCGAGATGTAACGCAAAAACGCGGTCCCGGTACTGGACCGGGACTGCGTTCCCGGTCCGCGTTACACGAAGAACAGAAGAGAGGAAGAGGAGCAGGACGCGGAGTTCGGACCAGAGGAGGCACGGCCGGTGGTGCATCCGGTGGAAGGGCGAATCCACGTTCGCGATCATCATCCAGCTCAGATCAGGATGCTCAACGCATAACCAGCCAAGAGTTTTGGCTAGAAGAGAATAAGGGAAATGTGTCCCTAGCCACCTCATCAGCCCACAACACACCGCCTAGTGTGCCATCCACGCCGCAAAGTAAGATTGATTTAACAAAATTGTCTTTAGAAGAAGTTATCGCCGTTGCTCAAAGGAGGGGACGATTATTGCGAGGTTATCAAGCCGCAGCAGGCAAGAGAGCGCAAGACGAGACGGAAACCTCCGGAGAAAATTCCCCGACACGACATAAGTTGTCCAGAGCTCGTCAGCAAATTGCCGACATCATGCAAGAAGCTAAAGATAGCCTCACAGAGCGACACCGCCAGTATGCAGGAGGCGTAACACTTTCCGTCGATGATGTCGCCCGGATCACAGAAGCAATGAACGACCGTGCCCAACGTCTGCAATTAGCCCAGTCGGAAGAATTTGCAATGTTGAAGCGACTTAAATTAGAAGAACGCCAAGCTCGTCAAGCGAAATACGAGGCAGATTTGGCCAAGAAGGTAACAGACGACGAAATTCCCGCCGAAAAAGACAGAATGGAAGCCGAAAGACTCCGCCTAGCAACGGAGCAACAGGAATTGAGTGATAAACGAAAAGCGGAAGAGTCTGCAGAGCGGAACGAGATTTTTGCCGAAAAGCAGAAGCTTGAAGCAGAAAATATCAGACCTTGAGAAATAGAAATAGAAACAAAAGAAATAGGAAGAATAAAAAGCAAAGTATAGAAGTTGATTTGGATAATACTCGATTGGAAGAAGTAGATGAGATTAATAATGATAGAGGACAAAGTAGTCCTAATGTAACAATTGAAAGAGGAGAAAGTTCAGGCAGAACTCCGAGAAGAATTATAGAAACTTGATTTGATAAATCATTTTTTGGCTATGCTTAATACCGCTTTGCTCTAAAAAAAATTGTAAGCTTGATGCATAAATTTTGTATTTTTTTTTCTGTTTTGATAATTATTTTAAAAGAGTTGTTAGAGTTAGAGATATTGAGTGGAAACGATTATTAAAGTGCATAGAGTAAAAATTTGATCTAAAGTAAAATTGAGTTATAGCATATATGTGAAAGTGACAATTGAAAAGGTAAAGTGAGGACTAGTGTGTCAGAGAACAGGAGACTGATAGTAGAAATTTGACCAGAAACTGGAGAGGAACAGAGTTCTACAAAAAGAAGTCAAAATAGAATCATAACATTCACAATGCTGGCCTTGGATAATACTCGAGTTTGTTTCGTTTTTTTTAAATCTGTGTACCCAATTTGTGGCAAGACTGCAGGGATATTACCAATCGACGGAAGAGGATATGAGAGCCGAAAGAGGAACCCCGAGAGACAGACCGTTGAATCAACTAGAAATTTCGGTGTCGGACGAAGGGGTAAGGTCCGTTCGTTACAAAATGGTGCCCCGAGGAGTGCGGGCGGCGCCTGAGGAGCGAGACTGGACCATTGGAGGGGGACAAGCAGTTTGTAGACATGGCCCGACCCCAAGACTGGGTAGAATCATCGCTGAAGTGGCTCCGTCAAACCCACGCGAAACGATAGCAGAAGAACGGAGGAGGCAGGAGCGCCGACAGGAGGAAGAGCGGATCCAAATCGAGCAGGACGATGCTCTGGCCGCCTACGAGCTAGCCTTGGAGGAGGACGAAGTCTATCCGTGGGAGCAGGAACAACAGAAGAACAGTATGACCTTCTACAGTATGAAGAACAGGTGACCTTCTACCCTGCAGTCTGATCGCTGTGGCGCAACACACTGCGCATCCTATAACTAACTTAATGTATCATTTGCGCCTTGTGTTACTTGGTAAATTCTGATCGTACGTGTTGTATCCTCTTTCATCCGTCCGAACACATAGAAAAAATGAACACGGAAAATGCAATCACCTTTGAGCAAAAATATCGTAAGTAATTTAAATATTTTTAATGGATCGATAAAAAAGTTAAGTTTTTTCTCACCATTTTAGAATGGTGCAGATAAATACGGAATACTATACCGTCGGGGCGCACAAGGTATGTGTGTTTGATGTGCGGTGCGCACGATAACGGGCACTTTATCGCGGTAAAAATAAAAAAAACGCTCAGCGACACTGAGATACGGCGACGAATATCCCGGGCAGAGTTGAACTGTCCTAAATTGTACTGAATTGTACTGCCGAATAACCAGCACGCCATCGCCCCATCATCAATTACCTGACATGTAATCAATTCCAACAAATGAGAATTTTCTATGCCAACATTTGAATGCGAGTTTGTGAAAAGATGGGTCATTTTGTGTCATTTTTATGTGAAATAAAATTTTTTTCCTCAGTTTCATCAGTTTTGTCTCTTTTTTTTGTATTACTCTATTTGTATTTTTTTTATTTGTTCTTAAGTGTTAGTATATTAAAATATCTATTCTCTTTTATGATCTTACTATATATTTATATTATATTTGAGGGTTTAAATATGTTTTAAAGAGTATCTTTAAATTAAAGGTGGAGAGAGTGTGAGATTTGTCATTTTCTTTTATAAAAGTTTTCCTTTATAATTATTAGTAATAATATCTTATACGTGTTAAATTCCTTTTTTTTTGTCATATAATATTACTTGTTAGTCATAGTATAGTGCATCTAGTGTTTGTGTGTGTCATTTTTAAAAAAATATCATTTTTCTCGATATTAATTTACTTTATTGATCAAACCTGTATTACTAGTTAGTTGCTGTTTGCGCTTGGCAAATAAAAGTACAAAAATACAATTGTGCCCACGAGACTCGAAATTCATTTCTTTGACTTGGTTTTCATTAACCAAGACGGACCCACAGGAAGAGAAGACCGGAAACTTCACATTTACGAATTTCGGGGACGCCTTGACCAATACCAGGAACGCTTGGTTCTGTATACTTCATTACTGCGACCACACGGGAAGATAGAGACTTATCAATTCAAAGCGTTGCTCTCACCAAAAACTGGAAAGGACGCTTGGGTGCATGCCACCATAATAGACTTTTACTTCGCGATGATTCAGACTGCTAATAAGCAGGTGTTTAGTTTCCCTACTCCTGTAACCCTGTCTCTGATGTCGCCAGATAGATTAAAAGCGAAAGAATGGTTGAGTAAGTCGGAAAATATTCCCGGTTTACAACATCGAATTTGGTTTTTTCCGATACCAATTGAGGATCATTGGTTATTGTTCATATTGGACATTTCGAGGAAGCCAAATAACCTGACCCTGTACGATCCATCGGGACCAGTGTTGAAGAAATTACACGAACCAATACGGTTTCAGATCAAGTTAAACTTAACTGCAGCGGGAGTCTATGTTCCAGAATACGAGCGATGGTATCCACCGAAAATGGCCCAACTGGACCAGGACTCTTGCAGGCCTATAATAAAGTATTTCGCGAGAAGATACATCGAAGATAGGAATCTAATGTTACTGATTGAAGGTGAAGAAATCTGCGTACGAGATAATGCACAATACTCTTGAACCATTTGTTTCTAAAGATTGATTTGTTAAAACAATACTGTATATTGTGTTTGATTCAATTTAATTTATTCTCCTAATACTCCTAATTTGGTTTTTTTTTTTTTTTTTTTTTTTTGTTTTTTGTAATATTGTTTGTAAACAGTTAATTCGAATTTAAAACAAATTGAAATGCAAAACTGGTATATTGGTTTTATTTGTATTACTTAAAAAAGTTTATTTTAGTGTCAAAGATATATTGTTAGATCATTTTATGTTTAAAATAGAATTTGTTTTATTTTGACAATGTTGATTTGATTTGGTATTGATGAGGTGTTAACCTCACACATGATAGTTATTGAGGTTTTAGAGATCAGGGTTTGTTGTGTCTAAACCATCAAGCTGGGTGGTCGCCCAGCCTGCCATAGACTGTGGTTTTAATGTAAACAGGATATGGCAGCCCCTAGACTGTGGAACTCCTCCAAGTTCTTCAGTCTGCCTCAAAGGTTCAATGTATGTACAACTGTGAAACCTTTTCCTCTGTCTAAGGAAATGAGTTTATGCTGCAACATGGAACCTGCTGACCAAGTTGGAACAAGATAGTCTTGTTCCAGCATCCACTTTTATACCCATTTTTGGATAAAAAGGGTGACTTTCCAGATGTTCCTCCAACCAGGAGATGCTAATCAAGTCCAGATGTATCTCCAACCGGAGAGGAATCACCTGCTGTGAGTTGAGTTGCCCGAGCCTCGTCCACCTGCAGGAGTGAAGTAAAAACCACCAACCCATCGCGGTGAGCTTCCAAGGCCGACACTGGAGTTGAAGGATACAAGAAAACAACCAACAAACAGGAAAGTTATGATTTCTTTTCTTCCTAGTTGCAATGCATGTCAATTCGTTTTAATGTCTTACTATGTGTTTGAAATCAGTGTTAGAACATAGTAGTGAATAATTGTTAGTACAAACTGTAAAAGTGTTAGAGAGTTGATAGTAGATAATTGTTAGCACTACTTAAGAAATGTTATTAAATTTGATCGCTTAATAATTAGTTGATATTTAATCAAAGAATAAATCACTTTGTATTCATTCTAATTTGATGTAAATGCAAGGGTTGATTATTTACCAAAAAACTACATTTTGGGAATCCCTATTCACTAATTGAGTGTCAGTCGCTTAGACGCATCTCGTTCGCGCATCTGGACCCGCCCGCCCTAAACGACTGGTCAGACACAATCCACCCCTGTTGTGAAGTGAGGGGTGGGGGCGCGACAACAGATGCAATTGTACCATTTCGAACAAATACAGAAGTAATGCACCAGTCCTCAGTCACCGCCAACAAAAGTCCAAACTTCCATCCACATAACACACTCCTGATTCGGCATCGTCTAGGCATTGATTGTCTACTCAACATCCCATCGCTCGTCCATTGATGAGGAGGGCGACACAGGCGAGAGAACATGCCAAGTGCCCAAACAATCGATGTAATCTTCCTGCCATGCGTCCCTTACTGCTGAAATTAGAGTGTAGGCCTCCGTCGCCGCCTTGAGTGGCACCTGCCAGACGTGAGGTGGAGGATGTCTTTTTCTTGACTTTTTACTTTTATCTTCTCCCGAATCGCAGTGTCATCACCGAGAGAAACAGATTTCACGTCGACCAGCCGCATACGGAATTTCCCGAGTCACCGGAAATTTCCTGAATAGCCAGTTGACGAGAAAACCGGAGAAAGAGCGTGAGTAAAGTCGAAACTAAACTAAATTTAAGTATTTTCCGAACCTTTTCAGTCTACTCTCGCACTTTTGCGTTCCGCCATTTGAGAAGAGAAACAACGAACTTCTCGTTGTTTCACCGTCATTGTTGGAGAAGACAAAGCGAGACTACGCCAAGCCAGCCACGACTCGCATTTATTTCATTATTTTCCATTTATTACTAACATTTAATTAAGTAATTAGAATTTGTATAACTTTATTCATTATTTTGTAAGACTAATTTATTTAAGCCTTAAATAAATTATTCATTCCATTTTAAACATTACAAGTGTGTCGCCTCTGAGCACCAGATTGGGTTTTGAAACGTGGGTGTTTCTTTCATTTCTAGTGGCTCTGTGAATTGGGCAAAAAGCAGTTTGTGCTTGCTACAGTTAAGCTTCGGAACACGCCTATATCTGGTTGCTGGGCACAACGATCTGAGCAGAAAAGCTTTTCATCTCTTATGTTTGAGTTCCCTCTGGTTTTCTCTCTAGTGTTCCGTGTATTGCGTGCATTCTCGCACCTTCTCCCTTTGAGTTTAGTGTATGTTCCCTAGCTTTGAGCTTCTGAGTTCCTTAGTTAATTGTCACAGTTTTAGCTAACGGTTCCCAGGGCATTCAAAGAGAATATCAGTTACTCTGGTCATGGTTTCTTGGCATGTAGAACTAGCCTTGATCATGGGTGTATGACGTCTTTATTGACCCGATTGGCATTTCATTCTGAGAAATGGCCATCTCCTCCTCCTCGTTTTGGATTCCTTTCAAAAGAAAAACCCTTTTTCCTTTCTGCTCTGGTGTACGCTCTTAATGAGCACGGGGACGCTCGAGCCAGGTCTCTTGAGCTTGTCTCTCAACGTTGACCAGCCATGCGTGCTGTCTGTCTCTTGAAACACTGCGGTCAGGCAGTGATCTCCTTTTTTGTACTTTTTCGAGTTTAGATAGCTTTAGTTTCCATGCTAATTGGAAAACTCCTCCGCAATGTTAGTAAGGGTTGGCTCATACAAGCAGCATCGCAGTGCCCCTACTAATTAACATGACACTGCATCTGAAGCAGTGGTCAGTTCTCCTGTTCATTTTGAATTTGATTCTCGGAAAAGAAACGTTGTTGTCCCTCTTGATCCCGATATGAACGGTGCGCTCTTGTGATTCGACACTTGAACGTCGCATCTCTTGTCTCCCTTGTCAGGAAAAAGGTTGATCTAGTCGCTTTTTTTTGCACGCCATTACGAATGGTATTCGGCTTCAATAGCCCGGAATTGTGTCTGTTCTGCAACACAATCCACTGTCTTTGCTTCTTGTCTTAGAGTTGGAACAGGTTCCCCAGTACAGACGGGTTTCCTGCAACAGTCCCACAGTGGGTTTGCTGCATCATGCTCCCACTGTCCCGAGGGACGCGCGTACGCGCACACGTACACACACTTATGGGTCCTTTAAGCGCTGGTCAAAAAAAAATAAGCTTTTGGATTCTATAGGAAGAGTTCTCTCTGCGTGAGAACCTTCACGGGTCGACAACGTTCTATCCTGGTTGTCGATGCATGCCCCAATCCGGTCGCCGCCTGGTACAGGGGAAGGATGTAAGATTTAGGTTTAATCATATTATGTAACATTTGTTTGTCACCTTTTTATTGTGTTGTTATTTGAAGTGTTTATTTTTACTTTAATACAGTATGTCATGTGTGTCATTGTATTGTGACTGCTATGGTATCTTCCAGTGTAGTCAGGGGACTGAGAACACTTGGTAGGGACGCATACTTCACGTAAATGACGGAGACTTCCCACAATATTGGTTGGTTGGCCTTTATTGCGTTGTCTAGGGGTATAGGGAAACCCGTCACCCGCTGCAGAGGTGCCACGAAGGCACACCGCACCGGCAACCGACCCGCCACACACTGGGTGGGAACCCAATGCGTGGCGTGGTCGGTTCGACTTAACATTCGTGTCGTACTTACCTACGACCCACGCGTCCACTCATGGAGGCTGTATAACGGTGGGAGCCGTCATACTGAGTATCATCGTGGTGAATGGTGAGGAGTACAGAGTCAAACCGGGACACTTCTTGTCCCTCCCAGATGAACACCTTCTCCTCTCGGGGAGCTGCTGCAGGCACGTCCTTCTCAGGCCGTGTCCCACACTCCACTCTCTCACAACACTCCCTCCTCACCACACCACTCCACTCCCTCCTCCCCGGGCTAGGTCAACTACCCGCGTAGGGGTTGACCTTTGGGGCCGCACGGTGGTGTGTGGCAGTGCCGTAGGTCACCTAGGTGGCCTGGCGGTCACATCTCCCCCCCCCCCCAAGAAAAGGTAGGTCTAAGGGGCCACACACAACACCGACGGGGACACGCAAGTCGAGGCAGACACAACAACGAAGTCAGTCGAAGACCACAACTTGTCGGGTTACCGGCGCCGACCTTCGGTGCTGGTGGACCGAAAACCACCGCACCGTCGGTCAACGATGTTAGCAGCATTGGGCGACAGGAACCACCTCGCCCTAGACTGGCCGAAAACAAAACAAACTATTGATGTAATACAATGTAAATAATAATTCACCGGGCCTGAACGTAACAAGCCCGGGACGAAATCATAAAACAAAAATTAAAACAAAAAAAAAAAATTAAAAAACGGAAAAAAAAAATAAATATAGTAAACAAAACAAGGATGGGAGAGGCTGGTCAATCCTCCCATAAAATAATCGGAAATAAAGTTACGTTAAACAAATAATAAAAATGATAATTAAAAAAAAAGAAATAATATATATACAACGACCGGGACCTGACCAAGATCCACAGTCGGGAGGTCCACCGATGGAACGGGAAAACTCCGGTATCCGTTTTCGTCGGGCAGGTGGGCTTGTGGCGTGGCGTCTCCGTCTCGTCACTCGCTTCCGGCTCGGCGTTCATGTCCCGGGACAGGCATCTCACGGCATGCTGTTGGGAAAAAATATTATCGGGACCAGAGGTCCGTCGTTTGTACAATTCGCGTCCAAGGACGACAGTCGAGGCTTTTCACGGCTCCGGCTTGTCGTTGGACGGTGGTTGCGGCTGAGAGGGGTCTTGCGGCTCCTCCTCAGACTCGGTTGCAACCGCTGCGGGTCCTGCTGGGGCTGGCGAAGTTCTCGCCGCCTCCAGTACAGACCGTATCGAGGCATTAGTTGCCTGCTCTCTGCTTCCACCGCCTCTGCCGCTTCTTCTCTCGATGCTGCCACGGTTTGAGCAGTGCGGGACTTCTTCCCCTTCCCCTTCTGCTTGCAAGCATCGTGCGTCGCCTCGACCGGATCCCAGACGTCGGGGCTAAATTGGTCGGGATAGCCCTTCCGCCTGTGCACCCGCTTCATTATCACCTCTTCGTACGTAGGCGGGGGTGGCGGTGAGTGCGCCGCCAACTCTGGTGGCATCACGATAGGTACAGGCTCGTGGGATGCCGGTACGAACATCCGTTGGTGACCGTAGTTATTGGTCAACCTCGGGAGCCCGGCCAACGTCTCCACGTAGCCACGGCAGATCGCCGGGTCGAAATCCGCATGGTCCACCCCCACCGTCTGCTCCAGCGTCCAACTTTGGACCACGAACGGGGATGGTAGGTGGAGATACCATGCGTTCATGACAGTGCCCACCGCCCACGCGACGATGCGCACCGTCTCGAACCACCTGATTCTCCTCGCTGCGGCCGATGCGACAGGGGGGATGTTGAGGATTATCCACATCCTCTGTCGGATCAGGGCGATAGCTCTGGTCGTCCTGATCTCACTCCCGGCCGCGTCCACAAAGCGCAGGTGAAGTTCCCTCCACCGCTTAGCTTCGGCGACCCAGAGCGCCACCACCTGAGCGTTCGCATGCTCGAGGCGTGGGACCGCCATCAGCACAAGTGCCGTGCAGACCACCGGAGCACCAGGCGGCAGGTCGGCGACCTCGAGCGGAACCTGGCCCTCGACGGGTTCCAAGAACTCCGCTCCTTCGTGCTGTCCAGAGGGGTGTGGTTCCTGGGAAGATCCTTCGCCTCCTCCGGCAGCTCCTACTCCTGCATTGACCATCTCGGGGTCGCCGCACCGCAACAGCTGTGCTTCGAGAGACAAACCCTCCAGCACCGACAATTGCAGCACATCGTCCTCCGAAACAGACAACTCCATCATCTCGTCGTCTGGCGTTGGCATCAGGGATTGTACCATCGGTAGTTTGGCGCAAGCGCCGTCCTGCCTCTGGGAAACAATACACTCTTCCCGCGGGGTAGATGGCTCCGACCGTCCCGCGAGATTCATGAGGCTACCCCAAGTACGATGGGGCAGTCCTCCCGTCCCGTCGAACTGCGCCACGGGAATTCCGAGTGCGAGTGAAGCGCAAGCGATTGCTTGCTCACTGCAGCCGGCTTCCTCCGAGGGCATCTCGACCACCTGCTCGTCAGACACTCCGGGAAGGTCCAGAGCGAGGGACACTGCTGAATCAGCCTGTACCTCGTCTCCGACCACCCCTATCTGCTGCGCGGGCTCCGGCGCACTGTCAATCACGGGGAGGGTGACAACCATCGGAACGGACACAACGACCAGTTCGTTGCCACCGGATCCACATGACTGCTGAGCGACCGGTGGCACAGCAGCAGCTTCAGCTGCGGCCACCGCTTGCCTCGCCGCCTCGGCGGACCGCGCTTTCCTCGCATTGTCCTTGATACGACGACGCAGCAGCTTCCCTGCGGACTCGATCTGAACCGTAGTCGCGTGCGGGTAGGATGCCCGCCACTCTGCCAACGAGGTCTCCAGCCGCACGGTCATCTCCTCCGTCCACTTCGACGGCGCTGGTTCTTGCTTCTGGCGCTTCGAGTTCGGCTGGGCTGGGGCCTCTGCCGAAGCCGCCCGCCCCGCCTGAACCCTTGGTGCCGGAGGCGCAGAGCCCGATGGACCAGGCTGCCCGTCCCGTGCTCTGACAGCTTCCACCGTCAAACCACGTGGTAGTAGGGCATGCCCGCGTCGCAACAGCTCCTGCGTCCGCCTCTCCCACGAGTCGACGCTCATCCACGACACCATCGAACGGGCGCGACTCCGGTCGCCGCCCGGTCGCTGCGAGTGGCGCGCATACCACCTCTGCCTGGGGATGGAAAAATGCACCAACCCCATGCCTAGGCAGTTGCCGCACGGTGAATCCCATCCGCCCGCCGATGTCTCCCAGCGCTCGCCTGAGCAAACAGGGCAGATGTGCCACTGTTCGCTACCATCGCCGCCACCATTTCCCGAATTCTAGATAAAATAAATAAAAAATTAATAAACTATATTAAGGAGTGAAAGGGGGAGAAAAAAAAATGGGTTGAAATGCGGTGTGAAGGTTATGAATGAGGATTCCGGCACGAGGGGGCGACAAAATCAACCTCCCACGCGAGCACATGACGTCAGTGGATGTTACACAATCGTCGAAGACACCGAGCTGGCGCAAGCCATTTTCGGTGCTCCGGCGATGCAAGCCGAAATAATTTCGTGAATTTGTTAAACCGAATCAGGATGATATAAAATCCTGACCAAAGCGTGGTGCCTGGTCTAAGAAATGATGGTTGTAAGAATTTCACACACGACAAGGCAAGGGATGGTGACGGCAACGCAAACCGCAACCAACATGGCGGACCGTTCTGCACAACGGCCCGGCATGTCGGTGAAGTCTGGCGCCTGAATCAGAACCCAGTCCAGTCGCAGAAAACACGAACAAACCATCGGTCGTGACAAAAAAGATGTCTTGAAAAGAAATACGCGAACGAGCGAAAAAGGTGATACACCTTTTTTGCCTGAACGCGAGCGAAAAGAGAAAAGAAATAAAACCAAATAATCTTATTGAATTAAAAAAAAAAAATTTAGATGCGCCGGCTGAGAAAGAAACTCGAGTTCGGGGCAAAATAAACAAAGGAGGGGTTGAAGACTAACAGGGGGAAAAAAAGAACGAAAAACTCCAAACGGAAGTGGACTTTGATTTCTTCGAGTCGCGCCGCGGCGGCGAGTGATTCGGGAAGCGAACTTCTCGGTTCCTCTTACCGCGGCGACAACCCCTCACCGCCCGCTATTGTTTTCCCAGATTGGGGGTCTCAGATCGTGTCGCTGGCCACTCAAGTGACCAGCGCGCAGGTTATTGACCTCAATTAGGGACAATAGGAACGAGGGATGCACGAATTCCGAGGGGTTAGGCGTGGGTCACGGTGTAACCTTTGCCAGCTGACTCGCGAATTCGACGCCGATACCCACCTATTTCAGAAAGAAAAACCGGGGACACGGCGAATGGAGGCAAAAACAAAAAAAAAGATACGTAATCAAAAAAAAATGAAAAATAAAACAAAAAAAAATTAAACTGAATTGAAGAAGGAAAACTAATCGAGAGAACCTTTCACAGAAACATCGGGAAAAAGAAGAAAGAGAAGCGAAAAGAAGTGATAGAAAATTCGAGATGGAAGACGGATGGCAAACCGAAACCAATCGCATCAGGTATCACGAAGCGCTTCGTGAGAGAAAACGCCGAAATTTCAGGTTTTCTTCACACAAAATACTTCTTAAAATGTTTTCTGAACACTAAATGGTCGAAACCACAAGTGTTTCAGTGAATCGACTCGATCGCGGCGGTCAAAATGACTTTGATCCGCCTGCGTTCCTAGCGAGGAGCGGCGGCCGAAACTGCCTGCTCGAGCGCTAAGTTACACGTAATAACGGGGCCGGGGCACGAAAGAAAGCAATCGGTCACGGGTTCAATCGAGAAAAAGGGCCACAGTAAATGATGCAAACAGAAAATAAATTTGTGTCTTACCCTCATATCGCAACTCAAAAACTTTTCCCGAACACGAACACAAGCAAAAGTCAGCTGATGCTGAATGGTCGCTCTCTGGAAAACAAGTGACACACGGGGACTATGTCCAGAAACAAGAAACCTCGAGTCTAAACAGAGAACAATCCTCGACCCGTGACCTGTGATTGGGTCCCACGACACCCTCACCCCTCTAATTGGTGCAATAACTAATTCCCAATCTAAAGAGACAATCTTTCTCAGAAAGCGCAGGAAAAACACCACGAAACAATATTATTTTATTGCCACGACAATTTTCCGAATTTTTTAGCGAAAAACTCCCACGATCCCCGGGCAGAGAAATAAAACCTGCTTAAAAATCGCGGCTGCGGTGCTGAGACCGTCGCCATGGTTACGCTCCTCCGCGAGAATTTGTGACGTCACATGAACGCCACGATTCTCATCGGTTGAGACCGCAACATGACCGCTGAAACTGGCCACGGAAAGCAGGTAATTAAACAAACTTCTCCGACCAACTTCAGTGACTTAATCAATCAATTCAACAGTGCCATCGGTCTAGTGACAAACACTGACCGATCGGCGACCATCGAGACGAATCACGGGCCTGCTAATCGATTTTCCCAACTTTACCGAGCAACAAGTGACTGCTACAAAACGGGTGAGTTCGATACAAAATAAAAAACATCCGTTTCAATAAGTCATCGTTGCAGGGAAACTTACGGTTCCAATTCTGTGTTTGTCGGTGTGACAATGACGAGGATTCGCCGTGTCTACGCCTGACGAACGTTCTTCACTTTAAATCCAGCCGAAACAAGGAATTTCTAAGTTCCTGGCCAGAAAAAAATGCGTCGTAGCCTTTTCACCATGTCGGCTGCGTTATCCTGCGTGTAGCGAGGATGCAATCGAATGACGTCGAGGCAACGGTCAGCTAGCGGTGCAGGCATCAGGATTTTTACGTCCAAGCCTTGCTCCGTCCTGGTCAGTGACGATTCGGGTGAGAACGGGGTATTGATACACAATTCTCCGCATTCGCCGAACGTATAATCGGACATGTACTGTGCCATGGGTGGTGGGAGTTGGGCCAGAAGACTGTCGTCTTCTCGGTCTTCGTCTAACCATCTCATGATCGCGCTACAATCGGCGTCTGCCCGCTGGTTCTGCCTAATCTCATCGTAAGACATGATCGCACCAGCGAGGCTTTCTGAGACCAGAGTGTGGGCAAGCATGGAAGCAGCTTTTTCTTCGCGTGAGGCCGCCAATGTCGTTTCATCGTCATCTAGGCCCACACGAGAAAGAGCGACTGCGATCCGATCGTCCACATCTCTCCTGAATTTAAAAGAGAATCTCACCTGTTGGAGCTGCATTGCCCACCGCACCAGGCGACCTGACGTGTTGATTGAGTGTAATAACCAAAACAACGCCACGCAACCTGTTTCGATTTCGAATTTTGAATACGCGATGAAAGATCGAAAGGAAGCGACTGCCTGCAGAACTGCCAGACAATCGAGTTCCGGCGGGCTTAACACTGTCTCGGCGCCTTGCAGCGCACGACTCGCGTAAGCAACGGGTCTTTTGACCCCCAGATGATCGATCTGCGTGAGGACTGCACCGAGCCCGGTCAAACTTGCGGCAGCCTGGATGACAAAGGTCTTGCCGAAATCAGGCATCGGCTGCACGATCCCACGCGAAAGATGATCCTTGAAAAATTCGAATACTCCCTGACACTCGTCGGACCAATTCCATTCCGCACCCACTGTGAGTAGGTCATCCAGCGGGTTCGACAAATGTTCCAGTCCCTCGATCGGCGGTGTGTCTCCTCCAAACATGCCGAGGAAACGTCGCAGCTGGGCGACATTCGCTGGTCGCGGGTAGTCCACGATCGCCTGAACACGGCGTTCGTTCGGTCGAAAACCTGCGGGAGTCATAGAATAGCCAAGAAAGTCCCAAGAAGTAGATATCACACAAGATCCAGACGGGCTAGCGGTCAAGCAAAATTTGCTCAGCCTGCTCAGCACGTCGGACAGGTGTGTCAGGTGTTCCTCAAAAGTTTTGCTGAACACCACAATCGAGTCCAGGTAGGGCAACGCCCACTTAAACTTCGATTCGCCGAGCACCTTCCCCATCAGCCGTTGAAATGCCACAGGGGTATTCAACAATCCGTAGGGCAATTTCACGAACTGAAAGGTACCTTGAGGTGTGTAAAACGCCGTCTTAGGTCTGTCCTTGGGCGCAATCCTTACCTGAAAGCAGCCCATAGCCAGATCCAAAGTAGAGAAGAATAGACTCCCTTCCAAACAGGCCAAAATCATGGGAATAGACGGGACCGGGTACGTGTCTCTCTCCGTGACTGAATTCAGCTGTCTAAAATCGATGCAAGCGTCAAAGGTTCCGTCAGGTAATATACTTATCACCGGCTGGTTCCTATAAGCACTGGCACTCTTTTCTATTTCACCCTTTTTCAGCGCGCATCTCACCAACCGGCGCAGAGCTTTCGCTTGAGCAGGGGATGTTGGTTTGATATCGCACGAGAAGGATGGCTCATTAAACGTGGGGATCCGAAGTTCCACCGTCGGATGACAGCCTCCCATCTCGCTGAAGGTGTGGCTGAACTCGTCGAGCACACGAGCCAATCTCATCTTCCGCATATCTTCTATTTTGCAGTCTTCCAACAAATCTAATTGTTTGGATGATAGTGACAGTGCGGCCGTGTCGACGCCGTATTCCAGCGTGACCCTTGCCCACTTGTCAACATCTGCACCACTGTCGTCTAGCTGTCTAGGCCGAGGAGCGAAAGGAAACGTCATCCCTGGATTATCGGCTTTAAACCAATCGTTCCGGGAAATGCGAATTACAATGCCATATTCCCTCAACCAACTACACCCCAAAAGGATGAAGTTAGAAGAAGAAGGTAACACCGCAAACCGTAACCAATCTTCCCCCGTCTGCCAGCTGACGTACAATCTCACCGTCCCCAAGGGACTGGTTACTCTATCGCCCGTCATAACCCTAACGAAATCGTCACAGGGTTCAATCGAGGCTGTTAGTCCGTATTTCTCGGCCGCGGCACTACTCATATACTGCCCTGAAGCAGCGGTATCCATAAGTGCCACCGCTTCGCGGTCGGAAAAACGAATGTCGACAAACGGGAGAGGGAAATCTCTGCCCAGTCCGGCGACACTCACCGTATCCCAGACCGCTCCGACGGCTAAGCCTACGAAACAGACTTGGTCGGGCGGTGAGCCATCTGCTACGACGCCTTCATCCGCCTCGACTGTTTCTAGCGGCTGGGGAGGCGAGATCCGGTCGTAGAGTTCGGCGGGTTGAACCACACCGTTCTCCGGGACCAGGTCCACCTCCTCCGGCTCGCTTTCAACGTCCGAATCGTCCGATGCAGCGGCTCGAGTTATCGTCGACCTGCTGGACAATTCCATGATACGTTTACTGAAATCCAATTGCTGCGACACCGCGGATCTTGCCCAAGCTTCCGCCATGACGCTGGCCTCATTCCGCGCACGAACAGCTGCTTTACGCACCTGTTCTGCGGCAAAATTCGACCAAATTGCTTCGCCATGCGCAGCGGCGGCATCAAGTGCTGCCAGCTGCTTTTCGCGTTGAAATAACCGAATGAGTTCCATGACATCGTCCTGCGTCTTAATGTCGCATGGATCGACGTCGCAAAGAACAGCCAGTTCTCTGGCCCAAGCCGAATCGAGATCCTTGCTTGCCATAAGATGCTATTTCTTTGCAACCAGTGGTAACCAAGTGTGTGCAGTCAAGACCACGCACAGGCAAGGAGTGAGAAGGAATCCAAGGACACTTTCACTTCTTACAGGCAAACCAAAGTCAGGGGTACCTTGACCAATTACAGCCACCTACAACTAGGTCGACCACAATTATTTTACAAAAGATCTCAGCATCCCTTTCAAAGGAATGTCCAACCACTGGCCATGTGTTGGACCTTCGAGCGCTTCTCAGTGCCTCAAGGGCCCTTGATTCTATTTTTAGCTAATTGGCAATCGAACATCTGGTGAAGACCAAAGTCGCGCACCGGGGTGCCATCCTGTTCTTTCAACAGAGTCCATGCCTTTTATGCTAAAACCGATTAAACAGAGGAGTGGCGGGTCAATGGTCGAACCCTGACCTCGTCATCAACCTGTCACTGCATTCCGTGTACCTTCAAAAATAAAATATGATAAATTACAATGAAAGTCTTTTTATTGAAAACAATAAAACATCAAGTTTTGGTTCATCTCTCCGCCCCAAAAAATCAAATTAGCGGTTATATTTTGGTTCTTAATCCACGCCCCAAAATAAAAAATTAGCGAACACCTTTCCGGCATTTATCCACGCCCCAGAAGATAGAAATGGGCGACTGGAAGTTCTCTGACACTCCCAAACTAACAAACCAATGCATGATTCGTCTTTCCCTTCGTGTTCTAAATTATTCGCGCCAGAACCAAGTAGAAAAAACTGCGTATATCGATTTTTCGTGGCATTTTCTCATCGCGCCCCACAGCTTCGATGCTAAGGTCGTACGTTTTCCTTTGCGCTGGTGTACACGTCTACCACCAGGTTTAACCTCTGCTGAAAACGCTAAAATCGCGTGTTTTAGGATTCCTCCGATATTGCCTGCTCCTGCACCGAAATCACACCCAAAACACCATCAAGATCGCGATAATCCTGATGAGGCAAAAAAAAATGTGACTCAGTCGCCTCAGACTAAGAGTGAAGGGAAATTGGCGAACCGAGCCTGAGTCAGATCGGAGAATATTGCAACTGAACACAGTCCAGCGCCAGGGAAAGTTAGGTCCAATCCCCGGGAGCCTCACTCCTTTCCAACCCGGATATGAAATTAGAGTAGAAATAGGATAAAAGAAGGGAACAAGAAAAATGTGGTGTGTTTCACAAAATTTGGGAAAAGGGATCCGCACACAGCACATTGAAAAAATAAAAGTCTGAAAGATGTTGGGCTGGATTCACAGTCTTCGTTTGAAGCTGTTAGCCACCCAATTCGTATTTGCAAGCATTCCACGCGCGGTTTGAAAGCAAATACCGTTAGGCTCGACACTCCAGCAGTCCCCTGCAAGAGCCGCCCTCCCTGCTGTCCGAGACCCAATTTCGACAGTAAGGCAGTGAAATTGACAAAAATGTGCCATAAGTGGCCACAAAAACACAAAAAAGCCAAAACCACGTCAAACTGCTTCCACCAGTGCCCGGGACAGGGTTGGAAACCCAGTCTCCGTGTGCTCTCCTTAAGTACATGTGCCTGTAATTCAAAAGATTAATCAAACCGCTGAAACCAGGAATGTACCTCTGGCCAGTAATGAACAGCGCTTCCCTAAATATACCGCATTAGTTTATTGCTGTCCGGGCGAAGCACAGGGCTGAACTGGGATATACTGCACCCAGCAGCATGCCTGCCCACCACAACAACACCACAAACACATTTCCCGCCAAAAAACACACTCGGAAAAAGCACCAAATCGCCCGACCCAGAGAGAGAAATAAAAGAACTTAATCTACCAAATGTCCAGTGTGGTGTCAACCCTCTAAGACACTCATTACGTCAGCGTAACCTCAGGAATGTCATGAGTAACACATTGTTGGCTCGTGAAAACCAACCTCTACACACCCCACTTTCAATTGTGTCTGAAATGATGAACCAGATCTAATTCAACACTCCAAACCACAACATCTGAGCACCTACAAATGGTTTCTCACCTCTATAGGTTGCACACCAAGAAAAGAAAAATCATAAAATTAAAAATAAGGGGGTGTCCAACTTGTGTGCTGGTTGACCCTTGTCCCCCCAAGCTAATTATAGGAATAAACGAGGTCAGACTCAAGCCAAGCCAAACACACAAAGAAAAACACCAAACAAACAAAATAAAATTGGAAATTAAACTAGTGTGTTGGCTGAATATTACCTTCACGAGATGAATCTAAAAAAAACAACTCAATCCAATCCTAACCAGACCAAACACAAAAGAAAAATAAACCAAAAAAAAAATAATATAAAATTGCACAAATTAACCCAAGACCTGAGCATTACCCAGCCCAAACAAGAGAAAAAGTGTGGCAGAAGAAAAACAAATGTTTCCCAACCCGGCACAAAAATTAAACAACAGCAGAAATGAAAATTCAAACAAGGTCACTGCAGTTCAATTAAGTACAAGGGGTGGAGAACACAAAAGAAGATACACAATGGTGTCTATTCCTGTAGCCGCCTAAGGGAAAGAGCAAGACTCCCCAAGCTAATTAGAGGAACAAAACATCAAAGTGCTTTGGTCAGTTGCAGCGCGTCTGAAAATAAATTTCAGAGCCCCAACCACAACAGCACAGAGAAAAACATAATTCCAAGACCTTCAAATGAAAAAGTGCCCAGCCCTCACAACTAAGCCTCTCACGCGACTCAAAGTGACAAACAAAAACACCCTTCAAATTCCTCAGTCTCAAAGAAAAATATTTAACCCAAAATCCAAAAAAAACAAGAAAATGAAAAACAATACAATTGTTCCCCGCCAAAAAATAAAGCAAAAATGTACCAACACTCTGAACAATGAATAAAACAACCTGCAACAAAAAATTGAAGCAAACGGCAACCACAATGAAACAAAGGGTTTGCACACAAAGCAAAACAAAATGGCGGGCAAAAAAAAAAAATTTAACAAGTTCAAATCCAGGACAGGGCCCTCAATTGTGACTGCTATGGTCTCTTCCAGTGTAGTCAGGGGACTGAGAACACTTGGTAGGGACGCATACTTCACGTAAATGACGGAGACTTCCCACAATATTGGTTGGTTGGCCTTTATTGCGTTGTCTAGGGGTATGGGGAAACCCGTCACCCGCTGCAGAGGTGCCACGAAGGCACACCGCACCGGCAACCGACCCGCCACACACTGGGTGGGAACCCAATGCGTGGCGTGGTCGGTTCGACTTAACATTCGTGTCGTACTTACCTACGACCCACGCGTCCACTTATGGAGGCTGTATAACGGTGGGAGCCGTCATACTGAGTATCATCGTGGTGAAT
Source organism: Strigamia acuminata (assembly GCA_949358305.1). Taxonomy (NCBI): domain Eukaryota; kingdom Metazoa; phylum Arthropoda; class Chilopoda; order Geophilomorpha; family Linotaeniidae; genus Strigamia; species Strigamia acuminata. The sequence goes on along the minus strand of OX442314.1, from coordinate 31,563,285 downwards.
GGTGAGGAGTACAGAGTCAAACCGGGACACTTCTTGTCCCTCCCAGATGAACACCTTCTCCTCTCGGGGAGCTGCTGCAGGCACGTCCTTCTCAGGCCGTGTCCCACACTCCACTCTCTCACAACACTCCCTCCTCACCACACCACTCCACTCCCTCCTCCCCGGGCTAGGTCAACTACCCGCGTAGGGGTTGACCTTTGGGGCCGCACGGTGGTGTGTGGCAGTGCCGTAGGTCACCTAGGTGGCCTGGCGGTCACAGTATTGTTCTTTTGTTGTGCTAGTTTACTTTTAAAATCTAAATATTATGTTTGTATCAGTTGTTGCTTGCTTTCGATCAAGTTAAGAACAAATCATTTTGTGGCCAAAAAGAGACTTTACATTAACCAACAAGGACCCACACAGAGGAAGGACCGAAACATCACATCGGTAGTATATAAAAGTTCGACACATTATCTAGATGCCTCGGATAATGAGAACTTGAAAGTCATAATTTTCTGCACACCTTAGGTTTTTGACATAACTGACATTACTTCTCTTTGAATAAGACATTCCTTAACACTTTCCTCAACAGATGTTTTGGAGCGCAATAAATGCCCAGATTGCAAGAATAATTTTTTTTTACTTGGTAAAAGTTATTATATCTTCATTTTGAATAATACCTTTCCAATCAATTTGTTATAGCATATAGCAATTATGCTCCTTTAAATAATTATTATGAAGGTAAGCTAAATTTCATTTATTTATTTGTCCTGTATGAATGCTAAATACTGTATATATTTTAGGCGTGTCCGTCAAGGACACGAGGGACCCCAAGATATATTTTGATGCGCTCTTCCTGGCGCAGATAGAAGTTGATGAATTTGAAAAAGAACTGGAGAGAATAGAAGTAAATTCTACCTCTACGCCTGGGAATTTGAATCAGGATAGATCAAGGACAACAGCAGCAGCTGCGTTGGCGGCACACCAAGGCTTGATTCTGCGTTCTGCCTCAAAAATACTAAGCAAAAGGTAGTGTTCTAAAATACCTGTTTTCGTTCTTACTTATGTTTTTGTTCTTATGTCGTCCGGTTGGGATCTCATTTCACTAGGTGAAATCTTGTCTGCTATGATCCCAGGTTTATTACTGTTAGAGAACAGAAGTTCACAACTTCGCTTTTTCACTTTTCACTTTTCGCAAGAAATTTTAAAAAAGAAAGAAACACTTTCAACAAGTTGTCAATTATCAGGGAAATAACTTCAATTCACATTTTCGTCGTAACAACCCTAAGCCGACCAACCGTAAAGGTCAACAACCGGGAGCTTTCTCCCCCCAACCGCATATGCCTTTTCCTGCATCCCAAAAGCCACGTACTGCTTCGGCCAAGCCAAAAGCGTCACCGACGCTCGCATAACCTTTATTCTTGTCAGCTGACGAAAAATTTAAGGTCCCCAGCTTGGCAAAAGATGAACCTATTTGGAAGGAGGCTATTTTTGCGCCTGATGTAAGTGTCCGAGAGGTTAACCCACGCACACGAACAACTATCAACTGAGTCGCCTTTTCTGATATATGTAACCAAACTATCCAATTTATTCACCGAGGGAATCAAAATCTCACAAAGATAGTGAACGACATAACCGGGCAGACCTGTTCAGCGCGACCCGACTCAGATTCTCCAGCAATCTGCTCGAACACAACGCCACCGACCAAAGATGTTCCACGGTTTTCTTTGGGATTGTCCCCAAGGAGCCGACCACTATGGAGCGACATAAGGAAAGCTTTTCATATGATCTAAATTGCAGCAAAGGACAGAGATACCAATCTCTTTCTGTGGATTGAGGACAACTGGGATGGCATTGGCAAGGCAGTGATTCATATATTGCGCCAAACACGTGTGCTTTTCAGAGCTGCGCCCAGCCCATTTTTGCTCAGCGCCACCATAAAGCATCACATCCAAAAATTCAAGCATGAGTATCCATTAGCATTTGAACTTTTGAATAAATTTATTTATATGGATGACTTCATCACATCACTGATTAATGAAATGGAAGCAATTGAAGTTTTTCAGCAATCAAGACAGATATTGGACAGCGAAGGAATGCAACTCATCAAATGGCAATCAAATTCCGACAACTTGAGAAAATTATTTTGATGAGAAATCCCGTCCGACGCCCAGCTAACCGATGACGACAACACAAAGATACTTGGTCTGAAATAAAAACCCAAAATGGACACCTTAGGATTGGATGTGGAAAACACAACAAACCAAAAAACCAAACAAGTCACTAAAAGAGAAGTGATAAAAATTACCGCACAAATATTTGATCCACTTGGATTTGCAAGTCCCTTCACGATCACAGCAAGAATATTTTTTCAATCATTATGGCTGCGAAATCTGCCATGGGATGAGCAACTGCCAGAAGAACTAGAAGATGCTTGGAACGACCGAATGGATGAATTAATATCTGCCCGACCACTCAGCATAGCAAGTAATTCTGGTTTTGACTCAGGTAAATACTTTTAAGAAACAATAAGACATTAATTTTAAATTAAATACAAGAAATTTGAATAAATTGATTTTTTTTAAATTTCATTTAAAATATTTATAATTAAACATTAATTTATAGAAATGTAATAAACATATGTTTTGATTTATATAGCAGAAGGGCTGTCAGCAAGTGACATCCTAGAACCCATGATCAATGGCACAGCTTGTGATGAAATAGAGTCAATACAACCAATGGAAACTGTACAAGAACACTCTACAAGTATAGTAGCACCAGACCAAACTTCAAACACCTGTCTCCCATCGGACATTCCAGTTGCTGAAGGCAAAAAGCGATGGGAAACTTGCACCAAGTGTCATAAATTCATGGATCCCATTTGGAACACCCGGCTGAGCTAGCCATACGCAATCCCGAAACTGCCACGGTGATAGCTGCGCATGCCGCCGCCGCCAAGCAGTTAGACGTTGATTTACGTGACGATTGACTCGATCGTCAGTGGATGAATGCAAAGAGGAAAGCGCGAAAACGGACTCCAGTGCTGTCCGTCTCCAAGACGCTATCCCTGTCTCCCAAGGCGATGTCCCTGTCTCCGAGGCACCAGCCAAACGGACGTTGAGCCCCTTACCTTACCAAGTCCGCGCATGACGATTGGAGCAATCTCGATTCCTCAATGCATAAGCATTCCCAAATGGGACAGAGAAGAACCCACCACCACAGCGTACTGGGGGAAACGCGTCCACGAAGCCATTCGTCCCATCTCCATCTTTCTTTACGACCAGATTGTGGCCATCATGAATCCAGCTAATGCATTTGAAGACCATTCCAAACGCATTCAGCTGATCAAAGATGCTCAACAATAAGTATTGGCCGATGTTGGGATGCATCCATGCGTTCCAATGCGTTGTGATGCCTGCGACGAGGCGGTTATGCGACTTCAAAAAGTTCACTTTCCCTTGACTGTAGAAAAATCGGGTTAGTAATGCCTACTCCGTCCAGCCAAGTTTATACCTCGGTGCCTACAACGCGTATCAGCTGATGCGAGGCCCTTTTTCAAGCCTAGTTGAGAAGCTGCCTTATTTTTTTACGGAGGAGCGCGCGACAGAAAGCCCTCAAAGTATGCGTCGAGAAGAGGTTGAGCGGCTGGTGGTCCGAGAAGCGGCGTGTGGCAACACTTCGCACCCGTCGTCACCAACTTCACAATTAATTCAAAATGGTAGCACCACGTTGGACAAGTGAGACAGAATTCTCTCTTGTTCAATTAGTTGAAGAAAGTAAATGTCTCTATGACATTAGTCTGCGACAGTATAGGGATAAAATATTACGAGAGAATGTGTGGACTGCAATTTCAGACAGATTACACCAAGATGGTAAGATAAGTCAACATAAATAAACATGAGATGAATTCTATTTACTATTTTTATTTCTTTTGTATAGCAAAAAGCTGTAAAGACCAATGGAAATCAATAAGGGACAAATACAATAGGGAAAAAAGAAAACTCAATCGCCCAAGTGGTGATGAAGGTACTATTATCAAGAAGTGGCCGCTATACACTCATCATCGTCACTTCTCTTTGCTTCATTGAGAATGTTTCATGAGCCTTAACGCTTGGGAAGACGAACTGCTCATCAACCGAGTCCCAACTGGAACTCACAACTTAGAACTCAAACACCGAGCACAAATCACTTGAGCCCAGGATGAGTGTTTAACATTCCCACCTGTTATATTTTTATATTTCATCTAACTAGTTTTGATTGGGGTTAAAAACCAACTTACGTTGACGAATATATGTTTCCTTTTATTTAGCTTTTATTTGCCAGGGGTTGTAAATCAACTTATACAATTATCTAGCTACATTTCTTTTTATTTCAGGTTGATATTGGGAATGGTGTCATGATAGGTAAATTGCAACTTGAACATGAGAAATCATTTAGCAACTCTCCATCAATCTTTGCTAGAGAATTAGCAAGATCGGTGTTTACCCCTAATAAGTTGGCCATATGTTCACTCAATCGCAGAGAGAGCAAGGCAAACAAGGATAAACAAGTTTTGCCCGCACTAGACTCTGAAAAGCTCATTGCTTTGATTGGTAATATTGAATATTCCAATTATAAGTGTTACTAAAAAAAATTGTTCATACATATTTGGGTTTTCAGTTCATAGATTATAAGCTCACAGTACAGCTATGATATATCCTTCAAGTAAGGATAAAGTGGGTCAGGAGGAAAAAATTTGGATTAGTCTGTCGTCTCTCCTCCGTGAGATACAGAATGGGAAGAGACCACAAAGTCAAGAAAAATGGATTTGTAATTTTTATCATGATCGCTTAGCAGCAATAATAGTAAAATTTCCTAAAAAGGCCTATTTTAGATGGAAAGAAGAAATGGCAGTGGCACTCATTTACCAGGAGTGTGGGGTTTAGTAGGAGGTTTTTGCTTTGAATAGCCAAGATCGTTATATCAAAGTCTAAATCAGGAACCAATGGCCATTAAGCAGCACTGGTATGTGATAAAACAATGTTCGTTTTGTTTGCGATTCAGGTCTAAAAATGCTACAACGTGGTTAGTTTTGCCCAATTTGCGTCACATAAACATTAGAAAAAAAACAAAAATGGGAAATGGAAGAGAAACTAGTCAAGTGATAATAAAACTTCCAATGATAACGTGGGTAGAAAACCAAAACAAAACCAGAGAGCCACGATAGTAAGATATAAAAATTATCATTTTACACAACCACCTCTGTGTGTGCAATGATGATCATTTTTCATATATATGAATGTGTTTCTGAAAATGTTATCGAAATCAGTCCACGATATTAAATTACACTCTGTAAAACTAAATTAATAAATAAAGTCATCTCTCAGACTTGTTTCTTATTAACACTGGACAATTAGAACTACTCGTCCAAATGAGCAGACCACGAGACGATTGCATACCGGAGATAAAATTAGATAAGTGCTTTCATTTAAAATCAAGAAATAAATGAATCCAATTAAAACAAATGCCATATATTTTCAGGAACTGTAGAGACATCCCCCACCGAAACGATTCATTACCTGTCAACCTCGTGAAGTCGTACAAGTGACCCAGCTAATTCTTGAACGTAATGAATTAAATTAAAAATGTTTCCTTCTTCCGTTTTAGATAATTTTCCATTCTCGAGCGACTTTTTCATGTTGCATGTTGCGTGCTCGCAGCACGTTGTGCCTACTCACAAATAAGAAAAGGAGGACTGAGTTGGACAAAAATGCGATGTAACATTCGTAATCGAGATCACAGCGAACAACACAGCGGTTTGGTTTGCTAGTTCGTTAAAATTTGCAAGAGAAGCAAATTCATTTTCAAATTCATTTTCTCTTTTTCCGATATTGCACTGTAAAATTTTCAAAAAATATTTAAGTCGTGAGTGGATAGAAGCTTAAATGAAGTTTTGTATCTTTCTAGTTGCCAATTTTTTTGAACGAATTTTGTGAAAAACTTGATGTTTTGTTTGAATATGTGCTGCCACAGGGCAACCAAACCATCACACACAGGTCAATAAATTCTATGGGTGACATGGTCGGTATGCCTTTCTATTCTGCCATAGTTAATCACAAGCGGCCACCCTTTGTGGATCCAACATCACACAATCTGCGTGTCCCAGTGATGAATACGGAGGAGGGTGGTGCAGAACAGTGGATGAATGTGTAGTGTTTAGTTAAATTATGTCTAGTTTGTACGATGTCGTCATTTTTTTTATAACAAAATGATCACATTTGTTTAGTCTCCTTTGAATTATTTGTTTTGACACAATAACACCTAGATATGCTGCAGAAAGATGGAAAGAAGAGAGGATATCCAAAATGTGCACAAACAAGTGGTGGAAAATGCACTTTTAAATCCTTATCAGTTATTAGCTAATGACCATGATCACGATTATGTTAATGTATTTGATGAAACAAAAGACAGTATTGTTTATTTCCTTAGTGGGTTTGTAGTACGAAAATTGATAAATACCAGCTGCTTGTTATTTTTGTTATTTCACACAAATGGAATCAAGAACCACCACCAACAGCACCTGCACAAATATTTCAGGAATCTTCTGAAGAAAATATCGGATAAAGTCGATGCCACATTCATGTAAAAATGTGGTATAAAATCATGTAAATGCCACATGTAGGATTGCAGGCTTACAATACAAATAAATGTAAATGCCACAATCTTGTCGGATTGCAGGCTTACAATACAAATAAATGTAAATGCCACAATCTTGTAGGATTTGCAGGCTTACAATACAAATAAATGTAAATGCCACAATTTTGTAGGATTTGCAGGCTTACAATACAAATAAATGTAAATGCCACGTCAGTTGTGAGGAATGCGGGCTTACAATACAAATATATCAACCACAAGATATATTTTTTTTTTAAATTGAAAGCAGGACAAACTGCATTTGGAGACCAGAGCTCTCTTTTGGTTCCACTGAGACTAGTTCAAGTCGTCAGTTTCTCCAGGGGTGACCGCGTGGAGGTTGAGAGTTGGATTTTACACCCCCTAATTCACTATTTACCATGGACTTAGTTCGAACAATCCAACACATTTCGTCCGGCAATTCTATTACCAATCAATGCATGTATATAAAATTAAAAAATTAAAATATAAATAATAAGTAAAAAAATAAATATAAACAAAAACATAAAAAGTAACCACTCCCTTGAAATATGACGCACGGATGGAATGAAATGTTTAACAAAAACAAGTTGAGAAATTCGAATAAAGTAGCGAAATAAACCAAACGCAATGCTAAACAAACTTACTTTGGAACATTACGTTGAAAAATTACCCATCTGAGGACTAAAATTTACCGAAATAAACTATGATCAGCAACGACGAAGCACACTCACCAACCGACCAGCCGACGCCTTCGTGTGAGAACGATCAATACGGGGTTCACAGGCGAAAAAACACGATGTACAGGGTTCACAGGCGCAAAAACACGATATACGGGGTTCACAGGCGCAAAAACACGATATACGGGGTTCACAGGCGCAAAAACACGATATACGGGGTTCACAGGCGCAAAAACACGATATCCGGTAAAAGTAGAACAAATCATTAGTGTCTTTTCTCTTGTTCCGAGTCAAAGAATTTAAAATTCAGAATCATTTAAAAAGAGATCGGCACAGATTTTAGTTTTCCTGAAAACATCCCTAGATTATGATCAAGAATGAATAAGGCAGAGAGAAAACACTATTAATTAAATCTAACATAGTGACAGTTGAGTCCACCCGATGGCGTATCTGTCGCATGGAAGAGAAATGCCCGGCAATTTGAAAATAAAATATAAAATCGAAAATTATATTTACGGTCTTGTAGTTTATTTTAAGCAAAAATAAATAATTTTAATCAAAAATAAAAATAATTAGGCCAAAAAAACTTAACTTCAGCCAAAAACAATGAAACATTTTGGCCAAATGACTCACTTTTAGCTTAAAAAAAATAAATTTTGAGCTCTTATAACTTCATTTTAAGCCAACACTTTGTTCACCAAATTCTTACAGCTGTACTTCTTCTCTTCTGTCAAGGTTATTGTTATTCTTTTCAGCTTAAGGAACATCGGTTGTTGGTCCGACAGGGATTTAATGAGATGGAGAGGGTCGAAGTCATTGCTGCATCGTATGTATTCGAGACGAGGTAGGTTGTTCAAGGCTTTTTCTACTCCTTTTGCTGTCACGCCTGTGCAACCAAGTTTCAGACGCTCCAACTTGTTTGTTACGGATTGCGGCGAGCAGAGATATTCTATTCCTTGATGCGTCACACGACGGGCATTATGCACCAACAGTCTCTTCAAATGCGGGCAGTGTTTAGCGGCTAAGCGCAAAGTGTCGTCGTTGCAGGTTTTCTCGCACTTTGTCACGAGATTAAATTCTTGCAGGTGTGCAAATGATGTTAGGAGAAACTGTACGGTTTGAGATGAACTAAATTCCTTGCAGATGCAGATCGAACAATGCTCCAGACATGGAAAAAGATCTAAAGTTTTTAGGCTCAATTTCAAAGAGTGGAAGAAAAAGAAATTAATTTATTAATTAATTAATTTAAAAAAACTAAAATCAAAATTTTAGACCAAAAAAATCGTAGTTTTTAGATTAAAAAAAAACTCTTTCTAGACCGAATAACGACGTTTTTGAACAAAGAATTAGTATTTTAGATTAAAAATCGACATTTTAGGCTAAAATTCGCCATTTTAGACCAAAATTCGACATTTTAGGCCAAAATTCGACATTTTAGACCAAAATTCGACATTTTAGACCAAAATTTGACATTTTAGACCAAAATTCGACATTTTAGACCAAAAATCGACATTTTAGACCAAAAATCGACATTCTAGACCAAAAATCGACATTTTAGACCAAAAATCGACATTTTAGACCAAAAATCGACAATTTAGACCAAAAATCGACATTTTAGACCAAAAATCGACATTTTAGACCAAAAATCGACATTTAAATGCAAAAATGGCTGCGAGGTTCGTCGGACGGTCCATTCCGTCGGTTTTTACGATTGAAATAATGTATGGTGGAATCGAGAACCGGAATTTGAGACGTGGCCAAATGTTTCGCGTGTTTCTTTGTATATTTCCTGTTTGTGCCAAATTAAATAAAAATTTAAATTCTAGTTTCGCCTGGTTTGATTGCACTAGTCATTCCTGAATTTCAGATTGTGATAGATTTTGAATTTTTTCAGCAGTACTTTTGTGGATTTCTTCAGATGTATCAGAATGAGATCGCGCGAGATTTTGCATGATTTTGTAAAAGTCGAAGATAAAAACCAAACGGCTCGAACTCCGTGAAACACAAAGCCACAAAGTAAACAAATCCATTTTAAAACACCAAGTTCCTAATCAATGTTTTTTATTTAACATTCCGGTATGTTTACATTGTTTATTTGCAATATTGCTAAAATGTTTATTTTTCTGGTGGTGCCCCAGTTCGTCTCGGGTCTGTCCATGGGGCAGAGCCCGAGGTTTGGAGACTTTTAGCCCTTTCCTCATTCGCTATAAGCATCTGCAGATATTGGTCTTTTCATCACACCTAAGTACTCGTCCTGCGTTTTCGCAGTTAAATTTGCCTCCTTCATAGTTGTGGTGTGCATCAGCCGTCATTGCTTTTTCAATTTGAGGCATTTTTCCTTTGACTTTAGAAAATTGCAATTTTCTTAAAAAGTTTTAGTACAAAAGATTTGAGGAATAGTCCTTTTTAGACTAAATAAATGTTGCTCTACAAGTTTGCAATTGGAAATTTCTGTCTATATCTCTAATAGTTTCCAAGATAATGTTTCAATGACCTTGAAGGAACATCCCAAGGTCACATTTTGGGTCACCAAAAGATTGCCCCACCCAACTTTAATACTTTGCCATCATTAGATTAGATGAATTGTCATCACTTTCAGAAATATTTAGTAGAGAATCAGACTTTTCTTCCATCCTGTATATGGCTGGCCAACATTTTTCTGACCCACATTTAACCGGAAACATTCGAATGTAATTATTATTATTGTGTTTTGAGTGTGAATCAGGGGCCCTATGTGGATTTTAGGGGCCTTAAGTCAATATTAGAGGCCCTAAGTCAATATTAGGGCCCTAGAAAGTGATCTGTACAAATTAAACTTTTTGTGTTTTTCCTAAGCGTCAAAATAAATATTTGCAAATACAGTCGAAACTCTTTATAACGAATTGTGATATAACGAATTATCGATATAACGAATACCTAAAAATGGCCAATTTGGTTGGTTGGCCATGTTCTCCATGTTCAAAAATTTAGATAGAACGAATTCTCGTTATAATGAATCGATTTTTCGGGTCCCATTGCGATTCGTTATAAACAGTTTTGACTGTATATCAATTTGAGCACTAAAGCTAAATGTAATCATTTTGAACGTTGGAAATTGCTCGTTTTCAAGTTATAAAATTTAATTCAGAACATACAAAAACGTAAAAGTGAAAGAAATTTTTACATTTCATTTACAATACAAGAACGTGTTTTAAAATTGAAAAAGAACCAAGGAAAAAATATACAATTCTACTTGTCAAGAATTCAAAGTAATAAGTATATTATTTTAAAAAGTGAAATGCACAAACAAAACCAAAAATCAGCGTTTGAATTTAAGAATATAAACAATGTAAGAAACGAACGTTTTTAAATTTCTATTTCTGCTAAAAATGCTTTTTCTCCAGTATGGGTTAAAAGATGTCTACTTAAATGCCCACTTTGATTGCAAGAATAAGCACACAAATGACACTTGAACGGTTTTTCTCCAGTATGGGTTAATAGATGCGTTTTTAAGGTTCCAATTTGAGCCGAAGAATAATCACACAAATGGCACTCAAATGGCTTTTCTCCTGTGTGGGTTAATAGATGTCTTTTTAAATGCCCACTATGAACTGCACAATAATCACACAAATGGCACTTGAATGGTTTTTCTCCTGTGTGGGTTAATAGATGTCTTCTTAAATCCCTATTTTGACTCGAACAATAAGCACACAAATGGCACCTGAATGGTTTTTCTCCAGTGTGAACTCGCATGTGGACAGTCAAGTAATTTTTAAGTCGAAATGAAAGTGAACACATTTGACATATGAAAGGCTTTTCACCAGTGTGTTTAAGCATGTGATAGTTCATTAGATAAATGTATGAACACGAATAATCACACAGGTTGCAATTGTAATCCTCACGTGTTGTCTTCATTTTTTTTTACCCCAATGACACTGAAATGAACGTAGTCTGAAATGAAAAAAATAATAATAATTAAGTTCGATTAACTTAATTGGACACACTTTAAATAATATTGGTATGATATACTCTGAACAGAAAAAACGAGGTCGGGGCATCGCCGCTAATCGTTCGAATTCAGTTCGGCGAGTTAGGCCTAACGTTCGATGCACGATTGCGCCGAACTTTATAAACCGGAAAAAAAATGCAATAATACCCCCAAAAAATGTGATTTATCTGTTCTCCTATCTTTACCTTAATCTGCTTACACTTTGGAACCCTTCAAACGTAATAAACATGCATTTAATCGAGGATGAATGAAATAGTGCGATACATCAAAATACAATAAGATAGAGCAAACAGCGGTTGCCATAGAAACTATAAGTGCATAATACCGCCGACTAGTGACAATATTTTAACTAAACACAATAAAGCAAAGGCATTAACACTACTGCAAATTGAATGCACATTGCAAATGGTTTAATTTAATTGAAAAAATATAAAAACAAACCTAAAATAAGTCAGTTTTCAAACAATTCTTATTTCATGAATCAACTATCATTTATTTTCACGTTTGTTTATTCGGGAACATGAAATTGAAATTTCTAGTTTTAGAACAAGCAATTATTTCGAAGCATTGCAATGAAGCAAGGATTATTTTTAAAAGCTTTGAAATAAACTTTAAAAGAAACGAGCAATTTCCAACGTTTAAGATAAACCACTTGACAACAAGTAGTGTCGTCCGAAATCGCTAATGGTCGTGGTTTCATCTCGGCAACTTGGTCGAGCGTTACAACATCCGGGCCCGGCGTGACGATTGGACTCTAGCGACTAGCGTTGTTATGTACTAGTTTCTATGGCAACCGCCGTTTGCTCTATCCGATTGTATTTTGATGTATCGCACTATTTCATTCATCCTCGATTAAATGCATGTTTATTACGTTTGAAGGGTTCCAAACTGTAAGCAGATTAAGGTAAAGATAGAAGAATAGATAAATCTCATTTTTTTTGGGTATTATTGGATTTTTTTCGGGTTTATTAAGTTCAGCGCAATCGTGCATCGAACGTTAGGCCTAACTCGCCAAACTGAATTCGAACGATTAGCAGCGATGCCCCGACCTCGTTTTTTCTGTTCAGAGTATATACACACCAATATTATGTAAAGTGTATCCAATTAAGTTAATCGAACTTAATTATTATAATTTTTTTCGGAACAATTTTACTTTACCGGCCACCTCTCAGATCATCTCTAAAATTTGGATATAGGGGTATTCAAGGGTGAAAAAACGAATGGCGTTGACGGTTTTTGGGGCAAACGAAGCGGAAGCGGAAAACAGCAGATTAACGACCAGTGATTGCAATCAAATGTTTACTTTCTCATTTTTAAAACCCTAATTTCATTGTTAGCTGTCAGTCATTCTCTCCCCAGCATTGTTAAGCACGTGCGCTCTTATTGTCATCCATCTTTATTTTTGTACCAGTTTTCCACCTGATATCACACCATAAAAACGTTTCGTTTCACTCCACAATTTGTTCAGTTTCATCATCCATGCACCTAAAAGAGATTTCCATTTCATCCCAGGTTCGTACCCTCACCTCACCTAACCTAACCTAACCTAACCTAACCTAACCTAACATAACCTAACCTCACATAACCTAACCTAACCTCACCTAACCTAACCCAACCTGCGACACAACAACAACATAAAGGACAACAACAACAATGGGCCATATAATTCCAATGCTTAACCTAACCTCACCAGTATAAACCAACTACTAATAATCTCCTGATTTCCGCTTACGCTTTCGTTTGCCCCCAAAACCGACAACGCCATTCGTTTTTTCACCCTTGAATACCCCTATTTCCAAATTTTGGAGATGATCTGAGAGGTGGCCGGTAAAGTAAAATTATACCTTTTTTTCATTTCAGACTACGTTAATTTCAGTGTAATTGGAATAAAAAAAAAAATGAAGACAACACGTGAGGATTACAATTGCAATCTGTGTGATTATTCGTGTTTACGCTATTCACTTTTGAAATGGCACATGCTTAAGCACACTGGTGAAAAGCCTTTCAAATGTCAAATGTGTTCACTTTCATTTCGACTTAAAAATTACTTGACTGTCCACATGCGAGTTCACACTGGAGAAAAACCATTCAGGTGCCATTTGTGTGCTTATTGTTCGAGTCAAAATAGGGATTTAAGAAGACATCTATTAACCTACACAGGAGAAAAACCATTCAAGTGCCATTTGTGTGATTATTCTTCGGCTCGTAGTGGGGATTTAAAATTCCATCTACTAACCCACACAGGAGAAAAACCATTCAACTGTCATTTTTGTGATTATTCTTCGGCTCGTAGTGGGCATTTAAAAGTCCATCTACTAACCCATACAGGAGAAAAACCATTCAAGTGCCATTTGTGTGATTATTCTTCGGCTCGTAGTGGGGATTTAAAATTCCATCTACTAACCCACACAGGAGAAAAACCATTCAAGTGTCATTTGTGTGATTATTCTTGCAATAAAAGTCAGAATTTACGAAGACATCTATTAACCCACACAGGAGAAAAACCGTTCAAGTGTCATTTCTGTGCTTATTCCTGCAATAACAGTGTGAGTTTAAGAAGACATCTCTTAACCCATTTCAAGTAGGAATAGAAATTTAAAAACGTTTGTTCATTCATTCTGTTTAAAATTCTTAAATTCAAACGTTGATTTTTGCTATTTTTAGTGCATTTAACTTTTTAAAAATAACATATGGTATATATAGCTTATTTATTCCTTTGAATTCTTGACAAGTTGACCTGTTCATTTCCAATTTAAACACACTTTTACCTGTATGTACGACGTCATGTTCTTGCATTGTAAATGAAATATGAAAATGTTTCCCACTTATGTATTTTATGCATACTGTATTTATGTATTCTTTTTTATTTCTGATTTAAGTTTTAAAAGTTAAAAAACAATCACTTCCATCGTTCAATATGAATTATAAGCATTCAAACGATTGCACTTTGCTGTAGGTGCTCAAATCGATTTATAAGCAAAAATGAGTTTCAATGTTTAGCAAAGACAAAAGTTTAATCTGTAGACAATAAATGCTATACTTTGGGCAAAAAATTTACTATTTGATTTGAGGAAACTGGATCATTTTAGCAAATACGTGTCGCGTCCTACTCGGTAGGTGTTTAAATGCTAACGTGTAATACTTTACCTGTGATCTTACTAGATATGTAAATTACCCAAATGAATACTAAGTATATGTAAATGAACAAATAGGTTTATTCAATAGGCGTGAGCCTTAAAATACACTCAGTATAAAACTAGAGTCGACTTGGTCAGAGTCGAACAAAGGATTTCCCAAGATGGCGTCGTCGTTTCCGCGTGGTCGGCGGAACAAAGGCGGCGTCTCGAGTTGTCGTTAATTCGTCACGGATTCGTCGTTCACGGACGCGGTGGAATGCTCTTTCGAGTCTTCTATCCGTGCCTGTTGTCTAGGGGTTGGTTGGTAGCGTCGCAAGGCTCTGTCCAGAAACGTGGAGTTTCTTACAGCGCGCTTGGACACTTTAGTGGTGGAATAACCGTGGGTCGGTTATTCGGTGTGAATTCACAAGGGTTAGTTTCCTGCTTTCGCGGGAAATAAACGCACAGTGTAAATTCGTGAGAGTTACAGTTGCACTGGAATCAGCGGTCCTCGATCAATCCTAACTTGTATTTGAAGTTGGCCTGACGGTGAGGTAGTTGCTGTGTTCTTGGTGTCGTTTGTGTAAGTTCTGACTTCAGGGCGCGAAACTCTACCTGATATAGGCCAGGGTGAGGGGCCTGGCTCGGCCAATGGGGGCCGGCCACGCGCCACCTCACCCCCTCGGGGCACGCGCTTCCCAGGGGGGGAAGGCGGAGCCAGCGCGAGGGAACTGACCTTTCCTAGTGACTCATACGGATGGTATCCACTGGAGGGATGACCACCCGCAGGGTCACCACATACGGAGTATTATTTAGAAAAAGACTGTTGTAATTTTCCTGTTTATTAATTCTAGTTATACACTACAATGTTCTTCAGTGTACTACTAAAAAGCCCAGAAATAAATTTTTGTTCCAAAAAATGAATTTGCTTGTATCTCAAAATGCGGTGGTGAGTACCCGGTCGGCGCTCCTTATCACTGGTCTCTTGTACCGCCTTCTCTTCCACACCCGCAGCTCTGGTCGCTGCAACAATTGATGCAACGAGGAATGTGACGAAGGCGACGGCGAGGGCGAGGATGAAGTCGCATCGTACGTCTCGTACGTCTCGTAACCGGCGATGAAGAGCAGTTCCAGGTGCTGCAGACGGAATAACGACTTCGGCTGCCCCTTGAGATTCACTGCGTTTCACTGGTGTCACTGGTGAAGTTTTAAATAAAATTAATTTTCTCTGGAATAAAGCCAATTTTCTTTCATTGCTTTGCTGATTTGTTGAAATCCAATTTTATTTCTTTAATTTTATTTAAATTTTGATTGTTTTCCTTTAATTTTATTCAAATTTGATTATTTTCCTTTAATTTTTGCTTAAATTTTGAATAAAATTAAGAAAAAACAATCGAGTATAAATTCTTTTTCTTCAATTTTATTCAAATTTCCAATGTTTCCCTTTAATTTTTATTCAAATTCAATTATCTTCCCTAAATAAAACCACCAACTTCCGCAAACACAACTGAGTTGTGTTTGCGTTGCAAGAAGACTCTTCTTGCAACGCCAGCTGCGCTCCCGACTTCATCTCCTCAATCCTTACCTGCTCCCGGACACCACAGTCGCGGACAATGCCAAGAATTTCGAAGCAGGGGACCCAGTCTTCGTGCGCGACTATCGCCACGGCGACAAGTGGGTGCCGGCAGTCATTTTGGCGAAAATTACGTCCACCACTTACACGGTGGAAGTTGCCACTACGGTAGTCTGGTATCGCCATGTGGACCAAATCCGCAAACGATTGGTCGTTGGAAAACCACTTCCAATGGGGGAGGAGAACTCCTACAAACCACCTTTCGTTTTTCCAGCTTCGTTTGCTCCGACTCCACCACCACCGACTCCCGGACCTGCAATCGTGCAACCGAATACGCCACCACACGTGCCGTGTTCGCCATCGCGCCCACCGACTCCGCTTCCACAGCATCCCGCGCGCAGTCCGAGGCCACAACAAGTTCGAAACCAGACCAAGTTTTATGGATTCTCCGACACGTAGTCATTTCCATGTTTAATTGATTGTTCAATTGATCACTTTATTTCTCGCCTTTAATACATTACATTCGTTTAGGTCGATTGGTTCATTGTTTTAAATTGCTTATCCTCCGTCTCACAATTGAGGGGATGCTGGGGTGTTCGCGCTCCATCCTTATATTCATATTACCTGTTAATTTGTGACGCTGCCCTTTACGCAGCCTACCTGTATACTCTCACGTATTAAAATCACTTATGCTAATATGCTCAACCAACATGCATCGTCTCTCATTTCAATCCAACTTAATCTTCACAATCCAGACTAAAGGAACACAACAAAAATAATAAGGGATATGAAAAACCTTTGACCATATACTCCGACAACCAAGGTGCATTAAAGCTTTCTAAAAATGCAGTCTACCATCAGCGGACGAAGCACATCGATATTAAACATCATTTTGTTCGCGAGATCATTAAAAATGGGCACATTGATGTGAAGTTCATTGGAACAGAAGATATGGTTGCCGATGTGCTCACCAAAGGACTACCAAAAGAAAAGCACAAGTGGTGTACTGGTAAAATGGGATTGTTCATTTCATAATACTTTTATGTACACCTTTTTAAACCTTTTATTGCATTATTTTTGCCTGTCATCAAAGAGTGGTAGTGTTAAAACATGAGATTCTGTGATGACACATTTGTAAGAGCGCCACCTGGCGTTCAGCTCTTTTAACGTTTGAATAAATTGTAGCGGAACTTCCGTAGTAACCCTGAGTCGTACAAGTTGCACGTTCAATGCTACGTCCAAAACCAGTATCGACTCGCGTACAAAAACGATTTTGATGGAGGGACACCTGATTGAAATTGTTCATCGAGATGGAACACAGAATCAAACGTGTAGCGCTTTAAAAAACAAAAATTGTGACATGTAATTACATTTAATTCCACTTCTATAATTTAAAAAGAACAAGGAAACGGAGCGCCAGATAAAAATCGCAATGGCGAAGGAAAAAAACGAACTGATGACGTGCAATTGCTGCTCATCCAACACTTGCATCAGTGCTTCGACGGCCACTTGTTCTGCGCAACCGGTATTTGGCGAGGCATGCCGAGGTGCACATCGGTCCGGACAAGTACGAGTTACCGTGCCTCGACCCGTACTGCAAGAGCGAGTTACCGCCGATCGTGCTTCAGAACGTTTTACAGCCCTAGTTATTCTCCAATGTCATGCGCAAGATTCAGGAGGAGATCCAGCGTGCCAACATTCCGGACCTCGAAAGGTGTCCGCACTGCTCCTTCTGCACCACCATGCCGGACGCCAACGTCAAGATCTTCCGTTGTCTAAACCCGGAATGCTTCAAAGTGACGTGCAAGTGGAAAAAAAATAATAAAAAGACTTTGCAAGCAACCAAACCATCTTCCGCTAAGTTGCGATGAGATCGATGCGCCAGATTCAGCAGGAGGAGATCCAGCATGCCGACATCCCGGACCTCGAATTATGTCCGCACTGCTCCTTCTTGCCTCCTGCACCTCCAGCCGCATCGTCGGGGAATTGAGGACAACTGACGAGTGAGTTGGAATGAGATCGATTAACTTTTCTGACTCATCAATCATTAACTCACCTTCCGTTCTCAAAATGCTTGTAGTCCTTGATGGCCTCGCGACATAAATGGCCCCACGTGCACGTCATCCAGTTGCAGCCGTGTTCTTTGATGATGCGCCGCTTGCGTGCGGAACTGCACTTCGGGTTTTTGCTCGATCTCGTCGCCGCGCAGCGGGAGGTGGTTCAGTTCCTTGCAAAACCTTCATTTACGAACGAAATTAGCATTTTATTTATTCCTTTTTCTATTTTCGTCACCTGTACGTCACTTTGAGACATTTCTGGTTGAGGCACCGAAGATCTTGAGGTTGGCGTCCAGAATGATGGTCAGGAGGAGGTGTGTCGACAGGGATGTCGGCGCGCCGCCTCCTGAATCTTGCGCACCACGTTGGAGAACACGTTGGGCGGTAAAACATTCCGCAGCACGATGGGCGGGAAGTCGCTCTCTGGTCGAGGCATGGGAATTAACTGGTACCATAATTGTCCTGGCTTCGTGTGCATCTCCGCCTGCATGGGTCCTGCGAACAAGTGGCCGTCCGAGCACTGCAGAAATCGATTTACTTTAATGGCCAGTTATTAAATTTAATTAATTAATTAATTACTCAGAAATACCTGAATCGATTTGCTGCTATCAAATTAAATCAATAAAACCGCCGGTTTTATTGATTTAATTTCGTGTTATTTTTTAAAAGAAGCCGAAAGGTTTTTAACCCTTTTCGTCCGACATTCGAAAATGAAAGGCGAAACTTGCATGGCTCGATGAGATGAATTTGATATTTCACGCGCTGAACTCGCGCCGTTGTGTTTGATTTGTGTTTGTTTGTTGATACAAAGTTGAATTTCGTCGGCAGATGGACCGCTACCGCTAGACGGAGATCGATGGGTCGCTAACAATTCGACCAACAAAAACGATATGCGCCTCTGGAAATAAAAACCAAACGGTACGAACTCCGTGAAACACAGAGCCACAAAGTAAACAAATCCATTTGAAAACATCAATTTTCTAATCAATTTTTCTTTAGGTATTTAACATATGTTTACATTGTGTATTTTAATATTGTGACGGGAATAATTTAGTGGGGTATTTTAAGGGTTAATCTAAATCGACGATTTTTGATCACTTTAATCATTTTTTAAGCATTTTTCGCATTTATTCGCCCGACAGACGGTCGATTTGTGCTGGAGTTGGTGCACCAGACCGGCGAAACGAGTAATCCGAACGGCGGATGGATCCAGAGCAAAGGAATGACGTGGAGGCCGCAAAATCCGTCAAATGTCGGTGTAAAACACGAAGCGACGGAAGCCGAAAGTGGCCACGTCAAGTGGAGAGAAACGAAGACGACGAATGCATCCAGCGTCGCTCTTTTTACGTTTCATATCAACAGACGTCGCGATTTCCAATGTTTGCCCCGTCTAAACGCATATCACGTGCAAAGAGCGGCGCGCCACCCGTTCGACGTTGATTTGTTTGTGTGTTGCAAGTCCGGTGAATGTATTCGATGGTTATACTGTAACAAAAAAGTAACGATTTTGTTACGACCCTTGCGTTCCACCGGCATTGCACTGTCCACAGCAATCGGTTTGCTCGAGATATTTTTACGAGAAATATTTAATTTTTTTATGGAAATTTAATTTTTTGTTGATTGTGTTTTAGTGTGGGCATCAAGTTGTTTGTGGGCGGCGCGTGCTCGCAGGGCCCCGGAATGGTGGTCAACGACGACCTGAAGCAGCCCATTCGGTCGCATCACGACATGAAGAAAGACGGCTGCAAATATATGAAGAAAGCGGCAAAGGTAGAGCCATTTTGTTTGAAAATTTGACATTTGTTTTAATTGAATTTGATTTAATTTCAGGATTTGGATCAAACCGGACTGCACGAAATGAAATATTGCGCCAATCTGACCGGGTAAACTCAAATTTAATTTGATTTGATTTAATTTAATTTATTTTGATTTCTTAGTGGTCACATGGTGGTGGGCGACACGTTTAACTCGTCGTTTGAGCGCGTCTTTTCAAAGGATTCCACAGAGGAATTCAAAATGTCGTTCAACGGCATCCTCGAAGTCAAAGTGAGAGAAACACAATGGAATTAAAAAATTTAATTTTTTTTGTATTTTTTTTTTAGACATCTCGAGAAGTGAAATTATGCGGGTTTCGTCGTTATTCTAAGGGTTTTTAATTAATTAATTAATTTATTTATTTTTTTAAATATTTAATTTATGTGAGTCTGCAGGTGTTCATGGACCACCGTAACAGGTTGGCGGTGTCTTCGTTCTCGTAAATTATTCAAGAATGAATTTCTAGTGTATCGATTGTTTTGTGGTTTAATAAACGCGATTGAAAAGTTTAAATACAAAATATGTTTTGTGGTTGTGAAATATGTTTAAACTCCGATATCCAAAATGGATTTCATTTTTATGTTTTCGCCATTGAATTCGGTATTGCAACAATACTTACATAAAATAATGTTGAGCTGCTAAGCTGGAGTCGCCTGGCAACCTCGACCCGCTCATTTTGCTCAAAATCCGTGAAATCGTTCCACGAATAATAACAATAAAAATAATAATAATGAAAATAATAACAATGATTTTGTAACTAAAATGAGAACGATATTTTGTTTTGTTTAAAACAAAACAAATAGAACAACGGTCATCTCACAACGTTTGGCTTCGATTTCCAAATCTAGGCCTGAAAGCCTATTTCGGGTTTTTCTTGCCACAAATGTTTGGCCAGTGGTGGACTTTTATTCCACCCTGTTTTAATTGACGGCTCGAAATTGATCTCATCAAATTTCCAGGTGAACATTCGAGTAATTCGTGCAAAAACCGTTCTAACTTTCCGTGTCTATTCACAGAGTGGAACAGTTATGGATATCAGCAAAAAAGCCATCTGATTTCTTAATGTAAGAATGAAAAACGATGAAAAAAGTTAAATTTTTTAAATCTCGCCACAGCAGCGACGATGACAATGAAGATGAAGACGAAGATGACATTGACGACGATGGCAGTAACGACGAAGACGAAGACGACGACATTCCATACATTCCCGGGATGATCGCAGTTCCGCCCGCGCCACACGACGAAGACGAAAACGAAGACGAAGACGAAGACGACGACATTCCATACATTCCCGGGATGATCGCAGTTCCGCCCGCGCCACACGACGCAGTTGAAGAAAACGGCGACGATGATGACGACGACGACGACAACATTGCGAATCGTCCATACCTTCCTGGTATGATCGCCGTTACTCCCGCGCCACAGCAAACAGTTGAAGTAAACGACATCACAGAAGTATTTCGTCCTAAATTAATCCAAACTATCAAACAAAATAATTAAAATGGATTTACTTTGTGTATAGGAAGTGAATTATATCATTAACGGGCTTCGAGTGGTCCACCCGGATCTCTTGGTGGATCGGAACAAAGTTTACGCGATGGTTGAAACCTTGAGTGCGAATCCCGACAGAAGAAACATCGTAATCCATCGTTTGATGGCCGAATGGTTAAAGCAACCCGAACAAGCGCCGTTGCCCATCCCGGAAGAAAATCAACCGAACACGTTGAACGAATTGATCAACGATGTTGAGGTCGTGAGCAGATTCGTTCCGAACAAGAGCCGGGAGGAAATCCTCGCCTATCTGGAGGCGCATCACGGGAATGCAAACCGGGTGCGCTTAGTCATCGACGAGTTGCTCGGTATGCGCGGGATGGCGCCGTTTCCCGCGACGAACACAGCCCCGAATGCCGGGAATAACGGGCCGGAAGCAATCGCGTCCACTTCGACCGAAAAGAGTAACCATGTGTCGGCGACGATGGAAAAAGTCAACTTGATTTTAGAGCTCTTTCCGGACGCTGATCCCGAATACCTGCGCACTTTTCTGGAGAGATGGAAGAACGATGTGAATTACATCAACGCGACGGTTAACGGGTGGTTGGAAAGTCGTTCGTATCCCAAGTTGGCCGAAGCTCAAAAGGCGGCGGTCAAGCGGAAGTTTGTCGAAAGGTTTTCTACTTATTTTGTCTATTCTGTTTCCTTTTTATAGTGTTTCCACGAACAAACCGTTTCAAAATGTTTATTTTTCATGATTAGTCGGTGTTTGTATTGGTTTTTGTCATCATTTTCCAATGAATTTTTTTTGCAGCAAGTTCAGCGTTGAGGAATTTCTGGAGATGTTCCCAGACCCGGAGAACTACTTCAAAAACAACGACCGAGTCGTGAGTGCGTCGTACCGGTTGCACGTTCAATGCTACCTCAATAACCAGTTCCGATACGCGTACAAAAACGATTTGACGCTAGTGATGGAGAAACACCGTTTCCACCTCACGCCCATCATGAAAGAGATGAATGCTCTCTGGAACGTTTCCCCCACTGACGGTGAATTCATCAAACGAAATTAACAAATTGTGACTGTCCGGTCAAATAAACAACAATGGTCATACGGTGTAAATTACTTTTAAAGAGGAATTTATTGTTGTTTATTTACTTTATTTTAGCATTATTAAGTCTAATATTAGGCTTAATACTGCTAAATAACAACTGGAATTAGAAAATCGTCTGCGCAGGATGGGATGCGCAGTATCGTATTAGCTCATATTAAGCGGCATGCCGGTGCAGTTTGTGTTTTACCGGCATACCGATAAACCCCAGTTTTAACAGCATGTCGGTGTAAATGAGTAAGAATTTTTCTAAATGAGAATGTAAGAAATTGGCTTAAATTTCTATAAATTTACCCAGATTTTAGTAACAATCTGCAAAAAATTAAGAAAACTAAAATTTTCAACCCAAAAACCAACAGAATTATTCATCCGAGCTCTTTAAAGTAAAAAAACAAAAAACACCAATTTTTCACTTTTCCGGCATGTTTCGCTTTATACCAGCATGCCGGTATAAACTTTTTGTATGAAGTTTCAAAAACCGCTTAATGTGAGGTAATACGGTATGAATTTAACATCAAGATACCGGACACTGCACAAGGGTAGAGCTGACTTTTGGGCCATTGGGCAGTGTGTGTCAGTGAAGCTGGGTGTCCTTGGGTGGCCAAACAGTCACAAAATAATCAACTTACTTGATTAATTCGATTAATTACAGAACCGTTAATCAAGAAAAGGAGGGAGGCCGTGAGGAAAAAGAAGGCGATGAGCCCCCTGAAAGTGATGCCGCAACAAATCGACGAACTCTTCTACAAAGAGAAGTTGTTCATCGAGATGGAAGACAGGATCATTCGTACAGTTTAAAAATCAAATATCGTGTCGTCTAAATACAATGTCATTTCTTTTCTAGAATACAAGAAGGACAAGGAGGCGGAACGTCTGAATAAAATCGAAGTGGCGAAGGCAAACGACGAACTGATGGAGTGCAGTTGCTGCTTCGAGGACGAAGTGCTCATGGAGGACATGCTGCAGTGCACGGACGGGCACTTGTTCTGCAGATCGTGCATCCGGCGCCACGCCGAGGTGCACATCGGCCAAGGCATTTACCACTTCCCTTGCCTCGACCCGTACTGCAAACGCGAGTTCCCGCCCATCGTGCTGCAGGATGTTTTACCGCCCAATGTGTTTTCAAACGTCGCGCGCAAGATGCAGGAGGAGGAGATCCGGCGCGCCGACATCGCGGACCTCGAGTCGTGTCCCCATTGCACTTTCTGCGCCATCATTCCAGATGCGAATCTCAAGATCTTTCGCTGCCTCAACCCGGAATGTCTCAAAGTGACGTGCAGGTGACGAAAGTCGAAAAAAAGGATTAAATAAAATGCTAATTTAGTAAATGAAGATTGTGCAAGGAACCGAACCACCTCCCGCTGGACTGCGACGAGCACAAATCCGCCAAGAAGGCGCATCCGGAAGCGCAGGCGGTCGAACTGCGCCACGACCCGACCAAAACGCCGTTCGCGGCCGTACAGCAGTCCCAGCAGCAGTACGCGCAGGGCTTCATGCCCATGGTCAACGAGCGTGGTCAAATCGCCTTCCAGCGACTCATGCAGCAGCAGCAAGCCCAAGCCCAACTGGAGGTCGCCGCCAACGTCAATGCCAACGCCATCATCCGACCAGCACAACCTGCGCCGAGGAAACCTCCCAGGCTCCCGCCCAGGCTCCCGCATCGGCTCCCGCCCAGGCTCCTGCATCGGCTCCCGCCCAGGCTCCCGCCCAGGCCCCCGCCCAGGCTCCCGCCCAGGCTCCCGCCTAGGCTCCCGCCTAGGGCCTTGCCCAGATTGCCAACGTGGGCCCTGCCCAGACCCCTACCGTTGGACCTGCCCAGACCCCCACCGTTGGACCTGCCCAGATTGCCAACGTGGGCCCTGCCCAGACCCCTACTGTTGGACATGCCCAGATTACCAACGTGGGCCCTGCCCAGGCCCCCACCGTTGGCCCTGCCCAGATTCCCAACGTGGGCTCTGCCTAGACCCCCACCGAGGGCCCCCCCTAGGCCGGTTGCGCAAGCGACACAAGTGGCGGACAACGCAGGTACTCGTCGTTTCGTTCGTGCGTTCAATTAACGACAACAATTCAATTTGACAGGCAACAAGAAGACCCGGAATAAGCGAGGCAAATAGTCGTCGTCGTCGTAATTCATTTTTCTCTTTGGCATCCAAGGACGTTGTGAACACAAACAAAAATTAATTTTTTTCATTGTTTGTTCTTTGAAATCGATGAATTGATTGAATAGTCGTCGTGTACTTAAACAGAAATTCTATTTCACTTCTCACTTTTATTTAAAATTCAGAATAAATGACGGTGAACTCGATTTGAAATTTGACTTTATGATTATTTACGAGATTAGCACTTCACATCTTATCAAGAAGAAGGAAGGAAGGGAAGAATATGAGAGATTGGAAAAGAAGTTGAAGCGCGTGCAGAGTGAACTAAGCCAACAGAAGAAAAAAGCTGAGGAAACGTTGAAATGAAGGATAAAGAAGAAGGAAGAAGAATTCGAAAAAAGAATGGCAAAAAAAAATCATATTTTTTTACTAATTAATAAAATTAATTTTGATTAATTTTAAGGCGACTGAAAAGGAGAAGGTTCGGAGTCTTCTGGCTGTCGTGTTGAATTGTTCGCATTCGTTCTGCTCGCACTGCGTCAACGAATGGAAAAGGAAAAAGTTTGAATGTCCGGTTTGTGGAACGGACATCACGAGTGAAACTCCATCGCGCGTTTTAGACTCGATAATCGATACCATATGGTTGACACGTGGTCCAGCGAATTGAAAACTCGTCGTCGGCAATTACTTGAGACTAGAATGAGCAACCAACATCAGCAAACTGTGCAACAATGTCCTGGACCTCATCATTTTGTGCAAGAAGTTGTTGTGATATGATTTTCTTTTGGGATATTTTGAGAAAAACCTTTTGAGCAATTTTTGAGAAAATCTTTTGAACAAATTTTGAGAAAATCTTTTGAACAATTTTTGAGAAAAATATCGATCATTATTGACAGTATTGTTACTCCGACCCGTTTGGTTGAATCAACCCATAAAACGTATAGTATCAACCCCATACCGGTAGTGTTTCCAATAAAAAATCAATTCCTAAAAGTCTCTAGTCGTTCACACTCCTTCGGCCTAACATAACTTCAAACCTCTTAAACAATTTTGAGAAAAACCTTTTGAAAAATAATGAGAAAGTCGAGAAAAAGAAAAAATGCGAGAAACTGATAAATTGACAAATTTTTAACAAGTTTGGAAAAACTTCAAGAAAAATCTGCATTTTTGCATGAAAAAGTAGACTTTAATGTGAAAAATATTCATTTTATTGAGGTGAGAAAGAACTTTTTTAAAATTTAATTCAAAGAAAGTAAACTGTGCAGAGTTGAGCAGACATGAATATCGATAAAAAACTGGCGCTTAAACCAAATGAAAACCAATTTAATAATGAAAAACTATCGTTTGTCGGAATTAAATTAAGAAATCAATGTGGTTTAAAAAACGATCAAAAAGTCAAATTTTTAAAATTCCTCAAGGAACCGCATTCGAATTTCGTGGTGGATCCCAACGTTGCGCTTCCCGGGGGGAAAGAAACCGGACTAATTCGACGAATTTCTCAACGATGTGGAGGTGGTGAGCAAGTTCGTTCGCAACAAGAGCCGGGAGGCCATCTTGGCGTATCTGGAGGCTTTTCACGAGAATCCGAACCGAGTTTGTGATCGACGAGTTGCTTGGAATGAACGGGCCGGCACGCGGCACTGTTTCCTGTGGCGAATGACAGTCGGAGCGCCGGGAAAAATGAAACGAAACCGGTCGCGTCGACTTCGGCCGAAAACAAGTTTGATATGACGACAGAGAAAGTCAACTCGATTTTAGAGCTTTTCCCGGACGCCGATCCAGAATCTCTGCAGAATTTCGTCGTGAAATGGGCGGATAATGTGAATTACATGAACGCGACGGTTGACGGGTGGTTGGACAATCGGAATTATCCGAAGTTGGCGGAAGTTCAGAGAGCAGCGGCAAAACGGAAAATTGTGGAAAGGCTGGGCGGAGGCCTGGGCGGATTCCTCGGCGGAGGTTATACGGGTCGGATGATGGCGTTGGCGATGGCGTTGGCGGTGACCACCAGATGGGCTTGGCCTTGCTGCTGCTGCATGAGTCGCTGGGAGACGATTTGACCACGCTTGTTGACCATGGGCATGAAGCCCTGCGCGTACTGCTGTAAGGACTGCTGCGCGGCCGTGAACGGCGTTTTGACCGGGTCGTGGTGCAGCTCGATCGCCCGAGCTTCCGGAATGTACTCGATGTACTCTTGCTTCGCCTTCTTGGCGCCCTGCTCCACCTCCAGCCTATGCATTTCGGCGTCGTTCGAGATTGTAAGACACCTGAAGCTGAATTTATTCATCAATTTGCAATTCAATCAAGCCTCGCCTCACCTTCCAATATAAAAATGCGTGTAGTCCTTAATGGCCTCGCGACACACGTAGCAGAAGATCTGGCCGCACGTGCACGTCATCTTGTTGCAGCCGTGTTCTTTGACGATGCGCCGCTTGCATTTGGAACACGTGCGCACCAACGCGTCCAGTCATCTGGTCCTCGACGTACGTGCGGAACTGCACTTCGGCCCTGGCCGATGTGCACCTCGGCGTGTCCTGCAATTTAGTGGAAATGATGACAAAAATCAATACAAACAACGACATATCATGAAAAAAAACAACATTAAAAGCGCTTTGTTCATAGAAACACCACAAAAACGAGATAAAATAGGCAAAATAACTAGAAAACCTTTCGACAAATTTCCGCTTGGCCGCCGCCCTCTGAGCTTCGGCCAACCTGGGATACGAACGACTTTCCAACCACCCGTTAACCGTCGCGTTTATGTAATTCACATCGTTCTTCCATCTCTCCAGAAAAGTGCGCAGGTATTCGGGATCAGCGTCCGGAAAGAGCACTAAAATCAAGTTGACTTTTTTTCATCGTCGCCGACACATGGTTACACTTTTCGGCCGAAGTGGACGCGATTGCTTCCGGCCTGTTATTCCCCGCATTCGGGGCTGTGTTCGTCACGGGAAACGGCGCCATCCCGCTCATATCGAGCAACTCGCCGATGACTATGCGCACCCGGTTTGCATTCCCGTCATTATACGCTTCCAGATACGCGAGGATTTCCTCCCGGCTTTTGTTGGAACGAATCTGCTCACCACCTCCACATCGTGGATCAAATCGTTGAACTTGTTCGATTGGTATTCTTCCGGGATGCGCAACGGCGCTTACGGTCGATTACGATGTTTCTTCTGTTGGGATTCGCACTCGAGGCTTCAATCAACGCGTAAATTTGATGTGATCAGTTCTAGCCGTAAAACAGGGTGGTCGAAAAGTCCACCACTGGCCAAATATTTGTTGCAAGAAGAACCCGAAATAGGCTTTCAGGCCTAGATTTGGAAATCGAAGCCAAAAGTTGTGAGATGACCGTTGTTCTATTTGTTTTGTTTTAAACAAAACAAAATATCGTTCTCATATCCTTTTGTATTATTTTAGTTAAAAAATTATTGTTATTATTTTCATCATTATTATTATTATTGTTCGTGGAACGATTTCACGGATTTTGAGCAAAACGAGCGGGTCGAGGTTGCCAGGCGACTCCAGTTTAGCAGCTCAACATTATTTCATTTAAGTATTGTTGCAATACCGAATGCAATGGCGAAAACATAAAAATGAAATCCATTTTGGATCTCCCGAGTTTAAACATATTTCACAACCATTGTTACGATCATCGTATTACCTGACTTCAGGTTTATTAAACACACTGCTGTATACATTTCGAATCGTTTTTCTATAGGACAGAATAACAGATTCGAAACAAGTTACAACCTTAAGCAAAAATAAAAAAATTTAGGCCCAAAAAACTCAAATTTAATCAAAAATAATAAAATTTAGGGCAAAAAAAGGGTGTACTTTAGAATAGGGCCCACTTCAGAATGGGCCCAAAATTTAGTTACTTACTAAACAAACCCTTCTGAGTCCGAAAATGACACTCAAAAGTGTCGGAAATGAACCTAACTTTAACCTAACTTAACCTGGACTAGCCTATCTTTAACCTAACCTAATCTTAATGGTATTGTTAGGTTAGGTTAGGTTAGGTTAGGTTAAGGATAGGCTAGGTCAGGTTAAGTTAGGTTAAGGTTAGGTTTATTTCCGACATTTTTAAGTGTCATATTCGGACTTGGGGGGGTTTGTTTGGTATGTAACCAAATTTTTGGCCCGTTCCGAAGCGGGCCCTATTCTAAAGTAACTCCCAAAAAAACTCAATTTCAGCCAAAAACAACGAAACATTTTATGCTAAATTAAATTTAAAAAAAAAATTCAATTTTCTGTAATAGGAACCAAATTTTCAGAAAAAAAATTGACCCGGTTTGGATGCTAGAAATTTCAATATTGGGCTTAAGATAAGAGAAATAAATTGAAAAATTATATTAATTATTAATTAGAATTTGTTCACATTTTAAAAATAACCTTGCCTCCTTGCCTGTGTCACATGTAGTTTAATTGCACTTCTCTTATTGTTATTCAGTAATTAAATTATTTTAATTTAATTAAAATGTTTAATTAATTAATTAAAATTAATGAAATCAATTGAATAGAAAGACCACTCCATACA
This sequence comes from Strigamia acuminata, assembly GCA_949358305.1. Taxonomy (NCBI): domain Eukaryota; kingdom Metazoa; phylum Arthropoda; class Chilopoda; order Geophilomorpha; family Linotaeniidae; genus Strigamia; species Strigamia acuminata. The sequence continues at coordinate 31,534,187 of OX442314.1, read as the reverse complement.
TGGCCATTAAATTAATCACTTTTTTCTCCAACTTGTTTCATTCTTCGAAAATGAAATATCTAGCCATCATCTTCTTCCTCGTAATTCTGTCGTGCAGGGTAAGTTATATTCTGCACAAAAGTAATGAATTCATTAGTGGCCATTGACATGTTTTGATTTGATTAGCAATGACGGCTACAGTAGCCTGTTAAGCTGATAAATGCAAAGAAAAATGCAAATGCAGAGGTGGAGGAGGTACTTGTCTCGACGGCAATACATGCAAATGCGGATAGCCAATGAGGAAAGGGCCAAAAGTGTGCAAACCTCGGGTTCCAGCATAAAAATAAAATTGGTTGCAATATTAAAATAAACAATGGAAACGTATGTTAAATAAAACAAAAACTGATTAGAAACTTTGTGTTTTAAAAGTGATTTGTTTACTTTGTGGCTCTGTGCTTCACGGAATCCGAGCTGTTTGGTTTTTATTTGCAACTGGAAAGAAAGATGGCGGCGCATGTCGTTCTTGTTGGTCGAATGGTTGTGCATCATCAAGGAGCATCACGGCTGCAACAACACGCTAACACTTCTGGCACGTATGTCGCGAGCCCATAGCCGACTACATGCGTTTCCAGAACGGAAGCTGAGACTTGATTCAAGGTGAAATAGTGAATCCAAATATCAATTGCATTTCAAGGTGTCCTCTTGTCAGTCTAGGGACAACGGACAACCACTTTCTTGAATAGCAAAATTTTTTCTTATTGTTTTTTTTTGGCATAAATAAACCGTTTTAGCAATAAAAGGAACCGTTTAAAACGTTTTAGCAATAAAAGGAACCGTTTAAAACGTTTTAGCAATAAAAGGAACCGTTTAAAACGTTTTAGCAATAAAAGGAACCGTTTAAAACGTTTTAGCAATAAAAGGAACCGTTTAAAACGTTTTAGCAATAAAAGGAACCGTTTAAAACGTTTTAGCAATAAAAGGAACCGTTTAAAACGTTTTAGCAATAAAAGGAACCGTTTAAAACGTTTTAGCAATAAAAGGAACCGTTTAAAACGTTTTAGCAATAAAAGGAACCGTTTAAAACGTTTTAGCAATAAAAGGAACCGTTTAAAACGTTTTAGCAATAAAAGGAACCGTTTAAAACGTTTCAGCAATAAAAGGAACCGTTTAAAACGTTTTAGCAATAAAAGGAACCGTTTAAAACGTTTTAGCAATAAAAGGAACCGTTTAAAACGTTTTAGCAATAAAAGGAACCGTTTAAAACGTTTTAGCAATAAAAGGAACCGTTTAAAACGTTTTAGCAATAAAAGGAACCGTTTAAAACGTTTCAGCAATAAAAGGAACCGTTTAAAACGTTTCAGCAATAAAAGGAACCGTTTAAAACGTTTTAGCAATAAAAGGAACCGTTTAAAACGTTTTAGCAATAAAACAGACCGTTTAAAACGTTTTAGCAATAAAACAGACCGTTTTAAGAATGAAATAGACCGTTCTAGCTAAAATAAACCGAGTTTTTAATTAATTGGCCTTGTTTGGAAAAATGAACCGTTTTAACAATAAAATAGACCGTCTTGTTAATAAAATGCACTGTAGGTTAGGTTGGACAATAAATTAGGCCATTTTAGCAAATAACGAACCATTTTTGGTTTTGTTTTTACTGAAATCTTATTTTTGATTATTTATGATCCCGTCCGAAAACGGGATTTTAAAAAATTGGGTCTAAAGACTCATTGAATACTCCCGGCCACGGAAATCTTTAGTAAACAATGAGGCCCTGTTAGAGGCCATTTTATTTTTTTTCAACAAAAAAACAAACAAAAAAAGGAGTGCTGCTAATAGTAGCACTTACATTGTAATAATAATATTATTACACTTATTGTAATAGCCTTTTAATTTGACCAACAGTTGGAGTGTTGACTATTTGACTCCAATTTAATTTATCTCCAGTGTGGTTGAACTTTTTTGTGAATTCCTCATGGTTTTTTCGTCTGATTGTTTGTATTTCCGTCGCCATCGCCTTCCAGAAGAAGTTCTGGAGTCCAGTCGTATCCCGAATTACGTTTCTTATGCTTGAGAGTCTAGCTCTCCAAATCGTGTGGTACGCAATCCCGACAGCAAACAGCCACAGTTCCTGTAGCACGACATCCACAGGTGGCCCAGCGTTGAGTTCAAGCATCTCTCTGGTCAGCTTCGTTATGCCAAAAATTTTTGCGAGCCACGTCCAGAAGGCAACGATCTCTGCGCACTCAAACAATGAGTGGTTGAAGTCCTCTGCAAGTCTACACCTCGCGCAGTTGGGAGAAGCCATCAATCCCCACATTCTGAGTGTTGTGTTGCAGAATAGTGCCTTGTGTGACACTCTCCAAACAAGGTTTTCAATGTCACGCGACCAACCACCTCTCCAAATGTGTTGCCAGCAAGTACTGACAAGATTTCCAATTGCAATGAGCCCTTTTCTTTGGTTTCCACTTTCTTCCCATTTGTACCAGTACCAATGGACCATCTTCTTTTTTTGCCAGTCTTGTGGCATCGGTTGGCGCAATAATGGTTTCAGTTCCTCATGCGCCTCTTTGAACCATTGAGTAGGGCTATTGGAATGGGTGTATTTATTTTCACCTGTGCAACTTTCCCACTTTCTGCTCAGCATTCCAAGGTAATGTACATAGAATGGCCACCAATAGCACTTGTCCTTTCGGTGGAGGCATGAGAGGCAGGTCGAGATCAGGGCAGAGGCCAGAAAGGTTTTGACATCGATGAGTTCAATGCCACCGTCCCGTCTCCTCATCTGTGTTTTTATTCTTGCAATTGGTGGGCGTTTGCAGCTATATTTCCATAAAAATCCATGTAATTGCAGTTGAATCCTTTTCAATCCCTGAGTAGTTGGCGAATGGATTGTACTAAGGTACTTGATTTTTGGGAGAATGTGGCTTTTGATGAATTGCGCCTTCTTCTTATAGGAAAGTGTGCTTCCCTCCCATTGGTCAAGTTTCGTTTGAATGGTCTCTTCTGTTCTCCTCCAGCTGGTCACTCTGCTTTTGTCCATATGATTGGAAAAAAAGATTCCAAGAATCTTGATCTCCGGTTGCCCCCAGTCAATGGGAAATTCAGCAAGTTGTTCAGTGACCCACTGCTTTCCCGTGAAAATGCCCTTGCTTTTTTCATGTTGAGTTGGCTGCCTGTGGCGGCACGGAAACCATCAAAGGCAGCTTTGGCCCATCTCAAAGAGCTTTCAGTGGCGGTGGTGATGGTCATGTCATCTACAAATGCAGTGGTCTTAAATTCCCTGCCCTGCATCACAATTCCTTTAATTCGATTGTCATGTTGGATTTTCTTTAGAAGCGGGTCGATATAAATCAAGTAGAGACTCATGGACAGGGGGCATCCCTGTCTAACACCCGATTTCATTCCGAATGTCTTTGTTTGCTTTTGGTTTATAACCAAGCTGGACTCACCCCCCGAGTACATATCTTGAATCCAGTTGATAAATTTTCCAGGAAGTTCAAGTTTTCTTAGAAGTGACCAAAGGAAACCACGGTGAACCTTGTCGTAGGCCTCTCTCTGGTCCAGCGCAATGATTGCCACCGAGCTGTCTTCCACAAGTGCTTTTTGCCAGATGGTGTTCACAGTTATCAACGCGTCACTGATGTTGCGATTGGGCACCTCTCCAATCTGCCCATCAGAAACAATAAGCGGCAGCAACGGTTTCAGTCTATTCATGAGCACCTTTGCTCTGATTTTGTAATCAGTGTTGAGAAGCGTAATCGGTCTCCATTGATCGCACTGCTCCGGTTTCTCAACCTTTGGAATCAGTTTGACAAGGCCCCGCTTTTGTCTCGATGTCATCACGGAGTCTGAATTCCACAGTGTTGACAAATAAGGAGCCATTCGCGATTTAAAAGCTTTGTAGAACTCAACGGGGAGTCCATCAAGTCCTGAGCGTTTCCAATTTTTTAATTTGCCAATTATATCTTCTATTTCCTTCGTGGTGATGGGGTTACCCAAGCATCTGGTCTGGTCGGTGTCAAGCGCGTGAACCTCATTCACAAACAGTTGTTGTGCCTGCAAGTCCCCATCAACACCCGCAAATTTGTCAACATAAAAACGAAGAAATTTACGCTCCATGTCAGTTCCTGTTAAGGTTTGGCCTCCGCTTCTATTCTAACACTATCGATTTTCCTCCAATTCTTCTGTTTTCCGTCCATAGAAGTCCCACTTTTTTCCAAGGCGTATTTGTACTCTCTTTCCTTAATCGCCGCTCTAGTGATTAGGTCCCGAGCTTTAATCTGTTGAACATCAACCAGTTCGCGTTTTATGTCCGTAATTTTCCGTTGTGCCTCATTCCCGACCATTGAATTGAGTATGTGTAGTTTTTGGTAAAGCTTTTCAATTCTATTCCTTTTGGAATCCGCATTTTCTATTGCGATGACACGAAAGAAGTGGCGGATTCTGTGCTTTGCCCTATCCCAAGCTGAGTTGGTGATGTTTTTATTAGCAATTTTATTGTCCCAGAATTTTTCTAAATTTTTGCATATTTTGTGGCTGTCCAATAGGCTTGTATTCATTTTCCAATGTGTTGATGTTTTCTTTTTCCTTTCTCCTCCAGCAAGTTTTATCATGACCCCGTCATGGTCAGAGAATGGTGCTGGGAGAATAGTGCATTCCTTAATTTCTTCTTTGTAACCATCAGTGATCAGCCAGTAGTCTAGTCTTGAACTCATTCTCCCATTTGAGTATGTGTCCCCATCTAGTGACGGGTTTAGGGACCACCACACATCAATGAGGTCATTTTCCTCTTTTAAAGTGCTCAGCTCTTTTCCACCCACAATGTGTTTGTGTGCTGTTGATTTCAAGTCACAGTTGAGGTCACCACATATGATCACTTTTTCACCCAGTCCCACAGCTATGTCCAAGTCTTTATAGAAATTGGTTTTCTCCAATTCAGTCTGGGGTGCATAGGCATTAATCAGTCTGAGTGGGGTGTCACCAATTTTGCATTGAATTATTTGGATTCCAGTTGCTTCAGTCCAGTGGGCATTCACTTCCATGACATTTCTTTTGACTCCAATTCCCATTCCACCTCTATTTTTCACTGCATAGTGCCAATACCAATCAAATTCCTGCAGTGCCCTTTCAACATGCACCAGTTCTTTATGTGATTCAGCATGTGTTTCCTGAATGCATATCAAATCGAGCTTGTGTAGTTTTATCCAATTTATTAGTTCATTTTGTTTGTTTGCAGTCTTCAAGAAGTGGACGTTTATGGTAGCACAATTGAGGGTCATTGAGGTGGTAGAGAGGGGTCAGACTCGCTATAGACCCCTGAAGGCGTTGGGGCTGCCATCTGGACGCATTCCAATGTGAGGGGGGTTTGATTATCTTTTGTCTCTGTTACTTCCATCTCAGTGGTGAGCATTTTGTCAAAGCCATTGGAACCAGTGTCATCTAAATTCACATCTGTATTCTCCAAGGTCACATCTGTGTTATTGTTTGTTGCACTGAGTTTCCCCACCATTGGCTTTTTTGAGTTTTGGTTTTCTTCATCACTATCTGCCTTTTTCCTTTTGATTTTTGGTTTTACCAGTTTTGGTTGTTTGACAGTTTTCCCAGTCATCGTTTCAAGTTGTTGCTCTATTGTTTTAGTTTCCTCCTTTTCAGTCCTTGTTTGTTCCTTTGTTTGACTGCTGTTAGTCACTGCTTTGGCATAGTTGGGCAGGCTGGATTTTTTTACAACCTCCTCTTCATTTTGGTTATTTTGTTTCATATTCCATTCCATTTGCACAACACTTTGATCCTCCTCACGAGTGGTTTTATTCCGGTTATTGTCTTTCTGGGGGCTTGGTTGGTTCTTGGGATCCTTGTCAAGGCCATGTTGGATGTTGCAGTTAGCTGAGGTGTGAATAGGTGAGTGTGATCTACCCCATTGCAAAATTTGCAAGGGGACTTACAGCTCTTGCTGAGATGGCCAACTTGGTAGCAATTAAAGCACTTTGTGGACTTACATTCTGATGCCAAATGACCCGTTTCTTTGCATGTTCTGCAAGTTTTCACCATTCCTGGGTAAAAGATTACTCCCGTGCTGCGTTGGATCACGATTGTTGGTGGTAGCGTGGTGAATCTCATCCGCAGCCTCACATTCCCAGTTTTGATGTTGCCTCGTATCATTTCAAATCGATGGGCGAGGACCGTTCCGTACTTGGACATTTCCTTGATCACTTTTTCAATTGGTGTCAGTGAGAGAAGTCCACGAATGAAGATCCATCTGCTCTGGTCGAACGGTTTCAAAAATTCAATTTGTCGGTTTTTCCATTTGATCGTACCATGTTGTATCAATTCCATTGCATTTTGTTTCGTGTTGAGATGGACAAAATAATTGCCCTTGCCCATTGAGTCCATTCTGCTGATTGTGTGGTTTTCATTTCCATTGATTTTTAACACATTAAAAATGGCATCCAGTATGTCGTCACCGCTGTCCTGGTCACCATTGTTTTTACAAAACACACTCTTCTCCCAGTTGTGCTCAGCAAACAGAGCTGGAACCTCCATTTTCACTTTTTCACTGTTTTCACTTTTTTTTCACTTATTGTTCTCCATTAAATCTTTAGTAAAAGGCGAAAGATTTGCTCCTAAATTGACGAGAAGCCAGAGATTATTGTAAGCTTATTTTGATGTATCGCACTTTTTCTTTCATCCTCGATTAAATGCATGTTTATTACGTTTGAAGGGCTCCAAACTGTAAGCAGATTAAGGTAAAGATAGGAGAATAGATAAATCACATTTTTTTTGGGTATTATGGGATTTTTTTCGGGTTTATTAAGTTGGGCGCAATCGTGCATCGTTGAACTGCATATTTTCCTCTATTCATTTCCAATTTTAAAACACTTTTACCTGTATGTACGACGTCATGTAAATGAAATATAAAAATGTCTTCCACTTATGTATTTTATGCATATTTATGTATTCTTTTCTATTTCTGATTTAAGTTTTAAAAGTTGAAAAACAATCACTTTCCATCGTTCAATATGAATTATAAGCATTCAAACGATTGCACTTGGCTGTAAGTGCTCAAATCGATTTATATGCAAAAATGAGTTTCAATGTTTAGCAAAGACAAAAGTTTAATCTGTAGACAGTAAATGCTATACTTTGTAAAAACTAGGGTTTTAGTGTATTTCAATTTTATATTAAATTGGTGTTGGGAATATTTGGGTTTTTATTGTAATCTGTTTTAATTGCCTTCTGTGAATTTTTAAAGGGAAAACCCGAGTCTTTGTTGTTTCTAATTTTCACCAGATGTGGTGACGTTTTTATATTGTTTTGGGTCTGTGACCTTTTTGACTTTTTGTTCTCATTTTCCGAGAACTAATTATTTTGTGTGTTTTGTTCTTGTTTCCAAGAACTAATTATCTCATGTATTTAACATCGTTTTTCAACGAAAATAAACCAGTACAACATTTTACTTCAACTGAAGAGAGTTACTTGAGTCAAGCAGCTAAAAATCACTTGTATTCGCAAACACTGAAAACTGAAAAGAAACTTGGACGTTTTTCGAGACATAGAATTTGGAAACCATTTATTTCATCAAGAAGAACTTTGACATTTTACGTTTGTGGATTTCACATGGTGCCGAAACCCGGGAATTAATTTAAACCGGGCCTGAAAATTGTGAAACGTGAGTGTTGAAATTAGTTTGAGTGAAAAAAAAGAAATGGCCGAAATTTCGGAAATCGAAAAGCTGAAAAGGAGTCGCACGACCGCGAGAACGGCGTGCACCCGGCTGACCAACTCGACAGGCGGCTTACTGGCAGAGGTACCGGTCGATTTAAAGAAGTTGGCGCGACACAGAGCCCAACTACAAGCCAAAAAGGACATTTTGGCGCGACTGGACGAACGGATTGGCAATTTGATCACCGACGACAATGAAGCCGTGGCCGACCAGGAAACCGTGGACATTTACCAGGAACGCCTGATAGACCAAATGGAGGATTTGGTGCAGCACGCGGGCGACATACGACGAGCCGAGATGGGGCAAGCGAACGAGGCGACAGCGGCCGCCAACCAAAAAAAGCTGGAAGACGCGATCGCCGCCCAGATGCTGCTAAACCAACAGGCCATCACCGCCCAGATCGCCGCCCAGGTCCAGGTCCATTTGCCGCCAGCCGTACCACTCCAAATCAACGAGGAACAGGATGCAGGTTCTATAAAACTTTCTACAATTAATATGCAAAAATATGGAGGAGACCCGACACAATGGTACGATTTTTGGAGTAACTTTGAAATTGGAATCGGGGGAAATAAGAAACTCACGCCCAAAGCCAAACTCGTATATTTAAAAACATTTCTGGAGGGACCAGCAGCCAGTGTGGTCGCGGGACTCAACCCGACTGATGAGAACTACGAGACGGCTAGAGAACTGTTAACCAACCGCTTCGGCAAAAAAAATGTGGTTGTGAATGCTCATTTACGAGCGATAGAAAAAGTGCAGGCGGTAAAGAAAATTGGAGACTTAATAGCATTCCGAAAAATGTATGATGAGTGCGAATTGCACGTAAGAAGCCTCAAAAATTTGGAGGTGGATGTGGCCACGTTTGGCGCCTTGTTGTGCCCAAAATTAATGGCCGCTGTGCCGGACTTCATCGCGATGGGGTTCGCGCAGGGCGAGAACGACGACGAGACAGACATCAAGGCTTTCTTCGTTTACCTGAACAAGCAGATTGGCTTGAGAGGACGAACGGCGGCAGCCAACAGCTATAGTAAAGAGCCGAGCCAAGAGGAGAAGAAAACAAGCCGACCCCCCTTCAACAAAAACACAGAATGGGTGAAAAAGAAGACGACCTTGCCATCGGTCAATGCACTCACCATCCGCACAGGTGCATGTGTTTTTTGTGAGGTCGACGAGCACGCCAGCAAAGTTTGCCCGTTGCTGCCCCACAAGAAAAGAAGGAATTTAATGAGCGCAGGTCGCTGTTTTTTGTGCCTCGACAAGGGGCATCGGGTGCCCAAATGCACGGCAAAAATAAAATGCGGGAAGTGCAATCGACGTCACCACACACAACTTTGCGAGGACGACGACACGGAAGAAGTCAAGACGACAGCCGTGCTGGAAACTAACAAAAACGAATTGTATTTTCAGGTTTTGATGGTGGATGTCGAGTCGGAAACGAGAAGAAAAACAGTGCAATGTTTTTTTGATGGGGGCAGCCACCGCACCTTCATCACCGAGAAGTTGGCAGACGAATTAGACGCACCCGAGTCCGGCCAACAAAAGATGACAATCACGCCATTTGGGGAACGAAGCTCGCGATCAACCGTTCGCAGACAAGTGCAGGTCACACTTCGAGCGAGGAACGGCAAGGAGGGACAAATCGCCATCAATGCCATAGTCGTGCCGTGGATCACGAGCTCCGTAGCGAAGCCCATTCATAACGATGTTCGTGCCATGATGAACGAGCACGGGATACGAAACGAGGAAAATTTGGACCGGCGACAATGTGGTGCAGTATCAATTTTGGTGGGCACGGACTATTTTTGGCAGATAGTCATTGGACGAATCGAAAGACTGGGGTCCGGTCTAGTGGGTTTAGACACGTTATTCGGGTGGACGATACACGGGTCGAGCGGATTTCGAGCTGCCAACAACAACGGTTTGATAGTTCCAGTTAATTTAGTCAAATATGAAGAAAAATTAGACAAACAGTTGTAGTTGTTTTGGGAATTGGATGCATTAGAGATAAAGCACGAGTCTAATAGTGACAAGTGCGATGAAGAAATACAAGCGCTTACAAGTTTCCGCAATTCACTAAAATGTACCGGGACGCGATATGAAGTGAAACTACCTTGGCTAATAAATAAAAAGGAACTTGATGACAATTACACTATAGCTCTACGAAGGTTTTGGAATTTAGTAAGGAAATTCAAACAAGATTCTAAGTTGTACGAGCAATATAAAAATGTGATCGAAACTCAACTCGCCGAGGGAATTTTGGAAGAAGTCCCGACCCGATGAAAAGTGAAAAGGAAAAAGACTGTTATTATTTGCCCCATACGCCAGTGATAAAAGAGAACCGGGAAACTACAAAATTACGTGTAGTTTGTGACGCTTCATCCCACGGTGTCCACAGCAAATCTTTGAATGACTGTCTTTTCACGGGACCAAATTTGTTGCCCGAGTTAATTAATGTTTTGATTAATTTTCGTGCTTACCTGTTTGCAGCCACCGGAGACATCGAAAAAGCCTTCCACCAGATTGAGGTACACATAGAGGACAGAGACTGTTTAAGAATCTTTTGGCTGCACGTGGAATGGGACGGGAAGGGACCAATAAAATTGCGGATACTGCGATACACACGAGTGTTGTTCGGGGCGACGCCAAGCCCTTTCCTGCTGAACGCCACCATTGATGAACACATCAAGAAGTTTGCAGGCCAATTCAAGGAAACAGTTGAGCAAGTAGATGATAAGTTTTACGTTGACGATTTTGTTGATAGCCAACCCGACGAGGAAAAATTACGAAGGACCTGCCAAGAAGTTACCACTATTTTGAGCGAGGCGCACATGAAGCTAACCAAATGGATTTCAAATTCAAACCAAGTCTGTACAGCGATGAATGGAAACGCTGAGGGCCCAAAGAAACGCACCAAAGTTTTGGGATTAATTTGGGATGCTGAAAAAGACTGTTTGGGTTTGGAAATGGGAGAAATATTGAAATTACAATTGCTGGAAGGAGAGACGAAACGACAAGTGATCCGACTCGTCGCCAGCATTTTTGATCCACTCGGATTTTGTGCCCCGTTCTCAATAACTGGCAAAATGATTTTTCAAAGTTTGTGGAAGTTGGGGTTGGGTTGGAATGACAAGTTGCCAGCAACAGAAGAAGAAAAATGGAACACTTGGAAGCGTCAAATACCATGTTTACAACACGTTAATTTGCCAAGATGGGTCGGATTTGGATTGGACAATTTGAATGCGGAAATTCATTTGTTTTGCAACGCGAGCCCGTTGGCCTACGGAGTCGTCGCATATGCAAAAACAAGAGACAAGTGCCATAATCGTATTTCATTTATTTTGTCTAAAGCTAGGATCGCTCCTGTCAAGACGATAACGCTTCCACGCCTGGAATTGATGGGCGCATTGCTGACGTCACGTTTGGTGGTCCGGTTGAAACAGCTGCCCGCGTCACGAGTAGTTTGCTGGACAGACTCCACGATCGTGTTGGCTTGGATAGCGCACGTGAACGGACGGACTGACCCATTCGTCACGAGACGAATCAAAGAAATTCACAGCAACGCTCCAGGCGTGGAATGGAAACACGTGCCAGGTCGAGAGAATCCGGCAGATTTGCTCACTCGTGGAATGGACGCCCAAAAAATGGTGGACAGTCAAATTTGGTGGACCGGACCAGGGTGGTTGTTACAAGAAGAGGAACATTGGCCACAATCCGACACCAAGTGTGAACCTGAGGAGGACATCAAGGAGCAAATAAACATCGTGGTGGAGGAAGCGTCCAGTTCAAGAGACATTTTCGATTCAAGCAAATACGGTTCGTGGTCGAAGTTGCTGCGCGTGACAACATGGGTAAGACGATTCATAAACAATTTGAAATCTAAAGTTCGAGATGGCAGTCCATTGTCAATACAAGAGTTGGTTGAAGCTGAACATTATTGGATCCGAGAAATTCAAAGTGCTTATTATTCAAACGATTTGAATGCCTTGAGGTCGGGACGAGAGCGTGATAGGACAACTGAGTTGTGCGTTTGATGAACACGAACTGTTACATGTGAGACCAAGAATTAAATGGAGTGAGGTGAATCCAGGAACCAAAGGACCGTGGGTGTTACATGACAAAAATCATCTAATAGGACTCATTGTTAGGAGTGCACACGAACGCGTGTTTCACGGAGGGCTGAGCGACACGTTGGCTGAAATAAGATGTCGTTATTGGTTCCCACACTCCAGAAGCGTTGTCAAGCGTATAATAAATAACTGTTTTGTTTGTAGACGAGTTCAGAGTCGACTTATGCAACAAATAGAGGCGCCGTTGCCGTCGGATCGAGTCAAGAAAGCGGATCCTTTCCAAGTCACAGGTGTCGACTTTGCTGGGTCACTTTATCAGCGATCAGGGCAAAAGAGCTATATTGTGCTATTCACGTGTGCTGTTACCCGCGCTCTACATTTGGAGTTAACAACCACGATGAATACAGAAGACTTTGTATTGGCATTGCGACGATTTTTCTCACGACGAGGCATTCCGAGCGTGATCTATTCGGATAATGCTAAAACTTTTAAAAGAGCGGATGCAGAATTGAGAACCTTAATTAATGGTATTCGCAAAGAAGAATTAAGTGGGTATTTGGCTAAGAATGGGGTGGAATGGAGATTCATTGTTGAAAGGGCCGCCTGGTGGGGTGGGTTTTGGGAACGAATGGTTCGGTCTGTCAAAACTTGTTTAAAGAAGGTTTTGGGGAAACGTGTTCTCACCTTTGAGGAGTTGACCACCGTCCTGTGCGAAGTAGAGGCCATGATCAATTCACGGCCCATCACCTATGTCTATGCTGACTCTAGTGAGTGTGAACCCTTGACCCCCTCTCATTTTTTGGCAGGCAAACGTCAAATAACCCTCCCAGATGCTTTTCAAATTGATACAAAACAGTTGACATCACATTCTGCCGAACTGTTGAAGAGATGGAAATTGAGGGAAAAGTTGATAAGACATATTTGGGGGAGGTGGAGGAGAGAGTATTTGACCGAGTTGAGAGTATTCAAAATTGCTCGAGAACGGCGAGAGTTAAAAAAGGGAGATGTAATTTTGATACAAGACGAGAATCAACCTCGTTCTACCTGGGCAATGGGATTAGTAACTCTTGTTTTTCCTGGGCGGGATGGGAAAGTAAGGTCATGTGAGGTCTGACTCGCCACGGGGAAGATGTTGAGGCGTCCCATACAAAGATTGTGCCTTTTGGAAGCGCACGAGGATGTCGTCGCAGGTGTTAGCGACCCCCCCCCCCCGCCCCCAGTGTAAAAACTAGGGTTTTAGTGTATTTCAATTTTATATTAAATTGGTGTTGGGAATATTTGGGTTTTTATAGTAATCTGTTTTAATTGCCTTCTGTGAATTTTTAAAGGGAAAACCCGAGTCTTTGTTGTTTCTAATTTTCACCAGATGTGGTGACGTTTTTATATTGTTTTGGGTCTGTGACCTTTTTGACTTTTTGTTCTCATTTTCCGAAAACTAATTATTTTGTGTGTTTTGTTCTTGTTTCCAAGAACTAATTATCTCATGTATTTAACATCGTTTTTCAACGAAAATAAACCAGTACAACATTTTACTTCAACTGAAGAGAGTTACTTGAGTCAAGCAGCTAAAAATCACTTGTATTCGCAAACACTGAAAACTGTGTGACGATTACCTTCTGGAGATAGCAATTGCTAAACTAAAGTGTGAACTATCCGTGTGAAAATGTAAAATATGCAAACCTGATGTTTTCTCAAAACATATAACATTTATTCCGGTTTGAACCTTATATAAATACTATGCCTACAAGTGGCTAAAATGACGAGAAGTTAAACTATACAGTTATTTGGCAAAAGCCCTGAAATAATATCATTTGAAGGCTTCAGTCATGCAATAAGAATTTGTAACGGTCTTATTGCTGTGACGTAAAAGATGTCATCTATGAATGGCTTTGGCTTCTAAATGGTCCGGGGTTTGGTTCTAAAAGGCGTGTAAATGGTTAGGCTGGGTGGGTTATATCCGAGAGGTGCGGTTGACTTTTCTGTATCGTCACACACATCGCATCGCAGATAATTGTTGTAATCAATAATTACCGCGAGATGTAACAATGTGAGAATAAATAGTCATATTAATTCTATGGAATTAATCATGATATTTTAGAGTCACAAACTTAACTTAAACTGTGAAAATAAGCAAAATATATTAAAATAGCGCCGAGCTATTTTTTGCCCCGAGTGCAATCAACATCTAAGTTAGACTTAAATGTTCCGCCAAACCAATAACGAATTGAATCGAAATATCTCGCAGGAAAGGTTATCCATCGCCGGGAAATTACTCCACTCGGTCCTGGCTGGCGGGAGAGTAACCGGGAAATTACTCCGCGTCGATCACTCTGATAATGCGTCTGTGAAATATAAATACTCCACTCTAGATTCTACATTACCAATGCGTCTGTGAATTTTACTCCACTCTAGATTCTGCATTCTACAACGGAATGTTGGCATGAAGCTGGAGGGAGTGCGTCTGTGGGTTGTATCCCACTCTAGATACTACACTTAAATGTGTCTGTGAATCTCTCCACTCTAGTTACTACATTTCTACAACGGAATGTTGGCATGAAGAGGCGGGCAGTGTGTCTGTGAGTCTTCTACCCACTCTAGATACTTACACTAAATACAAAGTATTTCTACAACGGATTGTCGGAACGCAGAGAAGTATAATATGTGCTCAAGTAATATCAGTATCAAACAAAAACAGAACAAGAGCGAGCTATATCCGTTTTGCAGGGGGATATATACTCGGTGAGGAGAATAGCTGTTCAGTGATCCAATGGGATCACTGGGCAGTCAAATCCATCCAATCCTAGGTCATAGGAAGTGGATACTCAGGACATAGTCTTCTACTAGGTCCAAACAGGAACTGGATACGCAGGACACATTTTGGATTAAGTCCCTTTGACTATAATCCAAAAGGAGTCCAACTCACAGTGGGTGATGAAGGGTGACTTCACCAGGTGTAAAGTTTGCACATAATTCAATAGAATTATGTGACAAATAAATCAACTAGCATTTAAACATCCAAAAGTATTTAAAAGTGTCTAAAGTCGCAGTGGAATAAAATATAAATAGTAATTTATATTTTATTCACTCAAAAATTGTCGAAATTTGAAATTGCCGCTAAAACGTATCAGCGCCATCTATTGACAAAATAAACGTCCTAACTAACAAAGTGTATGACAGTGTAACCGTCACAAGTCCCCCTTAAATATATGTTAATACCTGTATTAACATACTATTTATTCCGAATATCTTGAGGATCAAGACCACACTGTCATCTATGGAACTGGGGCTGTAATCCTTGGTAAGTAAAAACCTTTATTTTATATCTTAATAGTATAAATAAAGAGTATTTCTTAATCAAATGCTTCAAAAAATATTTATTAGGGTTATAAAACTTCTAATTATCAATAATAACTTCCATCTCTCTTTACAGGTGGACTTACAACTGCATCAAGAAAAGGCGATAACTTAAACTAACATCAAACTCTTGTATCAAACAAATGATTAATAAAATTTAACAATTATTTTCACAAACCTAACTTCTCACTGGAAATATAATGATTTGCAAAATAACACTTTACACGTTAAAATTCAAGTATTAAAATTAGTATTCATATAAACAAACTCACATTGACTCGTAATCAAACTTTAACAGAATTGTTAATTTAAATATTAAAGATCTTTGAATTATTCACAAAAAATGGCATAAAATACACCTGAACCTGACTAAATCTTTGTTTCATCTCGGGTCAAGAAATGGAGATGGAGAAAATGGACTCGTTACTTCTGGTCTTGCCTAAAAGGGGAAAATATCGGGAAAGTAACGGATCCCGACATCGTTGACGCTTTTCTAGTCCAACTCTTCATCCTCAATAAATCCTTCCATGGATGTAACAACTTCCGAGATGGCTGCGGGTGGAGAATTAAGTTGAATAGCTACCAATTCCGGTACTACATCCGGCTCAACGTCATGGGCCAGTGGGTTCAGGAGCATTCTGTGTTGTTCCTCGGTGAATACTTCTAGGGGATCAGGCCCTCCTAACGGAATGGTGTTAGCGCTGGTTGGCTCGGAAAAAACCAAGTGATGGCTTACGTAGTGTGTAGGAACCTCCGCCGAGAACAGCCGTAATTTCCCAAGGTCCATCACGTTTCTCAGCGAATCCTGCCGAAATCCCTTTATCTTTATTTGATAAAATATGTGTGGCTTTCCACACGAGATCTCCTTTGGCAAATTGACAAATATAATATTTGTCTTTATGTAGTCGATCATGCTTTTCGTAATTCGATTGAATTTTCCGATGCATTTCGCTGTGTGCACGTCTAATTACGTCTAAAATACTATAGACATAAGCTTCGGGATTCTCTTTGTCGAATTTGATGGCGTGTTTAGTAATACGCGGGTCAAATGGCAAAGGAACGATTCTTCCCGTATTAAGAATCATCGGAGAACAATTTGTTGCCTCGGACTTAGCGGTGCGCATCGCAAAGGCAAAAGAATTTAAATATTTTGGCCAGTGGGAGTGAATGTCCGAGTATAAAGCTAACATCATTTTTAAAGTCCTGTTAGCCCGCTCTGTAATATTAGCGGCAGCATGATATGGGCTAATGTGAGCAATATCTACGTGATTCTTTCGACAGAAATCATTAAATATTGTCGACACGAATTGTTTGCCGTTGTCGGAGATTATCTTTTTTGGATATCCCCAACGGTGGAAAACTTCGCTCATTTTATTAACGATGCATTCACTTGATGCAGTCGCTAGTGGGAAGACTTCAATCCATTTTGTACAATTATCAATGATTACTAAAATCCATTTTAATTGTGAACGACCGGCTGGTTTTGGTCCCATCAGGTCAATGCTTACTGTCTCCCACGGGTTGGTCATGTTGTGGGGTGTATAGCTTGCCCGATGCTTTTGGTGTTGACTAGGTTTGTATTGTTGGCAATGAGTGCAACTGCGAACGTAGTTTCGAGTGTCTTTGCTCATTCTAGGCCAGAAATACATCTGTTTTGCTCTATCTAGGGTTTTGCTCATGCCGGCATGTCCTGTAAGTGGGTGGCCATGGCATGCGAATAATGCACGTCTCACGAGAGAGCGTGGAATTACCGCCTTAAACCCGTTGCCGGAGTCGTTTAACTCTTCCTCATCGGTCGGAGCAAAATAAATTAGCATAACACCTTTATTTTCTTCCGGTTCGTCGAGAGTGTAGCCACGAATCGCATTTAACCAATGTTTATCCGTGATACGATTTTTTAATTTTTCGTCTCCTTTTAGGTAAACAAGGATTTTACTACATGCTGGATCTTTAAGCTGCGCTTCGATAATTTCGTCTTGCGTCGGCGGAACTACTTTTAGGATATCTGTTAGCGCAGTGTGTACATTTTCGTGATTACAATTGTGGACATCTATATGTCTGCAATTTTCTCTCGTACATCCTTCTTCCTCCCCCTTTTCTCCAGAATCATGAAATCTAATTGGATTATATGATTCTGAGAAAAAATCTAAACTAAGGCCAACATTTGTAAGAAAATGTTTGCGCTCAGTTTCCGTCACTTGTAAAGATGCACACCTGTTTCCATTCCAAGTTGGATAGAAATGGGTGATCTCCTCTGGTTCGATATAATCATAATCCGGAGTGTCTAGTGCAGACAGTGGAGCGCGTGATAATGCGTCCGCTACTTGGTTCATTGCACCGCGTCTAAAAATAATTTTAAACGCGCCACATTGTATTTTGACGGCCCAACGACCAAACCTTCCCGATGGTTCCGGCGTGCTCATCAACCAGCTAAGGGCCTTAGCATCGGACTCGAGAGTGAAAGTCGTGTATTCAATATATGGGCGAAATCTTTCGATTGCCCATACAACAGCCAAACACTCCAATTCCGGCGTAGAATACCTTACTTCGGCCCCGTGTAACACTCGACTGGCGTACGCGACTGCTTTCGGGACCATTATTAATTTCTGTTTCTTTTCACAGAATAATTCTACGTCTTGACAGAGTACTGCACCTAAGCCTGAATGAGAAGCATCTGTCAAAATGACAAAAGGCTTATTCATATCTGGCATGTGGAGAAGGGCTTGGTCCTTGTCACACAAAATATCTTTGATAGTTTCGAATGCAGTTGTTTGTGGATCATCCCACACAAACTTTGCTTGATCATGCATAATATTGGTCAATGGACGAGCAATATTTGCGATGTTAGGAATGAATTTTCGGAAAAAATTCGCAAGTCCTACAAATCTTTGAATGTCTTTAGAACAAGTCGGTTTGGGAAAATTCCTTACAGCCGAGACTTTGTCAGGGTCTGGAAGAAGAGATCCCTCCGAAATTAAATGGCCTAAAAATCGTAATGATGTTCGACCAAATTTTGACTTGTCTTTATTGATAGTTAGATTCGCGGCATCCAACTTCTCAAGTACGTCTTTAATATGTAATAAATGATTTTCCCATGTGTCGGAAAAAATAATTATATCGTCTAAATAAACTAGAGCATGTTTATATAGAGAGTCACCCAATACGGTAGTCATGAGGTGTTGAAAAGAACTAGGTGCATTACAAAGACCAAATGGCAATCTCTTGAATTGAAATTTGCCTTTTGGGGTGTAAAAAGCAGTTTTGCTCTTATCCTCCTCCTCCATTTCCATTTGATGATAACCTTTAGTTAAATCAATGGATGTAAAGTACTTGGCCTGATTAGTATGGTGAATTAATAGGTCAATACTTGGCATTTGAATTGCATCAACTTCTGTGATCGCATTCAACCAGCGGTAGTCGATACATAATCGATACTTCCCGCCGGGTTTAGCCACTATGACGGGGTGACTTATATAAGGGCCAGTGGCAGGTTCGATTAACCCATCGGCCTCTAACTCCTCGACCAATTCCGTCATAATCGCCTTCTTGGCCGGATTGTACATTCTATACGGCTGGTGTTTCCAAGTAGCACCAGGTTTAAACTTGATGCTGTGCTTGGCAACCTTCGTGCAGCCCAATTGATCTCGAAATACGTTTTTTAATTGCAAAAGAACGTTTACGAGTAACTGTTTTTCTTCCTCCGAGCTGTTGCAGCCTTCGACGAGTTTTTCTGCCCAGTCCGGTGAAGTGGGAGTTCCTTCACCTTGGAGACCCAAAGTCTTAATGCTTGCTAAGCAACAGTTAAGTTCAGTGGTCTCGTACGGGGCTGTCCATCCGGGCATGTCATCACAGGTGAACACTGCTCGTTTTGGATTTAGGTTGACTCCGGTTCTGCGCATAAAGTTGTGGCCTAAAATCAATCCACATACATTCTTGTGTAGAATTATGAAGGTCATAGGTGTAACTCTCTTTTTATCGGCCCATTTGACACAAAGACAAACTTGACCGATAGGTCGGTGATCTATTCCGACTGCGCAGACACGCATTCCGCGGGGACATTCTTGTATGAATTCCACCGGAATTTCTGTGTTTGAAAGGAGTTGTACTCCAATAAAACATTGGGTGGCTCCAGAGTCCATTAGTGCGTTGTAATCCAAACCTCCAATTTGGACATTCATACGCGGATCATCTTTGCCACCATTAATTAATTTGCTATTGCAAAGTTTGCCAAGAAATACTTTTCGTTCTTTCTTGTTCCATTTTTCAAGTTTAAGAATTTTCCTTAACTTGAAAACTTTGGGTACAAGCGGTTTTTTCGGTGCATTCCAGCTTCCACTGAAAATACTCAAATTTTCTAGTTGGTCTGTCATGACTTTTAAATTTTCATCGACACCGCCAGTAGAGCTGCTAGTCTTTCGACAGACAGGTACTGCTTCGTAAGAAATGACCAACGATGGTGGTTTATTCTTCGAATCATCGACATAAGGTACTGTGAGATGACTAGGCTTATGTCTTAATTTAAATTCATCTTTTCGTGAAAATAAATCATTTGACAATTCCGAGAGAGGAAACAATTCTTTAAGCGGGGGTTGGGCAACTTGAACAACCCCCTGAATCAGTTTTTTGTCTCGTCGGGAGTGACTGACTCAGTGGCTGCTGGTAAATGCTTAATTAACAGGTCAACCATGTTTTTCTGGAAGTCAGTAAATTTGGAGTCTAAAGTTTCTGACGTAACCCAATTTTGTTTGGGTCGTTTAAACTCGGGGTTGGGAGCAGAGTGGTTAAATCTTTTATTTGCATTTAACGAGTCTGATTTCCCTGCTAATTTTTTGGCAAGAGCGGGACATTCTCTTTTAAAATGTCCAGGCTCGTGACAGAAAAAGCATTTTCCAGTAGTCTTTTCATACTGGGCGGCAAATAATCGCTCCATTGAACCATCGTCAGTTGAGTCGTCATTTTCCGACTCGTCTTCATTTTCAACTTCATCTTGTGTTTGCGTTAAACGTAGTGAAGTTTTAGATGGAAAAATCTTAGATTTTTCGTG
This sequence comes from Strigamia acuminata, assembly GCA_949358305.1. Classification (NCBI taxonomy): domain Eukaryota; kingdom Metazoa; phylum Arthropoda; class Chilopoda; order Geophilomorpha; family Linotaeniidae; genus Strigamia; species Strigamia acuminata. Next base: position 31,514,023 of record OX442314.1, on the reverse strand, counting down.
AAGTTTGGGAGTAGGATGATTCTCTCGATTATCGTACTCCAATTTTGCTGCAAGTTGAGAACTTTCAAACTTAGAGCGATTTGCTCCTACATAATGTAGAATGTCATCTACTGTAAAGTTACCATACATTCCTTGTGTACATAACGCCGTGAAACTTTCTTGAGTTAAATTGTCGAATAATTGCGCACGTCCAGTTTTATCACCTGGCGGCACTTCACCTTGTTCTTGCGTATAACGCAGAAGAAAACTATAAAGTGACTCGTCGGCTCGTTGTTTTACATTAAGAAGTCGCCTTTCTCTTGTAAGTGGAACGAGATCGAAGCAATCGAGAAAAGAGGCTTCGAAAGTTCGCCAACTGTTAAAAGTATGGCGTTGCTTATGGAACCAACGTTGTGCATGGCCTAATAGTCGTCCAGGTACAGCAGTGTGTACCATGTCGTCTAAAGGGATGCCTTTCCCGAGTGCGACAGCTTTGACGATTTCAAGGAATCGCGCAACCTCTGTCTGTTTCCCGTCAAAAATAGGAATCTCGATTCCTTTTCCAAAATTCTGACTGGGATTACTCGGGCTTCGGATTTGACCAACTAAACCCTGAATAATTTGTTTTACATTTTCGTCCGACAAATTAGAAGCAGAGTTCGAATTGGGTGTAGACCGACTTTCTTGGTCTCTGGGTGGCGGATTTGGCTCTCCTTGAAAATTTTGATGTCTATCAGGTGGCGGTGGAGAACGCGAATTATTTCGTCGGTGGAAATTATTGTTATAATTTCCCCCTCTACCAGCGTGAGATTCGTCACTACTCGAGTTAGGATCGGAGTCACGAGGATCACCAGGAGCTCCGGGAAATCGTTGATTTCTCGGCGGAGCTCGTCCACCTTGAGAGCGGGAATTTCTATAATTCCTAAAATCTCCATCAGATTGGGTGTGAGATTGAAAATTTTGATAATTTTCATTTCTCCCCCTTGGTTGGACCGACAGATTAGTTCGAGGCTGTGGAACTCTGAAAGAATCATTCAAATTCCCAGTGGGAGCGGGTAAAATATTATTTACAGCCGTCGCACTTGGTAAATTTCGGGAAATTGGCGCAGAAATATTTCTTTGTCCGGAATTTCCCATTCTTTCGGCCGAATTCGATCGCCAAGAACTAGTTGGTAACTGAATCGAAGGTTGAACAGATAGTGAAGAATTTAACTGCCCATTGTCGTCACGAGCAACATTCATTCGCCATCCAGGTAATTGCTGGTAGCGATATGTGTCCGGTGAACGAGGGCCAGTTCGATCTACAGAAACACTTTGTTCGTTGGTTACAACTACATCGGGAGTAATTACACGATTTCTCTCGTGATGATTATTCGCCGTGTATTGTTGAGCTTCACACAAAGAGGAAAACTGCGTCACTTCCAATTGGTAATGGCGACAGTAAACTTCTAAATCATGTGGGACTGATAGTGGATCCGTTCGAGAACTACCTGGGTTGGAAACGTCTCTAGGAACATTTTCTTCCCCCTGGCTTTCTAGATCAGACTCCACAATTCCTCTTGGTGTTTCACACATACCACCACGTCGTCGTGCTCCACGATTTCCTCGTGTTCCACGAACTCTTACAGGTCTACGGGCCATAATACTCAAAGAAATACACGTACAACAAGAAAAAATAAGATTTTAACTGAACTAGCGTAAATGTAACACGCTTAATATTAAACTAAGAAATAATTTGAAAAAATACAACCTTAGCTGCTGAAACTGAAGTGGCTTCGGAAAAACTGTCCTATTGCGTGGTCAAGAATGGTCCAAACGGGCACTGGTCACAAAGGCACAACTGGATGGTCGCACTGTCGAAAAGCAAGTGTGGCTGAATATTGGTTGTCAAACTAGCTTCCGGAAAATCTCCTTTGTCAAGACAGTCTGCTGTGATTGGCGATGTTGAAAAATTCCTGATAATTTCTAATCCGAAATTCTCAACAATGTCACATCTGGATGACCTACTCCGAGCTGCATCGTGAGTGGCTCTCTTTGTCACATTCTTTACTTTGTTAAAGATTAAAATAATAATCAAAAACATTGAAAACAGAACAATAGAAACTTGGTCAAGTTTTTAACCAGCAAAATAAAATACTTTAACTTTTTATTTTTCAGTCAGCAGGATTTCTAGTCAAATTCGTTTTTTGATCAAAATTCAAGGTTTCGAAATTTTCCAGAATATAGCTGAATATTCTGGGAAACTCAATAAAATCATAATAGATTTTTCGTAAGAGATTCGGAATTATAATGAGTTTTTTCAAAATAATCCAAAAATTCGAATTCAGATATTTCCAAAAGATAATGAGAATTTTTTGAAAACAAATGGATATTTCACAGTAAATTTATAGAGAAAAATCGGAAATTTTCTAATTATAATATCTATATAAAATAATCAAGAAAATTCATTTTTTCAATTTTACACTTGATCACAGAGTTCACTTCAATAAAATGCAACCTATCTCGGTGGGACCTCCACGTGTGACGATTACCTTCTGGAGATAGCAATTGCTAAACTAAAGTGTGAACTATCCGTGTGAAAATGTAAAATATGCAAACCTGATGTTTTCTCAAAACATATAACATTTATTCCGGTTTGAACCTTATATAAATACTATGCCTACAAGTGGCTAAAATGACGAGAAGTTAAACTATACAGTTATTTGGCAAAAGCCCTGAAATAATATCATTTGAAGGCTTCAGTCATGCAATAAGAATTTGTAACGGTCTTATTGCTGTGACGTAAAAGATGTCATCTATGAATGGCTTTGGCTTCTAAATGGTCCGGGGTTTGGTTCTAAAAGGCGTGTAAATGGTTAGGCTGGGTGGGTTATATCCGAGAGGTGCGGTTGACTTTTCTGTATCGTCACACACATCGCATCGCAGATAATTGTTGTAATCAATAATTACCGCGAGATGTAACAATGTGAGAATAAATAGTCATATTAATTCTATGGAATTAATCATGATATTTTAGAGTCACAAACTTAACTTAAACTGTGAAAATAAGCAAAATATATTAAAATAGCGCCGAGCTATTTTTTGCCCCGAGTGCAATCAACATCTAAGTTAGACTTAAATGTTCCGCCAAACCAATAACGAATTGAATCGAAATATCTCGCAGGAAAGGTTATCCATCGCCGGGAAATTACTCCACTCGGTCCTGGCTGGCGGGAGAGTAACCGGGAAATTACTCCGCGTCGATCACTCTGATAATGCGTCTGTGAAATATAAATACTCCACTCTAGATTCTACATTACCAATGCGTCTGTGAATTTTACTCCACTCTAGATTCTGCATTCTACAACGGAATGTTGGCATGAAGCTGGAGGGAGTGCGTCTGTGGGTTGTATCCCACTCTAGATACTACACTTAAATGTGTCTGTGAATCTCTCCACTCTAGTTACTACATTTCTACAACGGAATGTTGGCATGAAGAGGCGGGCAGTGTGTCTGTGAGTCTTCTACCCACTCTAGATACTTACACTAAATACAAAGTATTTCTACAACGGATTGTCGGAACGCAGAGAAGTATAATATGTGCTCAAGTAATATCAGTATCAAACAAAAACAGAACAAGAGCGAGCTATATCCGTTTTGCAGGGGGATATATACTCGGTGAGGAGAATAGCTGTTCAGTGATCCAATGGGATCACTGGGCAGTCAAATCCATCCAATCCTAGGTCATAGGAAGTGGATACTCAGGACATAGTCTTCTACTAGGTCCAAACAGGAACTGGATACGCAGGACACATTTTGGATTAAGTCCCTTTGACTATAATCCAAAAGGAGTCCAACTCACAGTGGGTGATGAAGGGTGACTTCACCAGGTGTAAAGTTTGCACATAATTCAATAGAATTATGTGACAAATAAATCAACTAGCATTTAAACATCCAAAAGTATTTAAAAGTGTCTAAAGTCGCAGTGGAATAAAATATAAATAGTAATTTATATTTTATTCACTCAAAAATTGTCGAAATTTGAAATTGCCGCTAAAACGTATCAGCGCCATCTATTGACAAAATAAACGTCCTAACTAACAAAGTGTATGACAGTGTAACCGTCACAACTGAAAAGAAACTTGGACGTTTTTCGAGACATAGAATTTGGAAACCATTTATTTTATCAAGAAGAACTTTGACATTTTACGTTTGTGGATTTCACATACTTTGGGCAAAAAATTGACCATTTGATTTGAGGAAACTGATCATTTTAGCAAATACGGAGTATTATTTAGAAAAACACTGTTGCAATTTTTCTGTTTAATAATTCTAGTTATACACTACAGTGTTCTTCAGTGTACTACTAAAAAGTCCAAAAATAAATTTTTGTTCCAAAAAATGAATTCGCTTGTATCTCAAAATGCGGTGGAGAGTACCCGGTCGGCGCTTCTTACCACTGGTCTCTTGTAGCGGTATTTGGCACCGCCTTTCTCGTCCACACCCGCAGCTCTGGTCGCTGCAACAATTGCTGCAAGTAGGAATGTGACGAGGTCGAAGGCGATGGCGAGGATGAAGACGCATCGTACGTTTCGTACGCCTCGTAACCGGCGATGAAGAGCAGTTCCAGGTGCTGCAGACGGAATAACGATTTCAGCTGCCCCTTGAGCTTTCCTGCGTTTCGCTGGTGAAATTTTAAATAAGATTAATTTCTACTGGAATGAAGCCAATTTTCTTTCATTGCTTTGTTGATTTGTTGAAATTCAATTTTATTTCTTTAATTTTATTTCAATTTCGATTGTTTTCCTTTAATTTTTGCTTAAATTTTGAATAAAATTAAGAGAAAACAATCGAGTTTAAATTCTTTTCCTTCAATTTTAGTCAAATTTCAAATGTTTCCCTTTAATTTTTTATTCAAATTCAATTATCTTCCCTAAAAAAACCACCAACTTCCGCAATCACAACTCACTAAACCCACATGTAAAACCCAAACAAACCAACTCAAAAACAAAAACAAAAACAAAAACAAAAACAACAAACGTTGTACATATAATGTTCCCAAATTTCCACATGTATCTCTAACTTTTAATTGCTTACATATTTATTGATTTAAAATTGAATGTTTATTGAAAATAATAAGGGATATATGTTCCCAACATGTATTGTAACGTACAACAACAATTACATACAATAATAACTTCTTAATGACGTTACTAAGAAGCCTCACTTGCTTTTCAAAGCTTAACGACGTGCTCCAACTCTTGATAGCAGATTTTCGGAGCTGGGAGAACAAATTTGCTCCGCTTCCGAATGGGTTCCGCATTCATTCCCTCTTGGAGCAACGCTAAAGGCATATCATTCTCCTTCATATTTTGTTTGTCTTTCTTTCGCTCCCGTTCTTCCTCTGTTCGACACGCAGTAAAGATTTATAAGCTGATCTAGTCGGAAGTAGCCCAACTCTTTCCACTGGATGTCGTGTTCGTCACTCTGATCACACAAGTTATCCAGAAAGTGATTTGTACAAATTAAACTTTTTGTGTTTTTCCTAAGCATCAAAATAAATATTTGCAAGTACCGGTACCGGTATATCAATTTTAGCACCGATAGCTAAATATAATCATCTTAAAGGTTGGAAATTGCTAGTTTTCAAGTTACGGTATAAAATTTTATTCAGAACATACAAAAACGTGAAAGTGAAAGAAATTTTTACATTTGTTTTACAATACAAGAACGTGTTTTAAAATTGAAAATGAACCGAGGAAAAAATATACAATTCTACTTGTCAAGAATTCAAAGTAATAAGTATATTATTTTAAAAAGTGAAATGCACAAACAAAACCAAAAATGAGCGTTTAAATTTAAGAAACGAAAGTTTTTAAATTTCTATATCTGCTGAAAATGCTTTTTCTCCTGTATGGGTTAAAAGATGTCTACTTAAATTCCCACTTTGATTGCAAGAATAAGCACACAAATGACACTTGAACGGTTTTTCTCCTGTGTGGGTTAATAGATGGACTTTTAAATTTCCACTACGGGCCGAAGAATAATCACACATATGGCACTCAAATGGTTTTTCTCCTGTGTGGGTTAATAGATGTCTTCTTAAATCCCCATTTTGCTTGCAAGAATAAGCACACAAATGGCACTCGAATGGTTTTTCTCCTGAATGGGTTAATAAGTGTCTGTTTAAACTCACACTGTGATTGCAAGAATAATCACATAAATGGCACTTAAATGGTTTTTCTCCTGTGTGGGTTAATAGATGACTTCTTAAATCCCCAATTTGACTCGAACAATAATCACACAAATGGCACTTGAATGGTTTTACTCCAGTGTGAATTCGCATGTGGACAGTCAAGTAATTTTTAAGTCGAAATGAAAGTGAACACTTTTGACATTTGAAAGGCTTTTCACCAGTGTGTTTAAGCATGTGATAGTTCATTAGACAAATGTATGAACACGAATAATCACAGATTGCAATTGTAATCCTCACGTGTTCTCTTCATTTATTTTTACTTCAATGACGAACTTAGTCTGATATGGAAAAAATAATAATTATTAACTTTGAAAAAGATTAACTTAATTGGACACACTTTAAATAATTTAATTGGACACACTTTAATAATTTTGGTATGTCTATACTCTGAACAGAAAAAACGTGGTGTGGGCAGGTCGGAGCATCGCCAGTAATGGTGAATTCAGTTAGGTGAGTTAGGCCTAACGTTCGATGCACGATTGCTCCGAACTTTATAAACCGGAAAAAAATGCAATAATACCCCCAAAAAATATGATTTATCTATTCTCCCATCTTTACCTTAATCTGCTTACACTTTGGAACCCTTCAAACGTAATAAACATGCATTTAATCGAGGATGAATGAAATAGTGCGATACATCAAAATACAATAAGATAGAGCAAACAGTGGTTGCCATAGAAACTATAAGTGCATAATAACGCCGACTATACTCAAAACCACCCCAACGTTGATCTATTTCACTGGTTGTCGCGTCCTACTTTGTATAGGTTTAAATAGCGCTAACGTGTAATACTTTACCTGTGATCAATTATGCAAATACCCAAATGAATACTAAATGTATGTAAATAAACAGGTAATTTATTCACCAGGCTTTATGCCTTTAAAATACACTCAGTAATAATTCTAGAGTCGACGTGGTCAGCGTCGAACAAAGGATTTCTCAAGATGGCGTCGTCGATTCCGCGTGGTCGGCGGAACAAAGGCGGCGTCTCGAGTTGTCGTTAATTCGTCACGGATTCGTCTTCACGGACGCGGTGGAATGCTCTCTCGAGTCTTCTATCCGTGCCTGTTGTCTAGGGTTTGGTTTAGCGTCGCAGAGGCCTCGTCTAGGAACTTTGGGGTTCCCTACAAAGCACTCGGACACTTACTTCGGCGAATAATCGTCTGGGCGATTATTCTGGGTGATTTCACAAGGGCTATTCTCGTGCTTTCGCAGGAATAGCTCGCAAGTGACTTCGTGAGAGTTACAGTTTGCACTTTACTCAGCGATCCTCGATCAATCCTAACTTGTAGTTGAAGTTGGCCTGACGGTGAGGTAGTTGCTGTGTTCTTGGTGTCGTTTGTGTAAGTTCTGTCTTTTGGCGGGAATTTCTCCCTTTTATGGGTCAGTGTGAGGGGCCAGGCACAGCCAATGGGGGCTTGCCACGGCCACCTCACTCCCCTCGGGGCACACACCTGCTCAGGGAGAGGCGGAGCCAACACGAGGGGAACGACCCGTCTATTGCAGTGAGTCAAAGGGCAAATATCCGCTTGGGGGGAATATTTATCCCTTTTGCTCACCACACGTCCTTCCCCCAGCTTTGAACACGGGGTGTTCACAAGCGATCCCTAACTCTCCTCCAGCTGTTAGCCCGTGGTAACGTATAATCAAAACTTAAGGCTGAAGCCGGAATGTGTGGTGTCGGGAATAATTGGTTTCCGTTGGAAATAGAACGTGGGTTCACTTGCTCACTCATGGAGAACCAAACATGTTTATTTTTTGGTTTGCATGTTGTTTCGGTCTGTGTACGCCTCCAATGAGTGAGGAATACAATGAGAGTTCCACTGTCGTTGTGGGTGGCCGATGTCTCTATGGCAATGGTCAGTACAAATGGGCTAGCCGTATGAGTTGGAATTGACTTTGTTGTTCTCGGTACTCTGGGTTGTTGATCCTGTGAGTTCTGCGATGAGTCTTGTCGCTCCCGATTGTTAGTTGATGGTGAAGTTGTCGAGGGCTCAACTGCAAGTGGTAAAATGACACACCAGGGGCTGGTTGGCTGTTGGCTAGCTGATGTAATTGGCCAAGACAGTCCATCTCTGTTGTGTGTCAAACCATAGTGGATGTTGCTTGTCGAGGGGACAACTGGGCTCCACATGTCGCTCATTGATGGAGGTATGCTTATATCCTCTCGATTAACGGTGGTCCAAACAGCCATAGCTTGTTTTACATGGCAATCTTGGGCCAAGTCCGTATTGGACAAAGTGGCGACGGCGACTTTGGCGTTTTCCATTTCACGAAGAAAAGTCTTGAGTTTGTTACAATTGGGATTCTGCCAGCTGTTTGTATTATTGTCACGTTGCTGGTTAATGTTGATAGGGTTTATCTTCTCACAGACTTGTGGGCGAATATTTCTCGCCTGAACGATGACTGGGTCAATTGGGGTTAATCGACTGCCCCACTTCTCGTTTGATAACTCCACCAGATGTCGTTCATCATCTATTGAGGCTTCCGTCATTGAATTTTCGATTGAGGGGGCTGTACCGGCTTTGCTTTGTTTCTGGTGCTTGGCGCGGCCGGGCCCCACTGTGGTTGGTTCTTCATTTGCAATTTCTGTCGGCAGCGTTATTAAAGTCTTGATGCAGCGGTGAATGTGTTCTGACCATGTCTCCGGGAAAACTTCCGGCAGATATTGTGTCAGCCGATCCACATCCACAGGCTCTGATTTGTAGCAGTCTATTATTTGCAGCAGTTTGTAAGTATCGCCGCCCAGTCCAGCTCTGCTCGTGCCGGAACTGCCTCTTTGAACTGCCTGACTGGCAGCCGTATCCTTGGCTGCACTGAGCAGTTTGTGAATTTCTTTCCGAACATGGTCATTAGCTTCACAGTCCGTGAATGGAATATCCGTTTCCAAATTGTGAATTCTCTCAAGTATGTCGAAATTTCGTGCAATCAGGTTTTGATTCCATTTGCACCCATATCCATATGTCTTGCTCGGGATATTCTTTAATTTGCCATCGAAATCTTTGAATATTTGAAAGACAAATTGCGTGTCATTGTCTGATAATACTTTTTTCTTGAATTTGAATTTCAGTGCTGCATCGAATAAATTCTCTGTGATCTCCACAGCAAAGCGTTTAGCGAGGGCACAGATCTTAATCCGCCCAGTGGCAACATATTGGGGATATTGTCCAATGAGATAAGAAGTGTTTTTTCTCATCCTGTCTGGGTGGCTGGTCAGCAGGAGCTCGTGTAACAAACAGAGGATTTGTTTCTTCATAGTTGACTGCTCTGCTACCATTCTAGTGTTGTCTGGCTCACTCCAATTGTCTTTGAAGTTTGGACACAGTTTGTCTTGCTCACAATCTGTTTTTAATGCTCCTTTCTCCCTTTTTGGCCTTTCTTGATTTTCTTCCAAAATTATTGTTGCTTTCTTTATCTCCTCTCCTCCCAAGATGTCTTCGTCTAACAGATTTGCTCTCTTGAGCTCTGAGAAGGAGCGGTTAGCAACAAACTCTTTATTGTGGCACTTCGTAGTGATATCGGGCGGTCGGCGCTTCATTGCAAATGGTTCGCAATTGGCCGCTTGACTCTGCGCCAGTCGGTTCTTTTTTTCTCTTGTCTTTTTTCGTTTCTCTTTTTGGTTTTGCATTCTGGTGGGCTTAGTAACTTGAGGAGTTTGTAATGTTTTAACGGGAGGTGGTTGAGCCATTTTTTCTAGCTGTTTTAATCCCACCGTTGCTCTGGTTTTTATCGGGCTGCGTGAAGAGGCCCTAATTTGACAGTCAATTTTGGGATTATGCAACGTGCTTGATTGGTTAGGTTCATGAACGCAGTCTTTTAGTTTTTTCCTTTCATTTAGCCAGGGGGTGCATTTATATTTGTTCATTGGAGGTAACAATCGATTCCATTGTCTGTCTTCTCGCTCGGGATGATGTTCGTCGCATTTCTGTTTGGCACGGTGAGGATGATTTGTTTTATCATTTTCAGAAGTGCTGTCTTCTGCTTCCTCCCTCTCCGAAATCGCTTGGCCCGGTTGGGCTGGAGTTACGTCAGGCTGTTTTTGTTGGTCAGTTTCCTGATGAGGATTTGATTGGTCATCTTGCAAAAGTTCTGGTTTGCCATTCGTAATTTTTGGCAACAAATCTTTAATTTTCTTCTTTGGCTTGTGTTTATAATTTTCAAATTCAGACTCGAGGCAACTTAGTAGTGTTTTAGTTCTACCCGATGCTTTCTCTCTGTTGTCCTTTGTCGTTTGCTCGTCGACATGCGGCTTGGGATTGGTTACAAAATCCTTTCCCTCCTGAGGACAAGGATGAGCGCTGTGTGAGGATCGATTAGAGGCGTTTGCTGGATCAGGGCAACGCTGGTCGCTGCTTCTCCTCGTCCGGTCCTTTCTTGATAATGGTCGACCTGGTTGTTTGTTGTCCGACGAGTCGAAGGAGTCGGATGGGTCGCCTTGGGGGCAATTCTCCGTGTTCCTCGGTGGGACTTTGTCGCCATCCCGTGGCTTCTTCAAGCTTCCGGACGGTGGCAGCTTTTTTCCGTCGCCGCTCCCATAAAAAAGATGCCCTTTAGTTTCCTCATTCTCTGGGCATTCGCGGTCTGTATCTGTACTCTTCCTATCGAGTAAAGCGTTAATGGTCACTCCAGTTTCGGATCTCTTTGTTGGATGATGGTTCCTTGATTTTGGTCCCAGTCGATCATTATCTTGAGATCTTCCTCTTTTTACCACCCTCGTCGATTTTGACTTGTCTTTTTTATTTTTTTTCAAAATGTCTTGTTCGTATTCTTTTTGGAATTTCTCAGTTTCTTTTTTCCAATTCTCGGCTTCCCATCTTTTTTGTTCGTCTATTATTGCCTGTTTTTTGGCTTGATATTCTTCAGTCCATCTTTCTCGCTCCCATTCTTCCTGCTCTCTCAGGAATTGTTCTTTTTCCTTTCTAGCCTTTTCAGCTTTCATTCTTTCATGGTATTGTTCTTCCCACTTTTGGTGCTGAATTATGGCTTCTTCTCGTAATTTTTGCAGCTTTTCCATTTTATGTTGCGCCAGGAGTTCTCGGAATTGGTCCTTGTAGTCTTGGGCTTTTTTATGCTTTCCTTCTACGGTGACGTTCCATTCTTGCTTTATCTCGGCTTCCTGGTCTCCTCTCATTTTTTGTATCATCTTTTCCGTTTGCTCGGCTGTCCTTTTGTCGCGATGTTGTTTTTCTTTTTCTTTTTTCCAAAGTTCTTTTCTTTCTGCGCTCAGTCTTCGTTGTCGATTTATTGTTTCCAATATCACTTCTTCTCGAGCCTTTTCGCGGGCCTTGTGAAAGGCTTTATGGGGGTTTGGTATGAAGTCTCCGGTATCGCTGGGTGTTTCTTGTGGTACGGGCGTCTCGACTGCTGGTCCTGTGACGGGTGTCGAGGTTTTGGCCGCATAGATCGCATCAGTGAATAGGGAGATCGACTCCCAAACTGACGTTCCTATTGGGACGTCGATTACTGCTTTCAGCCGGGCAGCTTGTTGCGTTAGTTGTATCAAGTGAGCTATCTCGGGAGAGACCGAAGCAGGTCGCACCGTAACCTGGGGGGTTATCGGGGTCCCGCTCCTGCCTCGCTGCGGAGTTTGTTCTAGCCGTATTAAATGGGCCACTTCAGGGGAAACCGAGGCAGGCCTCGCCGTAACTTGGGAAGTTATCGGGGTCCCGCCCTGGTTTCGCACAAGAGTTTGATCCACTGGTGGCGATGGGTTGGTGCTGATGGTATTTGTTTGCCTTGGAGTTTTGTGTGTCTTCTCGGCCACTAATATCGATACTCGTTCGGTTGATTGTTCGTGAATTTCTTCGCAATTTTCTGGAACTTTTGTATCGGTATCTTCGCAGGTTTGCGTATTTAAGGGAACCCGCTCTCGCTCTGGCCCAGGGGGGGCTGTGAGCGAGGCAGCTTGCTCCTCTTTCTGCGTATTCAAGGGAATCCGCTCTCGCTCTGCCCCATGGGGGGCTGTGAGCGAGGCAGCTTGCTCCTTTTTCTGCGCCTTCACTTTTTGTTTGTTCGCTCGGGCTTTCGCCTTAGCGGATTGTTCCAAAACTGGACCGCCCGACCTTTGGTGGTAGTCGGAGGTCCTGTTTCCCTTTCTGAGCATAGGTTGCTCCGTTTCAGACGCGGATTGTTCGTCTTTGTCTGACATTTTCATTTGGTTATTTTTAAAAGAGATCACAAGTTCAGTTTGAGATTTATTTCTAAATCCCGGACAGGCCCCCACGTGTCGCGTCCTACTTTGTATAGGTTTAAATAGCGCTAACGTGTAATACTTTACCTGTGATCAATTATGCAAATACCCAAATGAATACTAAATGTATGTAAATAAACAGGTAATTTATTCACCAGGCTTTATGCCTTTAAAATACACTCAGTAATAATTCTAGAGTCGACGTGGTCAGCGTCGAACAAAGGATTTCTCAAGATGGCGTCGTCGATTCCGCGTGGTCGGCGGAACAAAGGCGGCGTCTCGAGTTGTCGTTAATTCGTCACGGATTCGTCTTCACGGACGCGGTGGAATGCTCTCTCGAGTCTTCTATCCGTGCCTGTTGTCTAGGGTTTGGTTTAGCGTCGCAGAGGCCTCGTCTAGGAACTTTGGGGTTCCCTACAAAGCACTCGGACACTTACTTCGGCGAATAATCGTCTGGGCGATTATTCTGGGTGATTTCACAAGGGCTATTCTCGTGCTTTCGCAGGAATAGCTCGCAAGTGACTTCGTGAGAGTTACAGTTTGCACTTTACTCAGCGATCCTCGATCAATCCTAACTTGTAGTTGAAGTTGGCCTGACGGTGAGGTAGTTGCTGTGTTCTTGGTGTCGTTTGTGTAAGTTCTGTCTTTTGGCGGGAATTTCTCCCTTTTATGGGTCAGTGTGAGGGGCCAGGCACAGCCAATGGGGGCTTGCCACGGCCACCTCACTCCCCTCGGGGCACACACCTGCTCAGGGAGAGGCGGAGCCAACACGAGGGGAACGACCCGTCTATTGCAGTGAGTCAAAGGGCAAATATCCGCTTGGGGGGAATATTTATCCCTTTTGCTCACCACATGGTGTAGTGGCACAAAAAAGTAGTCCAAAACACCAGAATTGTAATCGAACTCCAGACATTGTGCTCGATTACCGAAGGTGATCCTTTGACTCAGAACTACTTTTCCGCGTAGTAGAACACAATGCACAGTTAGGCGTAAACCGGCTGAAATAGATCAACGTTGGGGTGGTTTTGAGTATAGTGACAATATTTTAACTAAACACAATACAGCAAAAGCATAAACACTGCAAATTGAATGCACATTGCAAATGCTTTAATTTAATCGAAAAAAGATAAAAACAAACCTAAAAAATTTCACTTTTCAAACAATTTTTATTTCATGAATCAAATGTCATTTATTTTCACGTTTGTTTACTCGTGAACATGAAATTGAAATTTCTAGTTTTAGCACGAGCAATTATTTCGAAGCATTGCAATGAAGCAAGGATTATTTTTTTAAGCTTGACAACAAGTAGTGTCGTCCGAAATCGCTAATGCTCGTGGTTTCTTCTCGGCAACATCCGGGTCCGGCGTGACGATTGGACTCTAGCGACTAGCGTACTTATGTACTAGTTTCTATGGCAACCGCCGTTGTATCGCACTATTTCATCCATCCTCGTTTTTATGCATGTTTATTACGTTTCAAAGTGGGACTTTAAGAAGACATTTATTAACCCATACTGGAGAAAAACCGTTCATGTGCCATTTGTGTAATTATTCTAGCAATCATAGTAGGGATTTAAGAAGACATCTCTTGACCCACACAGGAGAAAAACCATTCAAGTGCCATTTGTGTGATTATTCTTCGGCTCGTAGTGGGCATTTAAGAAGACATCTACTAACCCACACAGGAGAAAAACCGTTCAAGTGTCATTTGTGTGCTTATTCTTGCAATCAAAGTGGGCATTTAAGAAAACATCTTTTAACCCATACAGGAGAAAAAGCATTTTCAGCAGAAATAGAAATTTAAAAACGTTCGTTTCTTACATTGTTTATAATTGTTAAATTCAAACGCTCATTTTTGGTTTTGTTTGTGCATTTAACTTTTTAAAAATAACATACGGTATATACTAGTCTACCGGTAGCTGATTTATTCCTTTGAATTCTTGACAAGTTGAACTGTATATTTTCCTCTGTACATTTCCAATTTTAAAACACTTTTATCTGTATGTACGACGTCATGTTCTTTCATTGTAAATGAAATATAAAAATGTCTCCCACGTATGTATTTTATACATATTTATGTATTCTTTTTTATTTCTGATTTAAGTTTTAAAAGTTGAAAAACAATCACTTTCCATCGTTCAATATGAATTATAAGCATTCAAACGATTTATATGCAAAAATGAGTTTCAATGTTTAGCAAAGACAAAAGTTTAATCTGTAGACAATAAATGCTATACTTTGGACAAAAAATTGACCATTTGATTTGAGGAAACGATCATTTTAGCAAATATTATTTAGAAAAACACTACTGTTGCAATTTTCCTATTTAATAATTCTAGTTATACACTACAATGTTCTCCAGTGTACTACTAAAACGCCCAGAATTAAATTTTTGTTCCAAAAAATGAATATGCTTGTATCTCAAAATTCCGGTGGTGAGTACCCGATCGGCGCTCCTTACCACTGGTCTCTTGTAGCAGTATATGGCACCGCCTTTCTCGTCCACACCCGCAGCTCTGGTCGCTGCAACAAATGCTGCAACGAGGAATGTGACGAGGGCGAGGGCGAGGGCGATGGCGAGGATGAAGACGCATCGTACGTCTCGTACGCCTCGTAACCGGCGATGAAGAGCAGTTCCAGGTGCTGCAGACGGAATAACGACTTCGGCTGCCCCTTGAGCTTCACTGCGTTTCACTGGTGTCACTGGTGAAGTTTTAAATAAGATTAATTTTCTTTGGAATAAAGCCAATTTTCTTTCATTGCTTTTTGATTTGTTGAAATTCAATTTTATTTCTTTAATTTTATTTAAATTTCAATTGTTTTCCTTTAATTTTATTCAAATTTGATTATTTTCCTTTAATTTTTGCTTAAATTTTGAATAAAATTAAGGGAAAACAGTCGAGTTTAAATTCTTTTCCTTCAATTTTATTCAAATTTCAAATGTTTCCCCTTAATTTTTATTTAAATTTCAAATGTTTCCCTTTAATTTTTATTCAAATTTCAAATGTTTCCCTTTAATTTTTATTCAAATTCAATTATCTTCCCTAAATAAAACCACCAACTTCCGCAAACACAACTCACTAAACCACATGTAAAACCCAAACAAACCAAAAACTCAAAAACAAAAACAAAAACAAAAACAACAAACGTCGTACATACAGGGTGGTCAGAAAGTCTGGTTCTATGTAAATAATTCCCAAACTGTTCTAGATGTTGATTCAGCAAAATTATTGTTAGGGTAGTATGTTAGGGGAAATCCAATTATGACATCCAATTTGACCTTTGTAACTCCAGAACCGTGACAGATAGAGCAAAAGGGTGAATTAGAAAGTTGTAGAGCATCATCCAATTAGTCTAGAACTGTTCTTAAAAAAATTATCTCTTACTGAAAAGTTTTGAGAAAAAAAGGAATGAAATGTTAGTCTACTCAGCTTTGTAACCTAAAACTACCATGTTGGAATGTATTTCCAAAATAAATTATTTCTGTTCTTTTGTGTTTCCTCTCTTCCACTTACAAGTATGACCAATTTAATTGAGGATTAGCTTGGTTGCCTCAATAGTTTTAGGTTACAAAGCTGAGTTACAATGCTGAGTAGACTAATGTTTCAGACCTTTTTTCTCAAAACTTTTCAGTAAGAAATAATTTTTTTAAGAACAGTTCTAGACTAATTGGATGATGCTCTACAACTTTCTAATTCACCCTTTTGCTCTATCTGTCACGGTTCTCGCGTTACAATATGGATGACCTTGAAGATGACCTCAAAGGTCAAATTGGATGTCATAATTGGATTTCCCCCGACATACTACCCTAACAATAATTTTGCTGAATCAATATCTAGAACAGTTTAGGAATTATTTACATAGAACCAGACTTTCTGACCACCCTGTATAATGTTCCCAAACACCAACTCCAAATTTCAACATGTATCTCTAACTTTTAATTGCTTACATATTGATTGATTTAAAACTGAATGTTTATTGAAAATAATAAGGGGCATATGTTCCCAGCATGTATTGTAACGTACAACAAAAGTTACATACAATAATATAACTTATTAATGACGTTACTAAGAAGCCTCACTTGCTTTTCCAAGCTTAACGACGTGCTCCAACTATTAATAGCAGATTTGCGAATCTGGAAGAACTAATTTGCTCAGTTTCCGAACGGGTTGCGCATTCATTCCCTTGGATCAACGCTAAAGGCATATCATTCTCCTTCCTCTTTTGTTTGTTTTTCTTTCGCTCCCGTTCCTCCTGTTCGATACGTAGTAAAGATTTATAAGCTGATCTAGCCCAAAGTAGCCCAACTCTTTCCACTGGATGTCGTGTTCGTCACTCTGATCACACAAGTTACCCAGAAAGTGATTTGTACA
This sequence comes from Strigamia acuminata, assembly GCA_949358305.1. Lineage (NCBI taxonomy): Eukaryota > Metazoa > Arthropoda > Chilopoda > Geophilomorpha > Linotaeniidae > Strigamia > Strigamia acuminata. The sequence goes on along the minus strand of OX442314.1, from coordinate 31,497,246 downwards.
AATTAAACTTTTTGTGTTTTTCCTAAGCATCAAAATAAATATTTGCAAGTATATCAATTTGAGCACCTATAGCTAAATGTAATATCTTGAACATTTGAAATTGCAAGTTATAAAATTTAATTCAGAACACACAAAAACGTGAAAGGCAAAGAAATTTTTACATTTCATGTACAATGAAAAAATGTGTTTTAAAATTGAAAATGAACCGAAGAAAAAATATACAATTCTACTTGTCAAGAATTCAAAATAATAAGTTTGTGTGATATAGTGATGACTCGATTAAGTGTATATACCGCCACTAGAGGGCGCGAGGTTGTGATGAAGGTGACCGAGAGTATAAAGGTGATGAAGGTGAAATAAAGAGTCAGATAGGAATCAAGTATTGAATGAAAGTGTGTGCGTGCTTTATTGACATCCGGACATTCATAACGACATTACATTGGCGACGAGCGGGATAATTTCGTGTGGAGAACGTTTTGACGAACGATTGAACGTGTGAGTTACGATTTTGTGTGAACGTCGGTGCGTTTGAACTTTTTTCCAAGATGGCGGAGTCGAAGCCAGTGGTGGGCGTGGCACCGGAACCGGCTAGTTTCGTGCAGGCGTCGGGTTTGCCGAGTTTTGATATTCATGGGGAAGTGACCACACAGAGCCAGAGATGGACAAGGTGGGTCGGACGTTTAGAGATGTATTTGGTCGCCGCGGGAATAACGGACGATGCGAGAAGGGCGGCGATGTTACTCCATCATGCCGGTGAGGAGGTGTACGCGATATACGAAACACTCACGTTGGCGGACGTTAAATATAAGACGATCAAAGACGCATTAGCGACGTATTTTGCACCGAGGAAGAACGTCGAATTTTGTAAATATAATTTTCGGATGAGTCGCCAGAGGGCGGGCGAGACGATAGACGAATTTCATACGCGGTTGAAACAACTGTCAGTCGGATGCGATTTTACGGACGATAGTGCGGAAATTAAATCTCAAATCATCATGGGAACGATGATGGGTCATTTACGTCGTCGAGGGCTTCGGGAGACAGCATGGGTTTTGAAGGACTTATTGGATGCAGGTCGTGGTTACGAAACTTCCGAGTGGCAGGCCAAACAAATGGAGGTCGTGAGTAATTCGGATGAATTAGACATTAATTTGGTACGTTTTGGCAATTCTAGACGTGGAACAGATAGGGGTGGTGGCGCAGGTGCAGCATCGAGAGGAGGTGGACCAGCTAGGAGATGCTTTAATTGTGGTCGGAATTGGCCGCATTTGGAAGGACAGAATTGCCCCGCGAAAACGGTTAAATGCCACGGGTGCGGGAGAGTCGGGCATTTCGTTCGATTTTGTAAATCCAAACAGGACGGCAAAGAGGAAGTGAAACAGAAGGTTAATATCATGAATAAAGCGCCATCTCGAGAGGACATCTTGGATGATGATGTGCCAATTTGGAATATTGGTTTGGTTGGCTCGCAGAAGGAAATGCCGAAGGTGGAGCTGCTGATGGGGAAGCGGAAGGTGAAGGTGTCGTTCGTGGTGGATTCAGGCACGTCTGTTGACATTTTGAGCAGGGAGGTGTTTAAACAATTGACGCCGGCGCCAGAATTAAGATGGAGTGATGTTCGACTTTTGCCGTACGGAGCGACAGAGCCACTACCATTGTTGGGATGGATGAGAACGACGCTGGGAGGTAGAGATAAGGAGGATGTTGTGACTGATTTGTTTGTGGTTGATCGAAAAGGGGAATCTTTATTGAGTTACGCGACAGCACGACGGTTGGGAGCCATTGGTGCTGTCAATAGCGTCGAACAAGGAAATTTGGCGGCACAAATAGAGGAGCAGTATCCGGAACTGTTCCGCGGAATAGGAAAATTGGCAGGTCGCCAAGTACATCTACATGTGGACGAATCGGTGCCTCCGGTGGCCCAGCGATATAGGCCGCTACCATTCAATTTGAGACGAAAAGTAGAAAAGGAGTTGATGCGACTGGTGGAGATGGACATTATCGAGAGAGTGGATGAATCGATGGGTCCCACATCGTGGATATCACCGATACACGTGGTTGATAAACCAAAAGACCCGGACCCCGATGCGATCCGTATATGCATGGACGCTAGGGAGGTGAACCGTGCAATTAAGAGGGTGAGACACACATCTCCGAGGCTGGAGGATCTCATATCGATGGCTGAAGGAGCGACGATATTTTCGAAGTTGGACTTAAATCATGGTTTTCACCAGTTGGAACTGGACGAGGTGTCGCGACAATTTATGGTTTTCGCGACGCACGTTGGTTTATTTCGTTTTAAGCGGCTTGGTTTTGGGGTAAATTCAGCGCCTGAGATTTTCCAGGATTCCGTGGAAAAGGTGATTGAGGAAGTGGATAACACCATAAATATTATGGACGACATTTTCGTGGTTGGTAAAAGAGATAAGGATCATGGGGAGGCGTTACACGGAGTGTTGCGGAAGTTGAAAGGAAAAAGGCTCACGTTGAACAAACAGAAGTGTGAATTTGGAAAGAAGGAGTTAATTTTTTTTCGGACATGTATTTTCAGAGCGAGGCATTGCCGTTGACCCAAAGAAGGTGGAAGCAGTAGTCAAGATGGAAACACCGACGAGTGCGGCAGAAGTAAAGAGTCTTCTTGGAATGATTGTGTATTGCGCGCGATTTGTGCGTAATATGGCCGACAAAACCAAGTCGTTGAGAGATTTAACAAAGAAGAGTGCGGTGTTTGCATGGAAACCAGAACATCAAAGTGCGTGGGAATATGTAAAACGAGAGCTGAGCAACAACGAGATCTTGGCCTATTACGATTCGACGGCGAAAATTCATCTGACGGTCGACGCGGGTCCACACGGATTGGGTGCGATTTTGGCTCAACTGCGAGAAGGAGAAGCTGAACCACGGGTTGTTGCGTATGCCAGTAGAGCATTGACTGACGTAGAAACACGATATTCACAGATAGAAAAAGAGACGCTTGCGGTTGTTTGGTCAGTAGAACATTTCTATCTATATTTATACGGAACTGTGTTTGTGATTTTTACAGACCATAAGCCGTTGGTAAGCATTTTTAGTAACCGCAGAGCGAGACCATCGGCGAGGATTGAACGGTTGTGTCTTTGGATACAGCAATACGAATTCGAGGTTAAGCACACGTCAGGAGCTACGAACCCGAGTGATTATTTATCACGACATCCAGGGTCACGACTTAGTTTGACGGAGAAAGTGGTAGAGCGATACGTGAATTTCGTGGTGGAAACGCGGATGCCGACAACGATGACGAGAGAGGAGGTGATTCGGGAGACTAGAGCAGATGAGGTTTTGCAGTTGTTGAGGAAAGCTTTGCACGGAGAAGGAGAGAAGCCGTGGCAAGAGGAGCGACTGAAACCGTTTATGATGATAAGAGATGAAATAACGAGTACGGAGGATGGTGTTTTGCTGCGAGGCGATCGAATTTTAATCCCGGAGTCATTAAGATCGAAAGTGGTAGAACTGGCCCACAGAGGGCATCAAGGAATTGTGAAAACAAAGAATTTGTTGAGAGAGAAGGTGTGGTTTCCGGGCCTAGATAAACGGGTCGAGAGGAGAATTGCGCAGTGTGTGCCGTGCCAAGCCAGTTTGGTGGTTTCGAGAAGGGAACCTTTGCAAATGTCGGTGTTGCCGGAAAGACCATGGCAACGGTTGGCGATGGATTTTCTAGGGCCGTTTCCAGACGGGCGATTGTTGTTGGTGATGGTGGATGAATATTCACGTTTCCCATTTGTAGATGAGGTGAATTCAACAGCGGCGAGGACGATAATTCCCATTCTTCAGAAGAGATTCTCGGAGCTTGGTATTCCGGAGTCGGTTAAGTCGGACAATGGGCCTCCATTTACATCAGAGGAGATCCGAGTCTTTATGAGTGGGTTTGGAATCCAACATAGGAGAGTAACCCCGTTATGGCCCGAAGCGAATGGAGAAGTAGAAAGGATGATGCGGACTCTAAACAAGGCGATTCTTACAGCTGTAACGGAAGGAAGGGTGTGGAGTAAAGAGATCCATGAGTTTTTATTACACTACCGCGCAACGCCACATTCAACAACGGGCGTGGCACCGGCAAAATTGTTATATCAGCGAGCATTGCAGACGAGACTGCCGCAGAATTTTGGAAAGGTAAATGACGATGGAGTGCGACAGCGAGATGAGAAGGGAAAAGAGAAGATGAAGTTGGAAGCGGATGGTCGAAGGAGAGTGTGTTCGCATGGGTTGACAGTCGGCGATCAGGTTTTGGTAAAAAGGAGGAAAACGAATAAGTTAATGACTCCATATGATCCCGAGTTGATGACGGTGGTAAAGGTCGAGGGTTCTCGGATCACAGCCAAACGAGGACAGTACCAGGTAGTGAGGAATTCCTCGTTCTTCAAAAAGATGGAACAGGATGTGGAGGATGGGGAATTTGATGAGCCGGGAGGCGGTGAGATGGAACAGTCGGTGTCGGAGGAGGAGGAGGAGAGGGGTGAGAGAGAGGAACCCCAACAACTCGATGACGTTCAACCGATTGTCCAGCAAGCCGTGGAACAACGACAACAACAACAACCAGTGATTCCAGAGCGGACGAGGCCAATACGAGAGCGACGAGAACCAGACCGTTACACGAATGCAAAGGCGTCAGAGAAACGGAAATGAACTTGATTGCTATATTTTATTATTGATTGTGATACAGATTTCGAATTTATTATGAAATAATTTATGTCATTGTAAGGGGGAAGGGATGTGATATAGTGATGACTCGATTAAGTGTATATACCGCCACTAGAGGGCGCGAGGTTGTGATGAAGGTGACCGAGAGTATAAAGGTGATGAAGGTGAAATAAAGAGTCAGATAGGAATCAAGTATTGAATGAAAGTGTGTGCGTGCTTTATTGACATCCGGACATTCATAACGACATTACAGTTTGTTACTTTAAAAAGTGAAATGCACAAACAAAACAAAAAATTAGCGTTTGAATTTAAGAATTATAAACAGAATTAACAAAACGAACGTTTTTAAATTTCTATTCCTTCTTAAAATGATTTTCTTCCGAATGGGTTAAAAGATGTCTTCTTAAACTCCCACTTTGAATGCAGGAATAAGCACACAAATGACACTTGAACGGTTTTTCTCCTGTATGGGTTAAAAGACGTCTTCTTAAATGCCCGCTCTGATTGCCAGAATAATCACACAAATGGCACTCAAAAGGTTTTTCTCCTGTGTGGGTTAATAGATGGTCTTTTAAATGCCCACTACGAGTCGAACAATAATCACACAAATGGCACTTGAATGGTTTTTCTCCTGTGTGGGTTAATAGATGGACTTTTAAATTCCCACTAAGAGCCGAAGAATAATCACACATATGGCACTCAAATGGTTTTTCTCCTGTGTGGGTTAATAGATGTCTTCTTAAATCCCCTTTTTGCTTGCAAGAATAATCACACAAATGGCACTTGAATGGTTTTTCTCCTGTGTGGGTTAATAGATGGTCTTTTAAATGCCCACTACGAGTCGAACAATAATCACACAAATGGCACTTGAATGGTTTTTCTCCTGTGTGGGTTATTAGATGTCTTCTTAAATCCCTATTTTGACTCGAACAATAAGCACACAAATGGCACCTGAATGGTTTTTCTCCAGTGTGAACTCGCATGTGGACAGTCATGTAAGTTTTAAGTCGAAATGAAAGTGAACACATTTTACATTTGAAAGGCTTTTCACCAGTGTGTTTAAGCATGTGATAGTTCATTAGACAGATGTATGAACACGAATAATCACACAGGTTGCAATTGTAATCCTCACGTGTTCTCTTCATTTTTGTTTACTCCAATGGCACTGAAATAAACGTAGTCTGAAATGAAAAAAATTTATAATAATTAAGTTGGAAAACGATTAACTTAATTGGACACACTTTAAATAATATTGGTACGGAAGATACTCTGAACAGAAAAAACGCGGTGTGGGACAGTCGGGGTGCTAATGGTTCGAATTCAGTTAAACGAGTTATAGGCCTAACGTTCGATGCACGATTGTGCAAAACTTTATAAACCGAAAAAAAAAAAATCCAATAACATCCCAAAAAAATGTGATTTATCTATTCTCATATCTTTACCTTAATCTGCTTACACTTTGGAACCTTTCAAACGTAATAAACATGCAGTTAATCGAGGATGAAAGAAAAAGTGCGATAAAGCAAACGGCGGTTGTCATAAAAACTATAAATGTATAATAGCGCCGACTAGTGACAATACTTGAACTAAATACAATTCATCAGTAATTCTAGTTATACAGTATACTACAGTGTTCTCCAGTGTACTACTAAAAAGACTACAATTAAGTTTTCGGCCCAAAAAATTAATTTCGCTAAAAATTCAAGGTTAGCGCTAAAATTCATCCAATATTCATTACTTTTGCATTCTAATTTGCCATTTATCAATATCAAAATTTAAAATTCCCTCTCACCGAGTTGCAGCGCCGCTCTGGTGGCAACAAGTATCTAAGCAGCATTTTCGGTTCGTTTTTCTTCGCAATTTTCAATCGTTTACCATCGTACATAAAAAGAAATGCGAATGTAGCGAATGTAGCGACGTGCAAAGTTGGTGTCGCTTGGACGACAATGTTTCGTACGCCTCGTGACGCGTCGCCGAATCCAACCCCGAATCCGACTCCGACCTCGGACGTCTTCTACTCCGACAACGACTTTGTTCTCGACTAAAATCAAATGTAAAATGATACCATATATAGATGGACTGCTTTATTTACTTTAAAGGCAAAAACAGAGCATAAGCTTCTTCTACAATAGCTGCACATTTTTTTGAGATCAATCATGTTGGAAAATGGTTCCGTCCATTCAAACCGACTCTTGTCGCCTTTTTCAGCCAACAACTGCGACCGACCAACGTTCACTTGGCCTCGCATGTTTTCCACAAATTTCTCCAATCGTATCTCCCGCACTTTCTTCTTTTCTAATTTCACCCGAGTTTTCCGCTCACATTCCAACAGCGCTCGAACTTTCTTCTTCTCTCTTGCCAGCAAATAAAAATAGAAAATAAAAATAGAAAATAAAAATAGAAAATAAAAAATAAAAATAAAAATAGAAAATGAAAAATAAAAATAAAAATAAAAATAGAAAATGAAAAATAAAAATACTTATACCATATTATTTGGACTGGCGCTTATTTGTACCCCAGCGTTAACTCGGAATGGGCGCTTTTTCATATAAATCGGAGATTTTCATGACCCCCGACACCAATTTGAATCTTTATTCCACTTCCTTCGTCCGCAAAGAAATCTAAAACTCTTGATGGTGAATGAAATGCTTTAATTCAATGTTAAACTTACAAGTTAGTTACTCTTTGAGTGAAAATAAAAATATTTTTTCAGTGTTTTGTGTTAGATTTAAGAAGGAATTAAATATTTTAAAACATAAGCATCATCTTATCAATCTGAATAAGAATCAAAAGAGTCATTTTCTTGTTCATAATCTTGTTCACCATCTTCATCTTCGTCATCACATTCTTCGTCTTCTTGTTCGCATTCTTCGTCGTCATCTTGGTCACATTCTTCGTCATCATCTTTTTGTTCACATTCTTCGTCTTCTTCTTCTTGTTTACATTCTTCGTCATTTTCTTCTTGTTCACATTCTTCGTCATCATCTTCTTGTTCACATTCTTCATCTTCTTCTTCTTGTTTACATTCTTCGTCTTCTTCTTGTTCACATTCTTCATCTTCTTGTTCACATTCTTCGTCATCTTCTTCTTGGTCACACTCTTCGTCGTCTTCTTCCTCTTCATGTTCATATTCTTCATCATCTTGTTCATGTTCTTGTTCATCTTCTTCATCGTGGTTGGAATAATCATTCCCTTCAGCCAAGAACGAGTCATAAAGATCGGAAAACGAAGGGCATAATGATTCTGAGTCAGAAGAATCGGAAAACGAAGAGAATAATGGTTCTGAGTCATAATCATAAAGTGGTTGCCCAAAAGAAAATCCTAGAATAGCAACTTCGTCAGAATGAAGAGGTCCAGCAGGATGTTGTTGCTCAGGTTGCTGGTGTTGGATGCTCATTCTACTCTCTATTAATCGCCGACGACGAGTTTTTAATTCGCTGGACCACGTCTCCACCATGCGATCGATTATTGAGTCTAAAACTCGCGATGAAGTTTCACTCGTGATCTCCGTTCGACAAACCGGACATTGGCACTTTTCCCGTTTCCATTCGTTGATGCAGTGCGAGCAGAACGAATGCGAACAATTCAACACGACGGCCTAAAAAATCAAATCAAAATTAAAATCAAAACAAATTAATTTTAAAATTTCAATCAAATCAAATTGAAACCAAAATCAAATTAAAACCAAAATCAAATTAAAACCAAAGTCGAAATCACCTTGATTATTATTTCCGAACAAACACAGCACTCGAGTTCGCTTTCGAGCACCGAGCTGAGTTTCGTCACAATTTCGCTTTGACTTTTGTGTTTCTCCGCCATCGTCTCCAATTCCTTGCTCACAATCGCCAGATGTCGCTCCTTCACTTCGAGCATCCGCTCCAACCGACTCTTATCGCCGTCTTCAGCCAACTCCAACTGCGATCGATTAGCGTCCACCTGACCCTTCATGTTGTCAACTAATCTTTCAAATCTTATTTTCCCTCTATTTCTCCTTCCATTTTTCGATTTACGTTCCAGCAGAGTCCGAACTTTCTCCTTCTCATTCGCCTAAAAATTAATCAAAATTAATTTTTATTAATTATGAAAAAAAATTAAAAAGAATAAAATTTTTGCCATTTTCTTTTCGAATTCCTCTTCCTTCTTCTTCAGCCTTCGTTTCAACGTTTCCTCGGCTTTTCTCTTTTGCTGGCTTAGTTTACACTGCACGCGCTTCAATTCCTTTTCCAATCTCTCATTTTCCTTCTTCATTTTATCGCCGCCAGGTGGACCTCTACCTCTCTCTCCGTTCCCGTTACTTTTGAACGTGAAGAACAATTCCCGGCTCGCTCTTTCCTCGCCTAAACAAACCGTGTCGCCATTTTTCAGTCTCGTGGCTTTGCGCGCTTCTAATTTCACCTCGTTAACATAAACTCCATTCGTGCTCTGTCAATTTATTTATTCAATTATTTAAAAAAAATGAATATAATAAAAATCAACGATTTTAGCGATTGTTACATACGTTATCATCCACCACGTGCCACACATTCCTGCGTCTGGTGAAAATAGCGTGGATCGAAGATACGGTTGAATTTTTGATGACGAAATCAGTGGAATTAGCGCGACCGATGGTAAACTGGAGATTCAAAAACAATTTTATTGAATTGGATTAAAAAATTGAACATCCGACCAATTTCTTTACCACATCCTTGTTTAGAACGATTATTCTGTCAGCTATGTGTTTGTGGACACGTGAGTGAGTGTTTAATTTGTGTGAAATTAAACACGGTACGTTTTCAAGTTCTGGATTCATTTTATCGGCACTTCTCGGACTTATGACGTCGTATTTTATCCCGTGGCTTATGGAAGAATCACAAGGTGCAACCAATCACAACCGAGAAAATCCCGCGTGACTACGGTAGTCGTTAGTTTGAGGTTGCCATCTAGAAATTTCGAACTGCGAGAGGATATGATTATACAAGCATTTTTGTGAGAAATAAATTCAGATGAAAAATGCACTATTGTGCAGAAAATGGATTTTTTTTCAGACAAAATAAATGCATTTCGAACAAAAAAGAATTCAATTTCAGAAAATATGCATTTCTGAGCCAGAAAATTCATTTTTGGGCCAGAAAATTATTTATTTGTTAAACTTGATCCGGGATTTCAGATCGAGTTCTAGGTTAAGTGTAGAAAATGGCGGCTGTTGTTAGGCGATCTGCATTGTTTTCTCGCCCTCGCCGTTCTTTTTGTTTCCAGGCCTAACTACACATGTAAGTATCATTCTTCTTCTTTAGTCGTAAACAAAAAATATCTGCTGCGAAATTGCTAACCTTACATCGTAGTGGCGTCCATTTATCTCAAATAATAATAATAATAATCACCGAAAATCTCGTTCAAAACCTCTTTTAAACGGGATTAAACGACCGTTTATGCGTTAGTGAATGCGCCTCATACTAAAATCCATATAAAATGAATAAAATAAACCAAATAACTATAAAACCTTTCTATAAATTTCTCTTTAGTCGCCGCCTTTCGAGCTTTGGCCAACTTTGGATAGGAGTTATTCTCCATCCACCCGTAAACCGTCGAGTTGATGTAATTCACATTGTCCGCTCATTTCTCGACGAAATTCCGCAGATATTCGGGATCTGCGTCCGGGAAAAGCTCTAAAGTCGATTTCACTTTCTCCATCGCCATCGATTCGGCCGGACGTCGACGCCCCATCATTCCCGGCGCTCCGACCGTCATTCGCTGCAGGAAACGGCGCCGGCCCGTTCATTCCGAGCAACTCGCCGATCACGATGCGTACTCGGTCCGGATTCGCGTGGAACGCCTCCAAATACGCGAGGATCTCCTCCCGGCTATTGTTCCGAACGAACTTGCTCACCACCTCCACATCGCTGACCAATTCGCCGAACTTGTCTGTTTTCCTCCGGGATGTTCATCGGCGCTTCTTCGGGTTCCTTTTGCCATTTGGCGATCAGCCGATCAATTAAGATCTTTCTTTTGTTGGCATTTATACTCTACGATTCAGCAACGCGGAAATTTCATTCGGATCCACTGCGAAATCTGGATGCAGTTCTCGACGCGTGTTTACGATCAAAGTTACTCTCTAGATGCAAATTAAATGCATTTTAATTTGCTTGGATACTTGTGAAGTGTGGCAATAAATAATTTACCATCAGATATCTCTAAAATGTCATTTTCTTCGCCTGCGCGCAGTCGCGCGGGGTTAACGGCAATTATGCCGGAATGTCCGGACGAAGCGTTGCGATGTCGTCGTCGTTGCTGCTCCTACAAGCGTTACACCCAACACACAACGACCTTACGATATAAAAATGTAAATAAAGTGAAAAATGAATCTTTTAAAATGGAAAAACGTAAATCAGATAGAAAAATGGACATTTAACTTCGTTTTGCACATGTTTTGGAAACGTTTGGCAGGCAAATGGAGTCAAAAATTCGTGATTATGTTTGCAACTTTCGTGCTCGGATGAAGAGTTCAACGTTGCAAAACGGTTATTCCTAAGTAAGTGGCGTTTAGTTGACAAAGTAAATGCGTTTTTAGATTATTTCGAAGCTGAATACCTCGAGCGTTTTGTTGGATGGCATGTTGGCCGTTGTGCTGGACTGCATGCACCAATAATGGCCTTAGAATCTACAAATAATGTCATTGAGACACATGGTACACCGACACATCGTTGTCTTGAGGTTTTGAAAAGTTTGGTTCAAAACTGGTGAGTTGAACGAAATCCTCAAACAGTGAATGCAAAACTCTTTGCTAGCAAACCAACAATTTCACTGAATCAGATGACAGAAGCAGAAGTTTTGCGATCAGAAGTGAGATGAGGAGACTTGTTCTTGCCCGATATTTTTTAAAGCATGCAACTGCAAGCACATTGTGGGTATTGCAATTATAGAAAACTACCCAAGTGTTCCAAGTGAGGCCAACAAAGTGCCAGTGGGCTAGATAAATGTTTTTAGTGGAAAAATTAATTAATTTAGGTTAAGTTAAATTGGTGGGACAAAAGAATTAATTTAGTGGAAAATTCAGTAAGTGGGAATTTCAGGATAATTAGTGGGGTTTTGATTTATCCTCTTAAGCTATACTTGACACGAGTCAAGGTTATTTTTAAATTCTAAATTCTAAATTCTAATTTCTAATTTATCAATTCTTTTCTCTGTTTTCTTAAGCGGCAGATGTCGTTTAAAGGTAGAGCCCAAGAGCGGTGTTGACAGGGGCAAGAGATATTTAGACACCCTTGGTGTATTGTATTGAAAATTTGTTTGTAAATTATATAAAGCTAGAAAAACAAATAAAAACATAATAAGAAAACGATTTTCTTTATATCTATACAAGTATACACGAAAGCCAATCAATTTCAAAGAAGAATAATTAATTATTCCTTTTTGTTCAATTTCTCTCCGCGACGTCCTTTGATGGCAAAGAGGACAATTAATAACGACGAGCACGACGACGACGTGGCCTCGGCGCAGGTTGTACAAGAGGATCGGGGTTTGGCGCAGGTTGTCCAAACAGAATCGGGTCTAGCGCAAGTTGAACAAACAGAAACGGGTCTGGCGCAGGTTGTCTAAAAAGAAAAGGCTCGGGCGCAGGTGCAGGCGCAGGCGCCACCGGCGGGGGCCTCGGTGCAGGTCGCCAAAAATTAAAGGGCCAAGGCAAGTTGAATGGCAGGCCACCTTGTGCACGCTGCTGCTGGTTGGCGTAGTAGTTGGCGGCCATCGGTCGGAGTTCCTGGAAGACGATCTGGCCTTGCTCGTTAAGCCTGGGCATGGCTGCCAGTGCGTACAGCTGCTGCTGCCTCTGCACGGCCGCGAACGGCGCTTGGGCCGGGTCGTGCCTCAGCTCCGACGCCCGCGCTTCCGGGTGCGTCTCCAGGTAGTCTTGCTTCGCCTTCTTGGCGCCTTCCTGCACCTCCAGCCGGTGCAGTTCGTCGTCGTTCGAGAATAGAGGGCACCTGATAATTCAAATGAGATTGATTAACTTTTGTGTCTCATCATCAATCATTAACTCACTTTGCGTTGCCGAAATGCTTGTAGTCTTTGATGATCTCGCGACACAGGTAGCAGAACTTTTGGCCGCACGTGCACGTCATCTTGTTGCAGCCGTGTTCTTTGATGATGCGCCGCTTGCACTTGGGACAGGTGCGCACCAACGCGTCCGTCATGTGGTCCTCGACGTACGTGCGGAACTGCACTTCGGATTTCTGCTCGTCGCAGCCCAGCGGGAGGTGGTTCGGCTGCTTGCACAACCTTCATTTACAATCAGAATTAGCATTTTATTTATTCATTTTTTTTCTTTTTACGTCACCTGCACGTCACTTTGAGACATTCCGGGTTCAAGCAGCGAAAGATCGTGAGGTTCGCGTCAAGAATGATGGCGCAGAACGAGCAGTGGGGGCACGACTCGAGATCCGGGATGTCGGCGCGCCGGATCTCCTCCTCCTGCATCTTGCGCACGACGTTGGAGAACACGTTGGGCGGCAAAACATCTCGCAGCACGATGGGCGGGAAGGCGCTCTCGCAGTGCGGGTCGATGCACGGGAACTCGTACTTGCCCAGGCCGATGTGCATCTCTGCCTGACGCCGTACGCACGTCCTGCAGAACAGGTGTCCGTCCGTGTACTGCAGCATGTCCTCCAAGAGCACTTGGTCATCGAAGCAGCAACTGCACTCCATCAGTTCGTCGTTTTCTTTCGCCGCTTCGATTTTGCTCAGGCGCTGCTCTTCCTTGTCTTTCTTGAATTCTATCAAATCAAATGGAATCACACGGAATTACACGATTACATGATTTATAATTTTAAATTACGTTTGATTTTGTCTTCCATTTCGATAAACAACTTCTCTTTGTAGAAGAGTTCGTCGACCGTTTTTTCGGCATGGGCACGCGTTAAGTCGGAAACTTCTTTGTCCTCACAGTCTTTTTCGTCTTCTTGGCTAGCGGTTCTGCATTCATCCAATTAATCAAACAAGTTTATTACTCCGTATTGATCAATTGATGAATTCACCTTCTGTTGGGGAGACGTTCCAAATGGCATTCAACTCCTTCATGACCGGTGTGAGGTGGAAACGGTGTTTATGCATCACTTTCAACAAATCGGCGTGGAACGCGTATTTAAACTGGTTTTGGAGATAGCGATCGACGTGGAATCTGTACGATACAGTCGTGGTTCTCTCTTCGTTGTTGAAATAGTTCTCCGGGTCCGGGAACATCTCCAGGAACTCCTCCACGCTGAAATCGCTACAAAACGGAAAAAAATTATTAAAAATATTCGAGCACATAAAACAACAAGAAAAACCTTTCCACAATTTTCCGTTTAGTCGCCGCTCGTCGAACTTCCGCCAACTTGGGATAATTCCGATTGTCCATCCACCCGTAGACCGTCGCGTTGATGTAATTCACATTGTCTGCCCATTTCTCGACGAAATTCCGCAGATATTCGGGATCCGCGTCCGGGAAGAGCTCTAAAATCGATTTTACTTTCTCCATCGCCATCGATTCGGCCGACGTCGACGCCCCATCATTCCCGCCGCTCCGAACGTCATTCGCCGCAGGAAACGGCGCCGGCCCGTTCATTCCGAGCAACTCGCCGATCACGATGCGTACTCGGTCCGGATTCGCGTGGAACGCCTCCAAATAGGCGAGGATCTCCTCCCGGCTCTTGTTCCGAACGACTCTGCTAACCACCTCCACATCATTCAGCAATTCGTCGTATTTGTCCGCTTTCTGTTCCCCCGGGATGTTCAGCGGTGCTTCTTCGAGTTCTTTTTGCCATTTGGCGATCATCCGATCGATCACGATGTTCGTCCTGTTGGCATTCGCGCTCACTGGTTCAAGCAACGCGTAAACCTCGTTCGGATCTACTATGAAATCCCAATACAGTTCGCGAAGCTTGTTAACGATCAAAGCTACTTCCTATATTTAAATTAAATCCCTTTTAATGATTTTATTTAATAGTTTGGATTAATTTACGATGAAATACTTCTGTGATGTCGTTTTCAGCTTCTGGCGCGGGCGGAACTGCGATCATCTCGGGAATGTTCGGGCGATCCGCAATGTCGTCGTCGCCGTTTTCTTGAACTGCGTAGTGTGGCGCGGGCGGAACTGCGTAGTGTGGCGCGGGCGGAACTGCGATCATCCCGGGAATGTACGGAATGTCGTCGTCTTCGTCTTCGTCGTCATTGTCATCGTTGTAGTCTGTGATGTCGTTTTCAGCTTCTGGCGCGGGCGCAACGGCGATCTTGCCGGGAGTGGTCGGACGATCCTCATTGTCGTCGCCGTCATTGTTCATCGTCGTTGCTGTGACGGGATTTTAAAGATTCAACTTTTTTCCTCGATTTTCATGTTTAAATTAAGAAATCATGCCTGTTATTTATTGATATTCATAACGGCTCAACTCTGTGAAAAGAAACGAGAAATCAATCCGAAGTTTAATATATTACTCAGAAATACCTGAATCAATTTGCTCTTAGACCTTTTCGGCCGAGATTCGACAAAAGCCGAAACTTGCATGGCTCGTGGAATGAATTTGAAATTGCGCGCGCTGAACTCGCGCCGTTGTGTTTGATTTGTCTTTGTTTGTTGATTCAAAGTTGAATTTCGTCGGCAGATGGACCGCAAGACGAAGATCGATCGGTCGCAACCATTCGACCAACAAAAACGATATGCGCCTCCATATTTCGATACAATTACAAGGAACGAGATGATTGCTAGATATTTCATTTTCAACGGATGAAACAAGTTGGAGAAAGAATTGATCTAGTTAGCATGATGTGACTGCTCTAGATTGCGATAGTTTATATAGAGAGAATGGTAATTACATTTAAGGGCATAAATTAAAACCCCACTAAAGTGGCTTTGAAAATTTAATACAGAACATACAAAAACGTGAAAGTGAAAGAAATTTTTACATTTCATTTACAATACAAGAACGTGTTTTAAAATTGAAAATGAACCGAGGAAAAAATATACAATTCTACTTGTCAAGAATTCAAAGTAATAAGTATATTATTTTAAAAAGTGAAATGCACAAACAAAACCAAAAATGAGCGTTTGAATTTAAGAATTATAAACAATGTAAGAAACAACGTTTTTAAATTTCTATTTTTGCTAAAAATGCTTTTTCTCCAGTATGGGTTAAAAGATGTCTACTTAAATGCCCACTTTGATTGCAAGAATAAGCACACAAATGACACTTGAACGGTTTTTCTCCAGTATGGGTTAATAGATGTGTTTTTAAGGTCCCAATTTGAGCCGAAGAATAATTACACAAATGGCACTCAAATGGTTTTTCTCCTGTGTGGGTTAATAGATGTCTTCTTAAATGCCCACTATGAACCGCACAATAATCACACAAATGGCACTTGAATGGTTTTTCACCTGTGTGGATTAATAGATGTTTTCGTAAATCCCCATTTTGCTTGCAGGAATAAGCACACAAATGGCACTTGAATGGTTTTTCTCCTGAATGGGTTAATACGTGTGTGTTTAAACTCCCAGTTCGATTGCAAGAATAATTACATAAATGGCACTTGAACGGTTTTTCTCCTGTGTGAGTTAAAAGATGTCTTCTTAAATCCCCATTTTGCTTGCAGGAATAAGCACACAAATGGCACTTGAATGGTTTTTCTCCTGAATGGGTTAATACGTGTGTGTTTAAACTCCCAGTTCGATTGCAAGAATAATCACATAAATGGCACTTGAATGGTTTTTCACCTGTGTGGGTTAATAAATGACTGTTTAAACTCCCTCTTACACGGCAGGAATAATCGCACAAATGGCACTTGAATGGTCTTTCTCCAGTGTGAATTCGCATGTGGACAGTCATGTAAGTTTTAAGTCGAAATGAAAGTGAACACATTTGACATTTGAAAGGCTTTTCACCTGTGTGTTTAAGCATGTGATAGTTCATTAGACAAATGTATGAACACGAATAATCACACAGATTGCAAGTGTAATCCTCACGTGTTCTCTTCATTTTTTTTTTACTTCAATGACGAACGTAGTCTGATATGAAACAAATAATAATTATTAAGTTTGAAAACGATTAACTTAATTGGACACACTATAAATAATTTAATTGAACACACTTTAAATAATATTGGTATGTGTGTACTGTGAACAGAAAAAACGTGGTGTGTAAAGGTCGGGACATCGCCACGAATGATGAATTCAGTTAGGTGAGTTAGGCCTAACGTTCGATGCACGATTGCGCCGAACTTTATAAACCGGAAAAAGAATCCAATAATACCCCCCAAAAAATATGATTTATATAATCTCCTATCTTTACCTTAATCTTCTTACACTTTGGAACCCTTCAAACGTAATAAACATGCATTTAATCGAGGATGAATGAAATAGTGCGATACATCAAGATAGAGCAAACAGCGGTTGCCATAGAAACTATAAGTGCATAATAACGCCGACTAGTGACTAAACACAATACAACAAAGGCATAAACACTGCAAATTGAATGCACATTGCAAATGCTTTAATTTAATCGATAAAAAGATAAAAACAAACCTAAAAAAAATTCACTTTTCAAACAATGATTATTTCATGAATCAAATGTCATTTATTTTCACGTTTGTTTATTCGTGAACATGAAATTGAAATTTCTAGTTTTAGAACGAGCAATTATTTCGAAGCATTGCAATGAAGCAAGGATTATTTTTAAAAGCTTTGAAATAAAATTTAAAAGAAACGAGCAATTTCCTACGTTTAAGATAAACCACTTGACAACAAGTAGTGTCGTCCGAAACCGCTAATGCTCGTGGTTTCTTTTCGGCAACTTGGTGGAGCGTTACAACATGCGGGCCCGGCGTGACGATTGGACTCTAGCGACTAGCGTTGTTATATACTAGTTTCTATGGCAACCGCCGTTTGCTCTATCTGATTGTATTTTGATGTATCGCACTATTTCATTCATCCTCGATTAAATGCATGTTTACTACATTTGAAGGGTTCCAAAGTGTAAGCAGTTTAAGGTAAAGATAGGAGAATAGATGAATCACATTTTTTTTGGGTATTATTGGATGTTTTTCGGGTTTATAAAGTTCGGCGCAATCGTGCAACGAACGTTAGGCCTTACTCGCCAAACTGAATTCGAACGATTAGCGGCGATGCCCCGACCTCGTTTTTTCTGTTCAGAGTATATACATACCAATATTATTTAACGTGTGTCCAATTAAGTTAATCGAACTTAATTATTATTATTTTTTTCATTTCAGACTACGTTTATTTCAGTGTCATTGGAGTAAAAAAAAATGAAGAGAACACGTGAAGATTTCAATTGCAACCTGTGTGATTATTCGTGTTCATACATTTATCTAATGAACTATCACATGCTTAAACACACTGGTGAAAAGCCTTTCAAATGTCAAATGTGTTTACTTTCATTTCGACTTAAAAGTTACGTGACTGCTCACATGCGAATTCACACTGGAGAAAAACCATTCAAGTGCCATTTGTGTGATTATTGTTCGAGTCAAAATAGGGATTTAAGAAGACATCTATTAACCCACACAGGAGAAAAACCATTCAAGTGCCATTTGTGTGATTATTCTTGCAACCAAAATGGGACCTTAAAAACACATTTATTAACCCATACTGGAGAAAGACCATTCAAGTGCCATTTGTGTGATTATTCTAGTAATCGAAATAAGACCTTAAAAACACATCTATTAACCCACACAGGAGATAAACCATTCAAGTGCCATTTGTGTGATTATTCCAGTGTTCAAAGTGGGACTTTAAGAAGACATCTATTAACCCACACAAGAGAAAAACCATTCAAGTGTCATTTATGTGATTATTCTTGCAATCAAAGTCAGAACTTAAGAAGACATTTATTAATTCATACTGGAGAAAAACCGTTCTAGTGTCGTTTGTGTGCTTATTCCTGCAATCACAGTGTGAGTTTAAGAAGACATCTCTTAACCCATACTGTAGAAAAATCATTTTAAGCAGGAATAGAAATTTAAAAACGTTCGTTTTCATTCATTCTGTTTAGAATTCTTAAATTCAAACGGTGATTTTTAGTTTTGTTAGTGCATTTAACTTTTTAAATATAACATACGGTATGTATAACTTTTTTATTCCTTTGAATTCTTGACAGGTTGAACTGTTAATTTTCCTCTGTTCATTTCCAATTTTAAAACACTTTTACCTGTATGTACGAAGTCATGTTCTTGCATTGTATAAAAATGTCTTCCACTTATGTATTTTATGCATATTTATGTATTCTTTTCTATTTCTGATTAAAGTTTTAAAAGTTGAAAAACAATCACTTTCCATCTTTCAATATGAATTATAAGCATTCAAATGATCTCACTTTGCTGTAGGTGCCCAAATCGATTTATATGCAAAAATGAGTTTCAATGTTTAGCAAAGACAAAAGATTAATCTGTAGACAATAAATGCTATACTTTGGGCAAAAAATTGACCATTTGATTTGAGGAAACGATCATTTTAGCAAATATTACTATTTAGAAAAACACTGTTGCAATTTTCTTGTTTAATAATTCTAGATATACACTACAGTATTCTCCAGTGTACTACTAAAAAGCCCAGAATTAAATTTTTGGTCCAAAAAATGAATTTGCTTGTATCTCAAAATGCAGTGGTGAGTACCCGGTCGGCGCTCCTTACCACTGGCCTCTTGTAGCGGTATTTGGTACCGCCTTTCTCGTTCACACCCGCAGCTCTGGTCGCTGCAACAATTGCTGCAACGAGGAATGTGACGAGGGCGATGGCGATGGCGAGGATGAAGACGCATCGTACGTCTCGTAACCGGCGATGACGAGCAGTTCCAGGTGCTGCAGACGGAATAACGACTTCGGCTGCCCTTTGAGCTTCACTGTGTTTCACTGGTGTCACTGGTGAAGTTTTAAATAAAGTTAATTTTCTTTGGAATAAAGCCAATTTTCTGTCATTGCTTTGTTGATTTGTTGGAATTCAATTTTATTTCTTTAATTTTATTTAAATTTCGATTGTTTTCCTTTAATTTTATTCAAATTTGATTATTTTCCGTTAATTTTTGCTTAAATTTTGATTAAAATTAAGGGAAAACAATGGAGTTTCAAGTTGTAAAATTTAATTCAGAACATACAAAAACGTGAAAGTGAAAGAAATTTTTACATTTCATTTACAATACAAGAACGTGTTTTAAAATTGAAAATGAACGGAGGAAAAAATATACAATTCTACTTGTCAGAAATTCAAAGTAATAGGTATGTTACTTCAAAAAGTGAAATGCACAAACAAAACCAAAAATTAACGTTTGAATTTAAGAATTATAAACAGAATGAACAAAACGATCGTTTTTAAATTTCTGTTTCTGCTTAAAATGCTTTTTCTCCTGTATGAGTTAAAAGATGTTTTCTTAAATGCCCACTTTGATTGAAAGAATTATCACACAAATGACACTTGAATAGTTTTTCTCTTGTGTGGGTTAATAGATGTCTTCTTAAAGTCCCACTTTGAACACTGGAATAATCGCACAAATGACACTTGAACGGTTTTTCTCCTGTGTGGGTTAGTAGATGGTCTTTTAAATCCCCAATACGAGCCGAAGAATAATCACACAAATGGCACTTGAATGGTTTTTCTCCTGTGTGGGTTAATAGATGTCTTCTTAAATCCATATTTTGACTCGAACAATAATCACACAAATGGCACTTGAATGGTTTTTCTCCTGTGTGAACTCGCATGTGGACAGTCTGTGAGCATGCAGCTCCCCCTAACGGTCAGCCTTGACCACCTGACTGATTTGTTCTTTCGTTTATATGATTTGCTCTGCTTATATACAATTATGGAAATAAAGTTAGTCTTGTAACTACATTCAACATAACCGGTTGTCTTTACATTCTCATATGGCGCAGTCGACTGAAAGAACCTAGAAAAGGGGAAAAGACTGTGAAATTGATCGGACTATCGGTAGAATCGCAGGAAGCTTCGGTTCGATCGTTCGTGGAAAATCGTACGTTATACGTAGACGCGTGTAGATAACGTACAAGCGGCCATCTTTATCGGTATTCTCGTTTGGAAAGCGGCGTGGCCAACATCGAAAATGTCTGACCAACGGAATATGCTATTGTGGTCGTGCGAAGAAGACGTATTGGACCTATTTACCATGGCTCCTCTCAAGACTGAGGCGGAGCGTCGGCAATTGATCGTGACGGGAGGACACAAGCAAGACTTCATGGATTCCTTGCTGGCGGACAACAGGCAGGTGGCGACGAGGGCGGCGGCGGCGACGGCGGAGAGAGAGCGGATCGAACTAGAAAATTTCCGGGCCGACGAGGACGCAAGACGCGAAGCAGACGAGGCCGAGGAGACGAGGAGACGTAAGGCGGACGAGACCGCGCGAACTTCGGCGGTTGGTTCGGGGAATGCGGTCGACGTTCTCGCCCAGCAAATGGCGGCAATGATGCAGCATTTGGTGGTCTCGCAACAAATGGCGACCCAGCAACAACAAGTGGCGGCTCAACAAGCACAACAGTTGGCCGCTCAGAACGCCCAACAAGTGCAACAATTGGCTGCTCAGAACGCGGCGATTCTGCAACAATTGGCTGTCGTTTTAAGGCGAAATGAAAGTGAACACATTTGACATTTGAAAGGCTTTTCACCAGTGTGTTTAAGCATGTGATAGTTCATTAGATAAATGTATGAACACGAATAATCACACAGATTGCAATTGTAATCCTCATGTGTTCTCTTCATTTTTGTTTACTCCAATGGCACTGAAAGGAACGTAGTCTGAAATGACAAAAAAAAATAATTAAGTTGGAAAACGATTAACTTAATTTCGACACACTTTAAATAATATTGGTACGGTGTGTACCAGTATACAGGGTGGAACAAAAGTCTGTTCCCCTCTCAAATATTTCCTCAGCAATTGCATCTAGGCCAACTTTGATGAAGCAATCGTATAAGAAGTTGGGTGAGAGCAATCCAATGATGTCATCAAATTTGACCTTGAAGGCCATTTTCAAGGTCATTCACTTGCTAACTTCTAAACCAATCAGGTTAGAGCAAAAAGGTCATTTACAAAGTTGTAGAGCATTATCAAATTAGTACTATCCAACTTATCGTAGTCATCTTAAGTTAAATGTTTTCTTTTTAAAAAGGAGACAAATCAGACAAAAATCAGCAAAGTGAAATTTTTTATTCTTGTGATAAAATAATTATTGAGGCATTTAAGAAAGGCAGTGGTTTTTCTTGTTTACTTGCATAAAGATGCACATTTGGATACGTTTATTTAAGTAATTCAGTATTTTTGCAATAGAAATTTAAGTTTTGTCACAATGGCTGGCTTTATTTCAGCTGATTTGTCTTCTTTTTAAAAGGAAAACATTTAACTTAAGATGACTAAGATAAGTTGGATAGTACTAATTTGATAATGCTCTACAACTTTGTAATTTACTTTATTGCTCTAACCTGATTGGTTTAGAAGTTAGCAAGTGAATGACCTTGAAAATGGCCTTCAAGGTCAAATTTGATGACATCATTGGATTGCTCTCACCCAACTTCTTATACGATTGCTTCATCAAAGTTGGCCTAGATGCTATTGCTCAGGAAATATTTGAGGGGAACAGACTTTTGTTCCACCCTGTATACTCTGAACAAGGAGGTGAGTGTAGTGTTGTAATAGGCCACTAGATGGCGTTAGTGATCAAGGCCGATGACAAGGCCGTTTAGAGAATTAAAGAGCACTTGCTAGCGAGCATTAGAATGGAGCGCATGTCAGTCATTTCACAGAATATCACATTGGCGACGAGATGAAAGTGCGTACGTGGGATTAGACATTCGGTGACTTTTGTAGCGATTGTGCGTGAGTGTTTTGTTGAAAATAACGAGTGAGTGGCATTGGAGACGGCCAGGTTAGTAGTGGGTTGTTGGGCGGTCTGGCCCAGTGGTAGTGGTTTTGGGGAGGGGGAGGGTGGTGAGGTGGAAGTGGGTGGGGGAGGTGTAATTTTTTTTTAATTTTAATTAATTTTTTTAATTTTTTTTTTATAATTTTTTTTTATTTATTGATTTTTAATTTGATTATATGCATATATGTATGTGGAAAAATGAAATAATTAGTTCCAATCTATACCACCAGGTTACATCATCATGTGATTAAGAAAAAGTTGATATTTTTGATGAAATGTGCATGCAATAAGTCAGTTTCTCAGAGTCTACTTTTATCCCTTATCCTCAAGGAATGTCACTGCTACTGAAATAGTTCCCACGGCCGGAGCAGCTAGGGGGAGGGTGCAGTGGAGGGGGAGTGTGAAGTGGACATTGGGGTGAAGCTATTTTCATAACATTCCTGCAACATCAGTGATTGAAAGAGAAATTAAAACCCATTTTGTGCATTAAAATATGTTTCTGATGTAGAATTTAATGCTGATTTCAGAAATGTAAACAACTTTTAGATCAAAAAATATTTTTTTAAAACTTTTTTAAAAGTTTTTTTGATTTGGTGAAGAAAGAGTTGGTATTTTTGATCAAATGTGCATGCAATCAGTGAGTTACAGTTCTTTCTGATCTTATATCTATCTTCAATGAATGTATACTCTATCAAAAGAGTTCTCACAGTGGTATAGCAAAGGGGAGGGTGAAGTGCAGGGGGAAGGTGAAGTGCAGGGGAGGGTGAAGTGGACATGTGTTGTGTCTATTGCCATATATCAACACCAGTGATGGAAAGTGAGTTTAAAACATTTTTATCTGCTTTTCCCTGGTATTTGTACAAATTATATCACATTTTGGATGAAATTAGTTGAAATATTATGATTTTTATCAAACTTTGATTGAAATGAGTTGAAATATTATGATTTTTATCACTTTTTGGTTGATTTTAGTTAAAATATCACAATTTTTTATCACTTTTTGGATGAAATTAGTTAAAATATCACGATTTTTATCATATATTGGTTAAAATTAGTGAACATATTATGGTTTATATCATTTTTTGGTTGAAATTTATCATATTTAGGTTTAAATTCTAAGAAGTTTACTGAATTTTATCACATTTGATTAACTGAGAACATTTTCTAACTTATATCTTTTTAATATTGGTTATAAGTAATAAGCTTTTTACTTTTCTTCATTTCTAACCTGTTTGGACAAGTTCTGACAAGTTCAAACCTGTTTGGACAAGTTTGGACAAGTTCTCACAGCATGGGGAGGGGAGAATTGGGGAGGGGAAACAGTTCTCACGGTGGTACAGCAAGGGGCAGGGGGGTGTGGGGGAGGGGAAACAGTTCCCACAGCAGCAGTGCAGCAAGGGGAGAGGGGAATTGAGGAGGGGAACCAGTTCCCACGGTAGTGCAGCACAAGGAGGGTGAATTGGAGAGGGAGTGTGGTTAAAACAGGAATGTGAGTGGAGCAAAGGGGAGGAGTCTCCAGCTCTGATTCGTTGAATTCACTTATGGAAAGGGAGGTTAAAACAGGAAGTGAGTGGAGCAAAGGGGAGGAGTTACCTCCTTTAAATACAACCCAAATTTTGCAAAGCTCACCATTTCTCTCACAAGCTAGCCATGACGACTACTTCAAGCTAAGGGACCTACTCTCTTGGTGGGGAACATTATTGTCAAATCAACCCATTTCAAACCGGAGTGTATATCCATCTGAGACGATTCCAATCATACCCGAATGGAAAACTGTATCCCACACGTGATGGTATGTGTATGAATACACTGACATTTTACGATTTTGTGGATAATTTGAAGCGGATCTCAAGTGAAATTTCATCTTTGAAAAACAATCTGAAGAAATCTTCTTTATCTATTGAGTGTAAAGAAGGCGTGTTGGTTACCATAACGAAGTCCAAAACTGGTGAAATATCTTTGATGATATGCCGTTCATTTGCACCAGAGAAATTTATTCTTCTTGCAATTGATCAATGGCGTCAACTCAAGTTGCAACTACCATCTATATTTTCAAGTATTGTTGAAGCGAAGGCAAAGCTGGAAGAAAGCAACCCACCTATTCCTGAGGTAACAACTGATTTTACAATTGCAACTCCGGCCACACCTCGTGCTCCGAATGCTTTAAAAATGAAAAAGGAGAGAAAGCAGATGAAACCATATCTGAAACCTGCACCAGGAGTACATTTTGTGGATTCTTCTGATGATGACGATGATTCAAAACCTACCAGTGCACCTACCATTACTGATGATGATTAGATGTATACTTAATTTGATATTTGTAATGCTAGAATTGAAATTGTATACTCATGATTAGATTTTTTTGTAGCTATTTTATATAATGTAATGTAATAATCAATATTTACGATTAGATTTTTTGTAGCTATTTCTTTTGTATTAATTACATGAATAAAAATTTGATTGAATATGAATATATCTTTCATCATTTTCACTGTTTGGAAGGGAGGTTAAAACAGCATGTGAGTGGAGCAAAGGGTAGGAGAAGGAAGTTAAAACAGGAAGTGAGTGGAGCAAAGGGGAGGAGTCTTCTGCTCTGATTCGTTGAAACCACTTTGGATGAGTATAGCCATGTCTCCGATTGGACAGCAGAATAGGTTAACTGGTATATATACCAAGCTGGAGTTTCTTTTGGATGAGAAACATGGATGAGACTGAAATTGAGCCAGTGTGTTGGAAAGACATTCACAAGCAGGATTTACACTTGCAGTACGGTCTTCTATTCAACAAAGAAGTAGCTGATTCTACATTTCAAAAGCTGGAGAATGAAATCACATACTATTCTGGTAGACTGAGTCAAATCAAGATTTATGGGAAATGGATCAATATACCGAGACAAGAAGTTGCATTTGGTGATGACGGATTGAAATATTCTTTTTCTGGTAACACTTTACCGGTTAAAAGTTGGACTCCTCTTTTGCGTGATTTACGGGATGCTGTTCAGTTTGTTACCGGGCATGAATTTAACTTTGTTCTTGTTAACCGATATGCAAATGGTACGCAAACTATTGGTGAACATCGAGATGATGAGGCAGGGCTTGATCCAAATGCACCAATAGCGAGCCTGTCTCTTGGACAAATCAGAAACTTTGTTTTCCGTCACGTGTCTCTCAAACGAAGGTATAATGCATTGTACTCACTTTTACCGCCACTACCTATTTCTCTCGTGTTGGAACACGGCAGCCTTCTGGTAATGCACCAGCCCACAAACCGTTTTTGGTATCACCGCCTTCCTCCACAACGTTCTGCACTTTGCCCGCGAATCAATTTAACTTTTAGAAATATCATTCAAAGTAAGTGCTATTTATGTTATGAAAATGTTTTATTTATTTTAATCATTGTTTCAGAATGAATTCGGAACAATTGAAAAACGTAGGTTGTATCATTGACTTTGAGGGATTTCAGTTTGGTCCTAATTTTCTACTCAAGGAGCTTGGGGTGTGTTATCTGTATAAGGATTCTACATTAAGCTATCACTTTCGTGTTGGGCAATTCGACAAACTAGAACTAAAATGGCAAAAAGTTGCTGCTTGGTTAAAACGTTACCTCCACGGCATGAAGTTTGAAGATGGTCCCGATGATCTTCCTCAAAGTTGGATTCAATTTATCCTTACATCTTTACATATAAATTGTATTCAGGAAGCCAACAGACCGATAATTGCATTCAAAGGAGGTCAAATTGAAAAGAATTGGTTAATCAAATGCGAGATCCCATACCTCGACTTAGAATCATTGGGGTGTCCGAAATATCAAGACCTTCATTTCAATCTTGATCCTGATTCAAAACCATTATGTGATCTGCATGAATCCTTACTTCCCTCCAAGTTAATGCACTGTCCCCAAGCTGAGTGTCTTTGCTTTAAGGAGTGGTGCATTGAAACTCTAGACCATTCTTACCTCGACGATCTTGAAGCCCTCCTGAATGGAACGGGAAATGAGAATGCGGACGGAGATGATGCAGCGAATCCGGGAACGGAAGAAAACCTTTCACAACTGGCCTGTTTCTAGACACGTCATTGATCCTTCCGCCTTAGCCCGTGCCGGATTCAAATACTTGGGTGAAAATGATCACGTTGAATGTGCCTACTGCCTCGGACGACTAAAAGAATGGAAACGTGGTGACATACCTCTTTTGGAACATTACCGTTGGTTTGCCTATTGTCCATTGATGAGAATTACTTTTGAAAAAAGACTGAATGAAGAGTGGTTGATCTATCATTCCATCTATGGATTAGACACACCGGGCTAATTGAAACACCATCACTTTTGGAAATGATTACTTTATTTCATTATGTTACTTATTTGCACGATACAATTTTTATCATACATTGTTGACATTTTAAAATTAAAAATATGATTAACAAAACTTGTAACTTTTTGATCATTGTAATATGGATTTTTTGGATTAAATTGATTTTTTATATAATCAAAGCTTTTTCCTTTACACCTATTATAAATAAAATAAATGCAATAATATCCGCATGCGAGACTACATGGAGATTGATAGGTTTGAGTAATCTTGTTGGTTAGTTTACATCCGATATTTTGAATAAATGCAGTAATGTCTTTTGCCGGTGGTTTACCGAACGAATCAAAATATTCAATCGCACCGGGTACTTTCTCATCTCGAAACAAAGCTACCCAATGTTCACCTGGTTTTGTGTGGGGATGAGTATTTACAACAAACGCGCATGTTTTGTTTGTTTGTTGCGATGAGGATAGCAAATCAATTGGATATACACCTTTAAATATTTGCCTCGTCACTGAATTCTTAGATAAAATCTCTGTTATTTGGACCGTGTTCATAGTTTCAGTTAATGATTTCATTCTTCAGTATTCGAAAATTAGCACCTCGGGGCAATAGAGCATTGGTCCAGCTTCTTGGATAAAGGAATTCAACCAGACCCACTTCCCAATTTTCATCTAAATTAATATACGATGGTAATTGCGTATGAAATTCCGTCAATGTATTATTCGGGTAATAATCTAAGCTGCTATTTGATGGAAGACTGACATAGAAACTCTGTTCCGGATTCATGTTTGCTCACTTCTGATTGCATCATCGGGGCGACATCACCTCTTATATGAACAATGTTTCATCATCCATTTACTGCTATTATTTCTGGAAGTTCGGGAACAGGTAAAACGGAGATTTGTAAGAAAATTATCCAAAATGCGAGTAAAATGATTGATCCGCCCCCGGAAATTATTTGCTGGTTTTATTCAATATGGCAACCGTGGTACTTGCAATTTCCCAATGTGCAGTTCCATGAAGGATTGCCCAATCTAAAGAGTTTGGATTCATCAACGAGAAAGCTTTTCATCATTGATGATCAAATGGAAAATTTAAATGAAGAGATCGGGTTATTGTGGACTAAATATTCGCACCATACGAGCACTAGTGTATTTTATTTGTGTCAAAACATATTTCATCAAAGCAAATATCAACGTACTTTATCATTAAATAGTCACTATTTAATCCTTTTTCGAAATCCAAGAGATATGAATCAAATTGCAAAAGTAGGAAGTCAAATGTTTCCACAGCGAGGTAAATTTTTCATGTCTGCATTTAACGATGCAACAGCGAAAAGTTTTGGATATTTATTAATTGATTTGAAACCGGATACACCTCACGATCAAAGAGTGAAGACTAATATATTTCCGGATGAATATACTATAATTTACATTTAGGTTCCACTAATGAAACGAATAAGACGTCACGCTAATGTGCTCCGGGCCATTCCCGATTTAAATAAGAAGCAAATCAAGGATTTTCTCAAACATTCTAACGATGATTTCTGTAAAACCATCTGTGAAATTTGTTTAAATGTTATAAAAGGTACAATTAAGTTAAAACCAAATCAGAAACAATCACTTCATCGAAGGAGAAGGTTATTACGTAAATTAGCCACTCCTACATCCTCAATCACACAAAGACGGAACTTGGTCATTCAGACTGGTGGATTTTTACCGCAACTATTAGCGCCAATTATTGGAGCATTAGTAGGTAAACTAATTGGTAAACGAAATGGCTAGGAAAATGGTTTTAGTACCGCAGGAAATGATGTCATCTTTACAATACTCAAAACAGAGCTATGATGATATTGACCCGCAATATCAAAAATTGCAAAAGATAGAAGCATCAATACAGGAAATTTTCAATGATGCAAACTTGAATGATGAAATGAAAGCTAAACTAATATCGACACTTCAATCACAATTTGGAAACTTCAAACAGAAGCTAATGAAACAATTAAATGCACCAAAAACTGTTACTATATCACCTCCAGCTCAATCCCCATCTTCACCTCAAT
The DNA here is from genome assembly GCA_949358305.1 of Strigamia acuminata. Taxonomy (NCBI): domain Eukaryota; kingdom Metazoa; phylum Arthropoda; class Chilopoda; order Geophilomorpha; family Linotaeniidae; genus Strigamia; species Strigamia acuminata. Next base: position 31,468,321 of record OX442314.1, on the reverse strand, counting down.
CACCACCAATTGCTTCGCACTTATCCACATCTCAATCGCCATTTGTTCTTCAACCATTGGATAAAATAATGTTGAATAAAATGTCAAAAGATCAAAAGAAACAAGCTATTGCACTGATGGAAGTTATGAATTTGAATCCGAGGTTGAAATGGAGTAATCTATCGGAAATGATTATAGATGGAGTAAAAATTCCAAATACAACCAAAGCTGATCTTATAAACTATACCATAAGAAACCGCCCGAAGCAAAATGTAATTCCGATTGGTCAGTCAGAGTATATTAAAATTTTGATTGATTCAAATGTACCAAAAGAATACATTATCAACAAGAATTTAATAAAGGAATTAAATAGACCGATGAGCACTTCAACTCCCACAATTACTAGGGACATTCATAGACAGTCATTAAGTGGAAATGATTCCATCATCAATAATCAAACACTATCAGATCAAGAGCTGTCAGACTTAGAGAACAGTTGGGCCCATTACGGATCACCAAATGCCAATTCAAGATTTCAACGAGACCGAGACGAGAGTTCATTCAAATATAAAACACCAACTTCCACTTCACAAAAAAGGAAAAAAATAAAGAAATAAACAGTATATCTAGGAGCACAGAACAAAGTTAGAAAACATGACACAGCATCAATTGAAAGATATCTACTTTAATCCGAGAGATCCTGCAGGATTTAGTAGTCGAGATAAATTGTTTCATGCTGCACGTAATCGAGGGGTCCAAGTTACCAGAAAGGAGATTCAGGATTGGTTACAAGGATTAGATTCTTATACTTTACATAAACCAGTTCGATACAAGTTTCAACGCTCTAAAACTATTGTACCATCCATAAATTACCAATGGCAATCGGATTTGGTTGAAGTTGGAAACATAGCAAAAGAAAATGATGGAAATAGATATTTAATGACGGTCATTGATGTATTTTCACGATATGCTTATGTTGAAGCAATGCCAACAAAGTCTGCGCAACATATTATAAAGGCTTTTGAAACAATTTTAAAACGAGCCAAGACTAAACCCCTTTACCTGCAGACGGATAAGGGAAAAGAATACTTAAACAAAGGATTTCAAGAATTTTTACAGAAACATAATATCAAACATTTTACGAGTGAAAACGATGATATTAAATGCTCACTTTGTGAAAGATTGAATCGGACCATAAAGCAGAAAATGTGGACTTATTTCACACATACCGGCAGACATCGATATATAGATCAGCTGCAAGCATTTATTGATTCATACAATCATAGCGTTCATCGAACAATAGGAATGAAACCCGTTGATGTTACGAAAGAGAAAGAACCGGCAGTGTTTTATCACTTATATGGCGATACAATAAATAAAAGACATAAGAAATTTAAGTTTAATATTGGTGATAGCGTTAGAATATCAAAATCAAAAGCGGTTTTCCGAAAGGGATATAGGGGCAGCTATTCACATCAAATTTATTATATAACCAATCGATTAATCCGACCACCAGAAGTTGTCTATAAGCTTAAAGATTATAATGAAGAACTATTACTCGGTACTTTTTATGAATTTGAGTTGCAGAAGGTTAATAAACCCAAGGATGCGGAGTATGCTGTAGAAACAGTATTAAAGTCTAAAGGTAAAGGTGCGAATAAATCGTATTTTGTAAAATGGATGGGTTACGGTGATGAATTTAATTCCTGGATTCCCGCTATTGACTTACGAGACAACCCACCATTGTAATTTGTATATGATCAGTTAATAAACTTTTATTTGTTCTTTGCATAAGCGCTTGTTTATTTATCAATAGTTACATTCGAATAGAGGAATGAGATTGCTCGGGTTAATCTAATCCATTGATACCAATCCAAATTAATTCCTTTGATGGATGGGCCGGCTCTGCTAAACTGTCTAATATCAAATATGATGTCACTTCCACGTTTGCATATATTTAGTTGTTTTCCATTTCCCAGATCAAAAGTTGAATTGCAGCCGTTAGCAATAGGTGACATGTCTACTACATCCACAGTTGGATGGAACAACGCTGGAGGAGAGTACATCAGAATCACAATTTGTAGAATAATGATGCAAGATACAACAATTGAATAACTTCCTGTTGTGAACCAAGATCTATGATTTTCAAATAAGAGCACTAGGTATCTCTGTAGACCTGCTCGATCCATGATTAATGAAAGAATGAGTCGATATTACAATATATAAAATTTTTATTTACAATAAATATATATCTTTATTTACAAAATAATACTATAATGATATGACGGTTTATAAGTGCTATTTATTAATAACACGGCCGAATTTTAAGTGTTTTTTGCGAAACCCGCATTTGTCAATGCTCCGAGTCGCCACTAGATGGCGCGATTATAATTCAGCGGTAAATTCGAATTGCGAGTTAAGAAAACTGGTAAATAAATATAAGAATATATTTATTTGTATGAAACGACACTTTATTAGGATTAATATAAATATATATTAATAATTATTGTTCACACTAAGTGATGGGAATCTCTAGTTCAGCAGAAATGGAGATTTGATAATCCATCGATCAACCGATCGATGTGATTGGTGGATCCATTTCCGGTCCTGGGTATCCAGTTCCGGTTGTGGTGTGAATTAGCATATTGCTCCTCCGTATCCACTTCCGGCGATACGGGATTGGAGGGATTCGTGGAACCCATGTTCCAATTGGTTGATTGGATTAATCTCTAATCCAGTCAGGTTATATAAACCCAAACAACCGGCCATCCGGCAGCTCTGTTTGATTATTTTCTGTTTGGTATTGTTACTTAAGAAATATGATTCGTTGTTCACGTAAAAAAACCTTTTGGTTCTTTGTTGATTTATTCACAAAGAACCGTTGCATGATTCTACAGAATCATGCCACCGCCGGCAATTGAAGTCGAAGTGCTGGGATCATTATGTTGCATAAATGTTACAGTTTACGGTTGCGACGCCGAAGGAGAACCCGCCGTTGTGCAATTCAGTATCCTCCGGACAGGACCATGTGGTCTTTCTCGGTATGAACGTATTCCGTTACCGCAAGTAGCATCGTTGCTGTTGAGAATTAGTTCCTTCACCGGATGGTGCCAAAGCAGTCTGTTTTACAGTAACCACGAGTAGCACCAAGTGTTTGGCAAGCTGATTCTCATGGTATTCGATGCCAAAGTAGTCGGTCTATTATTAGTACCGCGAGAGATTATACTGCTGTGCGGAGCCGCGAGCTATCGACTCCTGTGTACGTGATACCGTTGTTGTGACCCGACTGGACCGGGGTCAACGAAGAGTTTCTCTCGTGACCTCGTTTCGGGTGTAAGGGGAGCCGCAAGCGCGTCTCCCTTCCCTCAGTGCATTGACATCTAGTCAATGGACAGGCGTCTGCCCTGAGGGAGTGGGGATGGCTCGTCCACCCCACCATTGGGTGATTCTGGTCACCTGTCAACCCCGCTTTGTGCAAAGGAATGTGCCTTGCACTGAGCGGGCAGAACCAACACAACCATCAAACGAGAAACACACGTAAACCCGTCGTCCTACAAGATCAGGCCCAAGTAAAATATACTGGGATTGACCAAGGACAAAGGACAATTTACCGTGAGTACGTTTGGTCAGTGTCAAACTCCGCAGAGTAACCTGCGAGATAAGATTACCACACTATTTTAGCACACCAGCTAGAAATAGTAAAAACCACTCCAGTTTAGCGAGTTGTGCAGACAAACGGTCGCACAAGCCTAAACTGCAGTAAAACCACGACGAGCGTTCCCGCCGCTGTGTGACCGCCGGGAGCCAGAAGAGTCCGCCGCTGTGTGATCGCCGGACACCACACAAAAACCTAGACAACAGCCCGAAGTAAGCCTTTTAACTAAGCATTCACTCGCGCCCGACCAGCGTGAGCCCGAAGGACCAGCCAGAGACGAGCCGAGGACGCCATATTGCCACGCCGGCCCAAGACGACACCACGTTGCCACAACGAGGACGCCATCTTGGACACGACCGAGACAACAGACGACCTCGCCGATTCCAGCCAGCTTTCATCATACCTTTACCTTTCCATTTCCCTTCACCCATTCCGATTTACCTTTTACCTACCTTTCATATATATATATAAGATATATCTGTACATTGTCCCACAGAATAAATCTATATTATATTTTACCTTTTATATCTGTGTAATCATTTCTTTGGGTAAACCGCTTGAGACAAAGCGGTAGTGAGTTAGTCGAATTAAGTAATCAACCCACGAGTTAGCGACGGTTAGAGTTGAGCGCGACACGTGGGGGCCTGTCCGGGATCGATTTAAACGACTCGAATAGAACTTGAGATCATTTTTCATACCCAAAAATGGCAGATAATACCCGAGTAACAGATTCCGACTCCGACGCAAACAAGAGAGCCGGCAGTCGTAAAGGCGCCGACTATCACTTGCGATCTGGAGGTCCCTTACCCAAAGCCTCAGCGCACGAAGCGAGGCAAAAACGGCGTAAGCCTAAACCCGATCGTAGAAGCGCATCAGAGGCATCGCACCCGTCTTGCGCCGAGACGAGGCAGCGATTGGACGAGACAGAGCGGGGTGAAGAGCAATCTCACTCCAAACTGCCGCGTTCTAACCGTGACGGCGAGACGAGCGGAAACGAGGTTTTATCCCGTAACCAATCGCCTCGTCTAACGCACGACACCGAGGTGGGCAGTCCGAAAGCAGCGTCTCCGATACAAAAGACGGCCTCAAATACGACCGCTAATTCGGCACTAAACACGCCAGTTACGCACAGTCGACCAGCCTCGGTAGTGTCTGAAGGGCACAAGTCCAACTCGTCCTCTGTCAAGCGTGTTTCGAGCCAGCCTTACAGCGTCTCGGGCACCTTGATTGATGCGATGCAATTGGCACAAGCGGAGGGAGTGAGATACACCCTTCCGACGGGGAAGATTACAGTGTACGAAACGTTACAAATCGTACGTGCAGCTTTAAAAGCGCACAGTGTATCCCCACAAATCACCATTGTTGAAGGTGCACACGCTCAACAATTGGTTGATTCCGCTCAATTTGAAGCGGATGCAGAGAACGAGGCTCGACAAGCCATTCGCGAGAGACGGAGGAAGCTGGCGGAAAGAGAAGCGCAAGCTCTCGAGTACGGCAGAACCCAGCCCAATCCGACGACTCCCGAGGAGGTAGAAATAGTTGACCGAGCCCTGAGAGCACATCGATATGCTTTCCACTCGCAACAAGAAGCAGAACGAGCATTTATGGCCAGATTGCGACGAGATGACCCGAAATCCGTTCGCAAACCAGAGGTCAGTTCATCCGAGCTGTCCGACGAGAGCCTAGAGGGAGACCCAAAGCGCACGCCGAAGGCCAAACCCAAACCCCAGCCGGAGAGGGCGACACCAGCTACTCCGAGCAAGAGAGATGCGTCGGCCAGAGAACAACAAACTCGGCCCCGCATGAAAGCTCTCGATTCAGCCACAAATAATGCGATAACACGGTTAATCAACGCTAATAATGCTAGGCGAAATGAAGAGCAAGCTCTCACAAGCCAACAGCAAGATAATCCGCAAGGGACTGAGTGGCAACAACCAGTACCCATCCTTAAAGACGACGAGTCGTCAAGGAGACAATCGCATGATCGCACCTCTTCGCGAGGAGAAGGCAAACGCGACGAAAGACCGAAATATTATCGCTACGGAAATAGTGATTCGTCGTCAGATGGGCTGGAGTCAAATGCACCCAGTCATCACGATTCGGAGAGAGGTTCCGGAGAAAGACGAAGGGAAAGAGAGCGCGATGAACGCAGGGAAAGGGAACGTGACGACCGTCGTAGGGGCCGGAAAGAGTCAAACTCTTCACGGCGCAACCCGCCACGCCGCTCACCGTCTCCCGACCCCAGCTCCGACCCCTCATCCAACGACGACAGACGAAAGGAGAAATCAAGTAATCGCCGGAAGAGATCCAACTCTCCGCGCGATAGAGAGAAACGACGTCGATCGGAAAATAGCGACCACCGACGGGAGGAGTTTCAGGACCTTCCCCGACAAAGCGCGTTTACCGATTCGACGGGTCGGCAGTATACGATGGGAGAGCTTGGAAGAGCCCTACTCGGCTCGTTAAAAGCCGAGGGAATTGATCTGAGCAAACGAAACGATCGTAATCGTAGCACTGGTGACCGCGTAAAGAAAAAATACGCTGTCTCCCGACGTGACACCATGAGTGTTACCGGGAATATTAGGTGGCAATTTTATATTCAGAACCGTTTCGACGGGTCATGGAAAGCGGGAGATCGCTTCCTTGACGAAGTAATTCGAATTAAGACTGCCACTAAAGCCACCGTAGGAGACATGCTCACCCACGGTATTGTCGAGCTAATGACAGGCTCGGCACGTGAGTGGTACCAAGGATTGAAAGGCGTCAATTGGGACGACTTTTTAATGAGATTCGACCTGCGCTACGGCGAGACACCCGAAGAGGTGAGCCGAAAGATGCGAGGTCTTCGCCAGATGCCTGGTGAAACCATAATGGATTACGACATTCGCGCCAGATTGTTGTTCGAAAAGGCCCCGATGGAATTTCACGCCACGGGATTCAACCTTTTCTTTCTCGGCGGTTTGTCGGAATACTCGCAAAGGGTGCTACTTGAAGAAAGGGCACCGACAGGAGGTAGCTACGAGGAGATGAGCGCCTTCCTGTTTGAGAACACGATAGATATCGAGAAGAGATATTATTCCGCTTTACCAGAAGCGGAGAAAGCAGCGACCGCAAAACGTCTCAAGTTGAGTGCGGAAAGATATGGGGCGACAGATAAGATTATGCGCCCTACTGAATATCTTAGCGGTATAATGGAGCTGGCAGAAGCTAGCGTTGGTTTGCAAATAAAAAATAAACTGACATCCACGCTGCCTTCCAACCCTTTGGCCGCCCCTAAAAAGGCACCGACAGCGTCAGCCATGCAAGCGACACTGGAGGAGGTCAAGGAGGGGGAGGAAGCCGAACAAAATGTCGGAAAATCAGACGAAAAAGAAGAAAAAGACGATTATTCGACGGACGAAGAAATACGAAGCTATCGCGATACCTTATCAACGGGTTGCGATGAGGAAGGACCGCTAGTACATCTCATCCATCGAGATAGAGCGGTAGAAGAATTTCGCGCCAGGTTAAAACCAAATGCCGGTCGAATTCCGAAGTATTTTCGAAAAAATTACACGCCACCGTCGAAAGCAGACCCTGAAAAGAAAAAATCGACTGAAGCCCCAAGAGACAAATCAAATATTCGCTGTTTCAAGTGTAACCAACCGGGCCACTACTCCAATGAGTGCCCAAGAACAGCGAAAGAAGACGCTAACTTTGACGCGATAATGAAGCAGATGGCAGAGATTAAACTCGCCATGGCAAAAAACGAGTCAAAAAACGAGTCAGCGCAGGCGGCGAAGAAATAATTTCTCGACCGTCTGCGCCATTCATGAAGAAAAAGGGGTTTAACAAAGGGTTCGATAAGCCGCCACCAGTCAAAGAAATGGGTAGTGACATAGCTAACGCCCAAATTCAAGACAGGGCCAACAACGCTTTGCAGGTAATTACCGCAAACGCTGAGGCTGAGGCGGAAGAACCGAACCTACTGCTTGAAGAATTACCTCAAGTAGTCGAAGACACAGAAGAATTTCGTGTTTTCATGTGCAACGTGGCGGTCGAATACACCAACCGCCTATGTATGTTGCCCATGACAATAGAACGTGAAAAAATTATGGGACTACTAGACTCGGGAGCAGATCGCTCGTTCGTTTCCAAAGACATAGTAGCATCATTGGGTCTCACCGATAAGATAAAAGGCGTTAATAAAAATATACGTCTAAAAACCGCCAACGGAATGGCGCGTCCAAAAGGAGTTATATTATTGACCATGGAGTGGCTCGGAGGAGTAGAACAGCACCCTTTCCTGGTCCTGCCCACATGCGACAGAATTTTTCTGTTGGGCTTAGACCTCATGGCGTCAATGGAAATACAACCCAATCCAATAACGAAATCTTGGAATTATATCAGAAATGATAAGGAAAGACCCGCAATTGTCGTGCCACCAGCTCTTGTAAAAGAAGCGGCCGACAAGACACAGTGGGAGAAAGGCCTAAAGAAATTCGTTCAAGATTACGATTTTAAAGCATTCGTAACAGAATTGCAACGGGACAATGTAGTGGAAACGCTTGTCGCCGACGCCGCTTTAGAATTAAACGAAGCGGCAGCCCTACGAAGGGTCCTACTTAAATATGAGGGGATCCTGTCGAAAAAACCGGGCCGAACGAATAGGGCTATTCACGAAATTAAATTGACGGATAATAAACCTATACGAGTTGCGTATAAGGGAATGAACCCGCAAAAACGTGAAATAGTGCAAAAAATGTGCCAAGAAATGCTAGACAGTGGCATTGTCTCCGAGGCCCAGGGAGAATACGCGACGCGAGTTGTGCTCGTGATGCGCCCGGGCTCGGATCCACGCCTATGCATTGATTACCGCCCATTAAACGCGGTGACAGAGATAGATCCCATACAGATGCCGTCTGTCGAATCCATTTTGAGAGAGCTTAGCCCCTTTTCTTGGGTTACGACGATGGATCTGTCGAAGGGATACTGGCAGGTTGAGATGAGGCCAGAGGATAAGATAAAAACAGCATTTTACTCGCCAATTGGACGGTTGATGTTCAACGTCATGCCATTTGGTTTAGTGAATGCTCCCAGTACCTTTCAGAGGCTAATCGAAAGCGTATTGGGTGATATCCTGCATCAGTTTGTATGGGCATACCTAGATGACATAGTTATTGCCTCTAAAACATTCGAAGAGCACATTGAGCACATCGACCAAGTGCTCACCCGGCTGGCAAAAGCTGGGTTACACGTGCATCCGGGCAAGAGCAAGTTCTGTCGAAAGGAGCTTGCCTTCCTGGGTTATCGCATTGGAGTCAATGGTTTAGCTATTGGCCCCGAAAAAATCGATGCGATTAATCGTTTCCCACCACCCGAGGACGTTAAAGGTGTCCAACGGTTTATGGGAATGATAAACTTCTTCGGCAGGTTGCTACCGGGTCTAGCTGAAGTGGCAGCCCCAGTTACCGACCTCCTGAAGAATGAAAACGAATTTGTATGGTCAAATGAGTGCAACATCGCATTTAATGCGATAAAGAGGATGCTGACGGAAGTCGGCGTAATGCCTCTACCCGACCTAAACCGGCCGTTCATATTACATACGGACGCCAGCAGAGTTGGGTTGGGAGCCGCGTTGCTTCAAACACACGTGCGCGACGGAGTCAAACAAGACCTGCCGTGCATGTTTATAAGTCGCAAACTCCAAGGCGCTGAAAAAAATTACAACGCCACAGAGTTGGAGTGTTTGGCAGTTGTGTGGGCCATAAGGAAATTCAGAGATTATCTCGAATATACCAAATTTGTGGTCCACACAGATCATCAAGCGTTACAATGGCTGATGAAATTAAAGGAGCCAGCCGGTCGACTAGCCAGATGGCAGTTAGAACTGATGGCATGCGACTTGACCATTCAATACAAGCCCGGCAAATATAACGTCGTGGCTGACGCTCTGTCACGGGCACCAGTGTCAGATCCAATCGACGCTGACGATGATGGCGAGGATGACTCCCGCATCATTTATTGCCCTACGAGTTGTCACCGTTGGGATTTAAGGAAGATGAATGAAATTCCTACCGCGTCTCCGGCAGATGTAAAATTCTGTGGATTCTGGACGCGGTTATACCAACCAGCTGCTGACAATTACCCAAATGCAAAGAAGGAATTTAAGCTAGAGCGGAGAATAAATGACCCGCTTCTAAGCGCCTTCCACGCTCATGTCGGCAAGCAGATGCAAAGCAATCCCCCGACAAGGGAGGAAATAATTGTGCAACAAAAATTAGACAAAAAATGTCAGGACAGAGCTAGATTCGTACTGACAGGAAAATATCCGCCCAATCTGACCAGAAGGCAGAAGCGTCGTTATGCGCACGAATCCATAGATTACCTATTGGATGACGGCCTTTTAGTGAAACATCACCCAAATCACCAAGATGACTTGAGTGAATCAGACACCGCAGTAAAGGTAGTAATACCTGCTTCCTTAATCGGTCGCGTGCTGTGGTTGTTACACGGGCACCCGCTTGCGAGCCATGCGGGAGTAAGCAGAACACTCTATCGTGCTACACAGCTTTTTCACTGGACAGGGATGAAAAAAGATATTGCTCTTTTTGTCCACCAATGTCAGCGATGTCAAGCGTGCAAGCCGAGGAGAAAATCACCATTCGAAACTATTTTCTTAGGGCCTTACGCGCCTTTTGATTGTTTAAGCGTCGATGTGATGGGCCCAAAACCCGTTACGGGAAATAAAAATGCGTACATTATCGTAATAATGGACGTGGCGACTCGTTGGCCCGAGTTGTACGCCGTCGCTAGACCTTCAGCAGAGAAAATCGTTGAATGTATCTACGACGTGGCGTTACGTTACGGATTTCCACGTAAAATAATATCCGATAACGGACCCCAATTTATCTCGAAAATTTGGGGTAAGTTTTGTGAGAAATTCAGGATTGTGGCGTCACATACTTCGACCTACAATCCTAGAACAAATCCCGTTGAGCGACTCAACAGGGACATTAAATATGCACTAAGCATATTCACTGACATCCACAATAGGTGGGATGAATACTTGAGGGAGATCGCGTTCAGCATACGAACAACAGTCTCGAGGACGAGAGATTTTTCTCCGGCCTACCTCAACTTCGCCCGAGAGCTACGAGTGCCTTGGGACCCACGAGTGGCAGAGTCAGTAAATGTGGTGGACCCAGAGAAACCACATGAGTATGTGTATAAATTGGAGCAAACAATTTCAAACACATACAAACATATGATGGCGCACATTTTTAACATGCGCGACCGCATTTTACAAGATAAAAGCGGTGGGAAATTCGTGAATTTCGAGATCAATGATTTGGTGTGGAAAGATGCACACACCCTCTCAAATGCAGCGAGAGGGATCACCGCCAGCTTGGCCGACAAGAGAGATGGTCCGTATGTAATCATCGGCAAGCATGGCGGTAACGCGTATAAATTACGCAAGCTCGAGGACAACACCGAGCAAAAGTCGATCCAGGTACGAGAGTTAACTCCGTACATTCCGGAATTCCCGCAAGAAATGTGGGCCAAGGGCCAAGTCAAGTCTAAAACTGACGGCCAAATCGTCGATATGTTCGCTGGCGAGTCGGAACAAGCACCGCCAAGTGACAACGAGGAGTATTTCGACGCCCCTTCACCTCCGGTAAACGAGATAGTTGAATCCGTTCCGGATCCAATTTTGGTCGGGGGGGAAACAGGAGAAACTCCTGAAACAAACACAAAAAACACGGATAAAAAAGAAAACAATAATGAGGAGGTACAGACACAAAAAACAACAAAAAATATCGTACCTGCCTCGATCCGTAACCTGCGACCGCCGTCGTTGTTGAATTCGAGCGATCCGCCGAATTTACACACCGACCGCTCAGTCCCTCTCCCCGTTGGACAGAGCATTATGCAGGAATGTCGAGCCAATTTGACCGACATTTACAGGCCGAGCCGACCCCGACCCGGTTCCTCGGCCCTGTTCTTCGAGAGGCGAGACGAAGAAGCGCGACTCGCGAGAGAAGCCGCCAACCCGACTATCTCCGAGCTCTCAGCGTTTCGCTTCGTGATGGAAGACCCAAGAGTCTCCGCACCCGCCTTGCGAGGTGTGGATCAGGCCCAGCGATATTTCATCGAATGGGCAACGGCGATGATGAGTAAGCTCTCGCGTGCCTTCACTGCGGATTCAGAGCGATCGAATCCAGTGAATCGTCGCAGCCTACAGCTATCATTGACCAAGGTCATGATGCAGCTGCTAACCCCAGCACTCTTCGGAGAAGGGCGTCAGGCGATGGCCGCATGGTCTGTCGTGGACAGAGAGGGTGTACAGGTTCCCCGTGCACTCCTCGCAGAGTGGAGCTCCATTCTGCCCGACCCTGTGTTGACTCGGTACGAGCTAACCAGGGATGTGGTAAACCCCGAATTTGAGGGGTACAAGTTGCGAAGCACGGCGTTTCGTTACACCTCCGCCACCTGGACGGCGGCGCCTACCCAACAACTACGCGCCATGACCATCCAGACGGAAGAATCGGCAGAGGATGTGGAGATGATGATCTCGCCGACGAGCGGAGTTCCGATTCCGCCACCGATGCCTGCGGAGATATCCCCGCAAGGACCCGCCCTGTTCGAAGTGGCGGGTAGACCAAAGCGCTTGCTGTGCCGAACACCACCCGTCAAGTCCGTCGAGCGAACGAAGCCGACCCCGCCCGTGACTCCACCGGCCCAAGCGGCGACAACGACACAAGCCGTGATTCCCGCGGCCACCCAGAAGCCGCAGCCGGCACCGCCTCCACCAGATTATTACGGGCGAATCATCGAAGAATTTCCCCATCTTTCGATGACGACGGCGACCAGGAGGTTTATCCTCGCGCAGCGGGACAAAGGCAAATCGGTCTTCATCTGGCTTCACAACCAGATCCGGAAGACTAAAGACCTCATCTTCCACCAGAGGTTGCTGAGAGCCCACCGTGCGCCAGTGACGCCAGCGGAAGCCAATGCCATCCGGCATACGAACACCGGCTTCTCCGCCTACATCCCGAGCGTTTGGTTACACGAGAGGACGCGTGCCCCGCATGAGCCAGTTGACGGCCATGCATTATGCTTCATTACGGAGCATGAGGACCCCCGAGATCGGTCCTCGGCGCTAGTAGGCGATCTACCCGCGCCACCCGGCACTCAACCGCCCGTCCCTGGAGTGAGTTACGCCCAGGTGACGGACTCAGTGTCGGGTCCCTCAGGAAAGAAGTGATCGCTCAGCCCCACGGTCTGAGCTCGGAGGGGGAAGTGTTGTGACCCGACTGGACCGGGGTCAACGAAGAGTTTCTCTCGTGACCTCGTTTCGGGTGTAAGGGGAGCCGCAAGCGCGTCTCCCTTCCCTCAGTGCATTGACATCTAGTCAATGGACAGGCGTCTGCCCTGAGGGAGTGGGGATGGCTCGTCCACCCCACCATTGGGTGATTCTGGTCACCTGTCAACCCCGCTTTGTGCAAAGGAATGTGCCTTGCACTGAGCGGGCAGAACCAACACAACCATCAAACGAGAAACACACGTAAACCCGTCGTCCTACAAGATCAGGCCCAAGTAAAATATACTGGGATTGACCAAGGACAAAGGACAATTTACCGTGAGTACGTTTGGTCAGTGTCAAACTCCGCAGAGTAACCTGCGAGATAAGATTACCACACTATTTTAGCACACCAGCTAGAAATAGTAAAAACCACTCCAGTTTAGCGAGTTGTGCAGACAAACGGTCGCACAAGCCTAAACTGCAGTAAAACCACGACGAGCGTTCCCGCCGCTGTGTGACCGCCGGGAGCCAGAAGAGTCCGCCGCTGTGTGATCGCCGGACACCACACAAAAACCTAGACAACAGCCCGAAGTAAGCCTTTTAACTAAGCATTCACTCGCGCCCGACCAGCGTGAGCCCGAAGGACCAGCCAGAGACGAGCCGAGGACGCCATATTGCCACGCCGGCCCAAGACGACACCACGTTGCCACAACGAGGACGCCATCTTGGACACGACCGAGACAACAGACGACCTCGCCGATTCCAGCCAGCTTTCATCATACCTTTACCTTTCCATTTCCTTTCACCCATTCCGATTTACCTTTTACCTACCTTTCATATATATATATAAGATATATCTGTACATTGTCCCACAGAATAAATCTATATTATATTTTACCTTTTATATCTGTGTAATCATTTCTTTGGGTAAACCGCTTGAGACAAAGCGGTAGTGAGTTAGTCGAATTAAGTAATCAACCCACGAGTTAGCGACGGTTAGAGTTGAGCGCGACACCGTCAATCGCCAGACGAACGACCGTGTCGCGACGCAGGGGACGCTTGATACCGTTCTGCATTGCAAGGCGTATATTTTCTTTCGACGGCAATTGTGTGTTGCGACGGGAAGCCTAATCTTCATTTTATTTATAACAGCTAAATATTAACTTGGCGACAAGTTGATTAACCAAGTCAGAAGACTTAATTACGATCACGATTACATCAAAGACGCAAATGTAACTGATAAGTTGATGACAACTTATCCACAAAAATATCTAAATAAGAATTCACAACGATATGAATTAAATATAATTCATAAGCGGAATATTGATAAGTAAAATGAATACATTTACTTACACCAATATCCTCCCAAAGTTGTGGCGGTGCAGACAAAGTCAACCGCAATGCTCAGATCATTCGATTTATCGACGTGCGATAATTTACACAGCGAACCAAGGAAACCAGCGAAGCCATATCGGACTCCAGGACACAGCCATCCGGCTTAGATGACATCTGTAAACCAGGTCGAGCGATGGGGAAACTGCTCCCTTATCCCAGACACGTAATGATATTATTTTAGGACCAATTGGCCTATGCTTTGTATAGTTTAATAGTCAGTTAACTTGCCAAATGTTGGCATTAGTCTTATGTATAATTTAGCTCACTGCATATTGTTTGCCAACAATAAATTGTCTTGTATTTATCTCGTATTGTATTCACTGTTATTTATCGCGATCTCTTCCCGGTACCATTGTTAAATGGGAGTTGTGGTCGTCACCGTCACACGTGGAGGTCCCACCGAGATTAGGTTGCAATTAATTCGATTGAATTGTAAAAGTGAATTTTTTTGAGATAAATAAGGCTAAAAAAATTTGTAAATAAATTTTACAAATTGCAGTTTTAGAAAGTACATTCTGTTTTCTCGAAGAAAATGAATAATACAATTCTGGACGAAGGAATTGCAACCAGGAATTCTAAATCTATCACACGATGGTTGAGATAGATTTAATCGAAGTATTTAAAAAACTAAAGCTTCGGAGAATTTGATGGATATAAAACACAGAATAGTTATATTTTGATATTTACTTTATTTTTCCGTGAAAAAGTAAAAGTAAGACAAGTTTAAACATGTTTAACGAATCGCAAGACAAAGAAAACTTGCAGAATATGGAACTTCAAAGTAAAATCCAGTATTAAGGAGAAGATATAATAATTGGAAACAATTGACAAAGGTTGAAAGTGAATTTATTTTATTTTTATGAAATATATAATTTTGGGAATATTTACAAATAATCTCTCGAAGGAATTTTATTTTATCGGTAAAGACTAAAAGTCGAAAAGAACGGACTTAGTAGAGAACTGATGACGAAAATGATACGTTCGTTATACAATCAGTTGATAACGAACCAGCCAATCAGGAACTAGGTGATCTAAGGATCCCCAGCCCCTTGCTATTAAAGGAGAGCCAGATCAGATTGAGATCATTCGCTTCCAGACCAGACCAGCAGACGTGTTTCAGTAACCATCCTGACTGCGCCATCCGATTCTAGTTACGATTCGAAGTTTTCCACCGCTAAAATAGTAAAAAAGACCGATTCAATTATATTTTTATAAAATGGATCCAAACAATCTTCCTAACGAAGAAAAAGTGGCTGAAGAAAAGGCCGTAGAAGAAATAGTTAGCTTGGATTCAAGTTATGTAAAACTTTGTGACCAAACGGAAATGATTCCCGATGAACTCACACAGTTTTGTACGCATTACGAACTAGATAGAACTCAGTTCAAAACCATAATCGAAGCTTCTGAATTTGTGACGAAGCGGGCGTTACGTAACATACGTATTAATCCAACTCCGGAAAAACGAGCAGAACTTTCGAAGGAGAGTTCGGCGAACCATAATTCTGGAAAGGACCCAATCCCGTCGCCAAGAGATCTGTCTGAAGAAAACCGATCACGATCTAAAACTCCACAACGTAAGTTGGGGGATCAAGCAAGAATTAAAACTCCGTCGGTTCGTAACCAAGATATTCGAGAATTATTTCGAACATCAAGCAAGGAATCGCTTGATCAGTCCAGTTTAGGAAATAGAACTCCTCACTCCCGCAACGCCAGTTACCACAATACTCCAAGTATTTCGGAGGTAGGAGGATCCAATTTTTCAACTTTTCAACCTGAAAATGCTAAAAAGCAACCCAATCCACATATTTATACGGAGAATGGGACGAGACATTTTGCCAAACAAACCCCTAGAGGGCGAGGCAATAAATCCGCCATTCGACGGAAATTATCTCCACTACCATCTCCAGTCTTACCTCAAACTCGACAAGAACAATTGAGATTAGACGAAGTGGAAAAGGAACGAATTAGGCTGGAAGCAATTAATCAAAAACAGATTAACGACGAAAAGATTCGCCAAGATAAACTTGAAGGAGAAGTTGTCAATCAAAACGAAGTTCGTAAGTCGATAGACAAAAACGATAAAATTCTAATTAATCAATTACGGGCTCAATGGCGACAGGAACACGATGAAAAGTTCCAAAAGCAACAAGATCAATACAATAAGAAGTGGGCGGAAGTGAACAGAATTGAAGACAATCAACGCAAGCGGGAGAAAACCTTACAGGAAAGCATCCGGCTAAATCTCGCGGCGTCCACTCGGGCTAGCCATGGTAGTGAACCCCGAGACCAGACAAATCCGTCACGTGCATCTACCGATGACATTCCAAGCTCACATTTCTCGGCAGAAAGTTCTACAGAAACTAGACTTCCCTCTGACGGAACTAATATTTCATTTGACTATATTTTGAAAATGCAACAAAATATGGCCGCCCAATTCCAAAAACAATTGGATAGTCGAATAGATACATTCGTTCAAACTCAACAAACAACTGGGCCGCAACGATCTAATAATCCAGGACCCAGTAAAGTCTTTTTCAAAGGACAAGACCTTCCAGTTTTCGATGGAAAACAGGAGGATATAGATAAATTTTTATCAGTAGCTAAAACTGTAGCTATTTCAAAGGGATTAACTCTGGACGAAATGGTTAATCAAGGTATTCCCACCTATTTGTCCGGATTAGCCCAACAATGGTATGACGAGAATAAAACCAAGTTTACCAACTGGGAAACCTTCGTAGAATTATTTCGTGAAGAATTCGACATGATTCCAACTACTCGACTCCGAAATTTACGAAAAGTAATCCAAGGAGACGATGAACCTTTATATGAATTTCTAGTCAGATTCACTAAAGCCCAAGGATCGTATTCCGAAAGAGGAAATGTTGCCACACTTTTCGACAACCTGAATTGGACGAGTTACAATAGATTAATCGATCGAAATCTGTACAGGAGCGAGTCAGTAGACAAAATCTTTCAATTCGTACGAACGAATAGAGCACTCTTTGAACCCCAAAGAATCCGTACAGAGAATTCCAAGGAAATTGATAAAGTGGTATCTAACAACCAGAAGTATTCTAAAGATACCAAAAATATGAGACCTTCGGCTCGATCCACTCAAATGATGGAAATAGAGCCGGAAGAAGAAATAATGGAAGTCAATGAGTTGACAGAGAATAATGTATCAATGGATAATTTATTATGTGCCATGTCGGAAAATCAGACAGGGAAATGTTTTCATTGTAAACAACCAGGTCATTTCAAAAGAGAATGTCCTCTGCTTCCAAAGCGAAAATTTAGCAATAATTTCCCTGGAAATAATAATTCCAATAACAATAGCGCTAATCAGCAGCCGAACGAATTTAAGCGACCACGCCAAAATTGGGTAACTGCCGAAGCTATTGATCAAAAAATGGAAGAGTTAAAAACTGATATGAATAACAGTATGCAAACAACGATAAGTAAGACAGTGTCGGATTTATTTAGTAAATTCTTAGACCCGAAGAACGCTACTACGGCACCAATTACTGAAACCCCACCGGTTCCAAAAAACTAGTGGCGGGGGTCCTCGAGCCCCCTATTAATAATTCCGAAGGAATTTTACCACCAGACTTGGAACAAGCACTTTCCGAAACTTTGGATAATTTAACTATTCAAGATAAAGAAATTAAGCGTGCTCGTCCTAACCGGAAGACACGGAAAAGGAACTGGAATTATAAGTTTAAAATCGCGTCAAATACGCCCTTTTCGGCAGAGGAGACAGCAAACCCGTTCTTGAATTTTCACGACGACCTGTTTTCTCTAGATAAGGGGGACGAATCTTTAGCTAGATTGATACAAGATACATCCAACCTTAATATTCGTGATGAATCCACCAGTTCTAGTGGAGGAGTATTCGAGAATTTACAATCAATGATTGATAATTTGAATCCCGACTCCAAATCCTCCAGATTTGCGAGATTAAAATCTTACATTAACGAGAATCAGTTAAAACGAAAAGATGGCATCGAACGAATTAATAAATTGGGAAATCACATCGACGACCCCCGAATGAAAATTACAATAGGTGGACTCACCTACAATGCTTTGATGGACTCAGGAGCCACACAGTGTTTTATTGGGTTGCAATTACTAAGTAAAACTTGTGCATCTCCCGATTTCATACAAGATTGTCCAAAACACATGAGAGTTTGTGCAGTTGGAGTTACTCATATTCCACTAGGACAAATTACTTTGTGTGTACAATGGGCAGATGGAGCAGAATTCACACCAATAAATTTTATCATTTTGGATAATAATGTGTGTGGATTAATTATCGGACATAATTTTATGCGCCGAACCAAAATTAATTTAAATCCAGCACGAGCTGTATTTACTTGCGACAGCAAGTCCGACTGGACTGCACCCTACGAAACTGACGAGTTAAATTGTAATTTAGCTCGAGTACAAGTGTTGACTGACAACGCAACAGCCACACACACGCCAGATAATTGGGAAGAATTGCTGGTAAAGGATTGTGACTGTTCAGATGAGGAAAAAAGTAAATTACGCGAAGTAATTGCTAGTGTTAAGAACGTCTTTAGAGATAAAGTCGGATGTACTAACATAATAAAGCATAAGATCACCTTTAAAAAGGATGTAACGTGGAAAAAACAACCATTTCGAATGTATAACCCTGCTAAAATAGCCATTATGACTAAATTAGTAGAAGAATTAGAAGCGGATAATTTGATCGAAAGAGCTACTGGACCTTACATAAGTCATCCAGTGATCGTAGCCAAACCAAATGGTACTTATCGTTTATGTATCGATTATCGGTGGTTGAATGCAATCACCGAAATTAACGCCATACAAATGCCAAGTATTGATTTGTTACTCCACAATACAAATCAGGCAAAATATTTCACGTCTCTTGACCTTACCAAAGGTTATTATCAGGTCGAGATGGACGAGGAAGATAGACAGAAAACAGCCTTTTATACTCCGAAAGGCAATTACCAATTTGTCCGCATGCCTTTTGGTCTTTGCAATGCGCCGTGTACATTTCAGTTCTTAATGGAACGAGTGATGGGCGAAGCATTATACAAACACGCGTTAGTCTATTTGGACGACGTGATAATCTTCTCCACCACTTGGGAGAAACATCTTGAACATATCAAAGATGTGTTGGAAAGACTAGATAAGGCCAACTTATCAGTAAATAAGGAAAAATCAAAATTTGGAAAAACTACACTCAAATTTTTGGGTCATTTGATAACTCCAACCGGATTAGCACCTGACCCAGACAAGATAGTATCCGTTAGGAAATATCCAACTCCTAAGAATTCCAAGGATATTCAACGATTTCATGGCTTGTCAAATTTCTTCCGGAAATTTATTCCCGAACATGCAAAAATTGCTAGGCCTCTAACTAGCATGATGCATGATAAAGCAGTGTTCGAATGGGGAGAAGAACAAGAGAAAGCTTTTGAAACAATAAAAAATATTTTATGTGACGAAACACAGGTTTTGTTAATGCCAGATATGATGAAACCATTCGTAATCTTGACAGACGCATCGCATGATGGACTTGGTAGTGTGTTATGCCAAGATGTAGAATTCTTCGATGAAGGAAAAAGAGAAATGATCATGACTCCTAGACCCGTAGCTTATGCTAGTCGAGTCTTACGAGGGGCAGAAGTACGCTACTCAACACCCGAACTCGAGTGTTTAGCAGTAGTATGGGCAGTCGACAAATTCCGACCGTATATCGAATATACGACTTTTACTTTGGAATCAGACGCCGAAGCATTAAAATGGCTGATGGGAACACCAGAACCATCGGGACGATTTGGTCGTTGGGCAATTAAACTTCAATGTGGCGCCTTTAAGATTAAATATCGACGAGGTACCCAGAACCAAGTTGCCGACGCCTTCTCGAGAGCGCCTTTGGAGATCGAAGACATTCCAGAGAATGATTATTGTGAGCCAATCGAGATTACTCAATTCTGGCCGGAATGGGACGGAAATCGAGAAATTATTCGAAGGAATAATAGAGAAGATTGCCAATTTCTCACGAATGTGCAGCTTCATTTCGATTATTCCAAATTATTATACAATACTTTGGAAAAGGGGGAGAAGATGGATGAAGCTACAGAAGAAACACTATTTAGTGCTTTAACTGAAGTTTTAAAGGAAGTTCCACCGACTCGAGAAGAAATTATAAAAGCTCAACTAGCCGACAAAGAGTGTAGAATAATAATCGATCATCTGAAACGAGATGAAATCGAACAAAGAAAGTTTAAGAAAACTAAAGAATGGATGAAAGCAGTCCAAGGTTACCAATTAGATTTTCAAGAAGAAAATGGTAATGAAATGCTGATTTATTTCAAACCAACGTTTGAAGAGGAATTGAATGACTCTGGAAACGGATTTAAAGCTGTCATTCCACCGACATTAGTACGAAGAGTACTGTTTGCCTGTCACGGACATCCATTAAGTGGACATGCAGGGATGAGTAAGACGCTCGAACGAGCAAAACTTATATATTACTGGCCGAAGATGAATAAAGATACTCGCAATTACGTCCGAAGTTGTATTCATTGCCAGCAATACAAGCCCTGTCAACATAAAAAGCATAGAGCGAGTTACACTCCTCATAACATGTCTTACCCGTGGGAAGTAATCTGCATTGATTTAATGGGTCCCAAACCGACAGGAAGAAGCCAATACAGATTTGTATTAGTAATTATAGATCAATGTACTAAATGGGTAGAATTATTCCCTTTAAGTAAGGCATCTAGTGAATCTATTGTGAATAGGTTAGGAGAAGTGATTCATAGATGGGGATACCCAAAGAAAATTGTTAGTGATAACGGGAGCCAATTCATATCCACGATTTATGAAGAGTTTTGTAAAAAACACAACATCAGAATGGCTCATGTGAGTCCATATCACGCTCAGGCCAATCCTACGGAAAGGGCCAATAGAGACATCAAAATAATGCTGGCTCTTTATTCAGACATTCACTCCCATTGGCCGAGATTCTTAAACGAATTTGCATTTGCCTCGAGAACGGCTAAATCAGAAGCTACAGGCGCAACGCCATTCTTATTGAACACAGGAAGAAATGTACCTCTTCCCTTTGATCCTCGGATCATTCAACATGCAAATGCATTTGACAAGAATAACCCGGAAGAATACGTATATAATTTACTTGGAATTTTACGTCGAGCACATCAAGAGATGCATTTGCGTATTCAAGCAAATTATGAGAGACACGACAAGATTCACAGAAATAAATTTCACATTTGTGAATATACTGTCGGTGATTTGGTATGGAAAGCCACTCACATCCTTTCAAATAAAGAGAAAGGAATTACTAAAGGTTTCGCCGAGAAACGAGATGGACCGTGGGAAATTACGGAAGTTTTACCTGGAGGTGCTTATAAGTTGAGAAAATTAGTTGATGGATCAATAGAACCATCCATAAATACTGATGATCTCTCACCTTATATCCCATCTTACCCGATTGAGACTTGGACACTCGACCAAAAGAGTGGAAGAGTAGAGAATCACCCAAACCCTGATTGGATGAACGAAAGTTCAACCGTAAATAATTCAAGTGAATTAAATAATCAAGAATTAGGAAATAATTCTGCTAATATGGAATTAGATCCCGAAGAAGTTACAACACCCGCTTCAAAAGAAAGCGACATCGTAGTTAATAATCCAAAACATGATTATAACCTTAGGAAAAGGAAAAGAAGTTGTGAACTTTCACAACTGCAACCTCGTACGAAGCGAATTTCTACGACAGATCAAGAATGCACAACAGATTTTATACATCTGATTCAAGATCGCCGCTAGTGATAGCGTATTTTTTTAAATAAAAATTTAAAAAAGATAAAAAATCGGGTCACTTTTTGACCCACAAATTAGTCATGGTTAAATCATAAACCTATAGGAGAATAGGGTGAAAATACCCCGGGTAGAGAGTAGAGGATTTGTTCTCTCACAAGCTTCACACACATGTGCGAGTCAACTTTGACACCTGCGTCGATAGAAAAGTTCGTCGCGATTTCTTTCAAGAAAACCTCGAGATTCGTGGTAAGACTCATGTAGTACCAGTAAACCGCGAAAGGTGGAAATTGTGTACAACCGAGTCAAGTCGCCCGAACGAAGAAGGAAATCCCCACCAATGGAAGCTAAACGCCGCCGAAATTCGGAAGACGCTACACCTTCCTCTTGTACTGGCCAAGAGCGTCCAAAAAGAGAATACGTTAGATTTAACGATTCACCAGACCGAGACCGGGAAAAAAGGTCGTATTCCTCCTACCGAAGGTCCGACCAACCTAGGAATAGGTCAAATACCAGCGCATGGTCAGATCGCCAAAAGTTGGCAAATAAAGTTCGTCAGATCCAGAAAAGACGAGAACAGTGTAAACAAGATAAAGAGAACGGAAAACCACATGATGATATGGTACTCTCGAAGGACGAAGTGCCATGTCCTTTTTGTTCCGCCGTCGGGTGGGTCTCGGGATCGGGAACCGGAGGCCACCTGGCGCAATGTTCCAATTGCGAGGGCACAAAGAAGCGGCCCAAAGGCCAACCTTGGCGCCCCAGCTTTCTGCCGTTTGTGGTCATGGGAATTCACCCTCCCCCGGCCAGGTTGTGGGCAACTTGCCCGGAGTGTAAAATTGTCCTCTCCAGTGACGGAAGATCGCCGTACATCAGCCCGGAGTTCTTGAACGCCATAACCACTCCACTAGGAAGGGAAATGCAAGATCTGAGAATTCCGCCAGAAGCTCTAGAGAGTTCCCGAAAACCACAGAGTACGACAGTCATCGATAAAGGATGTCAAACGGTATCCAAGGAGAACGAAAAAGAAGCCGAAAATGAACTTCTTGTGGAACCCTTTTTCCCTCCACCAGGAGCGAAAATAGCGCATCTATTCGAATACGAGGTGAGCTACTATTTTCCGACGCTTTTTAGAATTGCCGAGAAAATCACGGAACAAATGCGCTCAGACTCTACCGATCCCTCGAATATCAATTATGCTGTCCATGTGATGAAATTGATATTTAACGCCAATCGAGGCGAATCTTTTGCTGTGCTGGAGCACATATGGACACTGTTAATTGACAGAGTCAACACCGACGGAAAAGGATTAATAAACCCTTCATGGTTCTACGGACTCCCCTGCATTGCGGAGATATACGACGCTTCGAAGAAGGCTATTGAAGAAAGTTATGAGTTAGTTGAGAAGACTCCAGAATATGAACCAAGGTCTCCGGAGTACGCGCCGAAATCTCCACCCGCAGAAGATATAGGTGAAGAACCCAATTTCGTCATCGACCGAAGACCAGCGGAATTTCTTCCCCTAGAAAAGTCCGAAGTCGGTGAGTCCAGTGAGACTCTTAAGAAAGAGAGTGAAGGATCGGAGTCTGATGGAGAAGAAGTCAAGTGACTCGCGGAGTTAATTTTCGAATTTAATAGAATTTAAGGAAAAAATGTTAGAATTAACGAAAAACTCAAAAGTATTCTGTTTAGTATTTAATAAGCGGTTGTGAAATGCAAAAGTCATGTTATTTTTAAAAAAAAGGAAAATCGAGAGATAATCCTATAAATCAAAAGAAATCTTTTAATAATTGTTAAGCTAAAAAGAAATAATTTACCAAAAAATTATGTTAAGATTCCCGTTATTTGAAATAATAATTGTGTGAAGAAATGAGGCTAAGTGTTGTAAAGTTCCAAGTTTGTTTTATTGTAACCAAATAATATTTTATTCTTGATAATTCATTAAAAAAGAATTGTTGCGCACATCAGAAATATGAAATTTATTTTGAGTCACCCGCATACGCACTCAGCTGTTCGGGATGAAAAAAGTCCTGTTTTGAGATATTAATAAAATCATTTCGCAAGAATAACATAAACTTATGAATAAAATTTATAAGTTGAGTAATTAAGGGGGATGTATGACGGTTTATAAGTGCTATTTATTAATAACACGGCCGAATTTTAAGTGTTTTTTGCGAAACCCGCATTTGTCAATGCTCCGAGTCGCCACTAGATGGCGCGATTATAATTCAGCGGTAAATTCGAATTGCGAGTTAAGAAAACTGGTAAATAAATATAAGAATATATTTATTTGTATGAAACGACACTTTATTAGGATTAATATAAATATATATTAATAATTATTGTTCACACTAAGTGATGGGAATCTCTAGTTCAGCAGAAATGGAGATTTGATAATCCATCGATCAACCGATCGATGTGATTGGTGGATCCATTTCCGGTCCTGGGTATCCAGTTCCGGTTGTGGTGTGAATTAGCATATTGCTCCTCCGTATCCACTTCCGGCGATACGGGATTGGAGGGATTCGTGGAACCCATGTTCCAATTGGTTGATTGGATTAATCTCTAATCCAGTCAGGTTATATAAACCCAAACAACCGGCCATCCGGCAGCTCTGTTTGATTATTTTCTGTTTGGTATTGTTACTTAAGAAATATGATTCGTTGTTCACGTAAAAAAACCTTTTGGTTCTTTGTTGATTTATTCACAAAGAACCGTTGCATGATTCTACAGAATCATGCCACCGCCGGCAATTGAAGTCGAAGTGCTGGGATCATTATGTTGCATAAATGTTACAGTTTACGGTTGCGACGCCGAAGGAGAACCCGCCGTTGTGCAATTCAGTATCCTCCGGACAGGACCATGTGGTCTTTCTCGGTATGAACGTATTCCGTTACCGCAAGTAGCATCGTTGCTGTTGAGAATTAGTTCCTTCACCGGATGGTGCCAAAGCAGTCTGTTTTACAGTAACCACGAGTAGCACCAAGTGTTTGGCAAGCTGATTCTCATGGTATTCGATGCCAAAGTAGTCGGTCTATTATTAGTACCGCGAGAGATTATACTGCTGTGCGGAGCCGCGAGCTATCGACTCCTGTGTACGTGATACCGTCAATCGCCAGACGAACGACCGTGTCGCGACGCAGGGGACGCTTGATACCGTTCTGCATTGCAAGGCGTATATTTTCTTTCGACGGCAATTGTGTGTTGCGACGGGAAGCCTAATCTTCATTTTATTTATAACAGCTAAATATTAACTTGGCGACAAGTTGATTAACCAAGTCAGAAGACTTAATTACGATCACGATTACATCAAAGACGCAAATGTAACTGATAAGTTGATGACAACTTATCCACAAAAATATCTAAATAAGAATTCACAACGATATGAATTAAATATAATTCATAAGCGGAATATTGATAAGTAAAATGAATACATTTACTTACACCAATATCCTCCCAAAGTTGTGGCGGTGCAGACAAAGTCAACCGCAATGCTCAGATCATTCGATTTATCGACGTGCGATAATTTACACAGCGAACCAAGGAAACCAGCGAAGCCATATCGGACTCCAGGACACAGCCATCCGGCTTAGATGACATCTGTAAACCAGGTCGAGCGATGGGGAAACTGCTCCCTTATCCCAGACACGTAATGATATTATTTTAGGACCAATTGGCCTATGCTTTGTATAGTTTAATAGTCAGTTAACTTGCCAAATGTTGGCATTAGTCTTATGTATAATTTAGCTCACTGCATATTGTTTGCCAACAATAAATTGTCTTGTATTTATCTCGTATTGTATTCACTGTTATTTATCGCGATCTCTTCCCGGTACCATTGTTAAATGGGAGTTGTGGTCGTCACCGTCACAATGACCATGCGCTAAAGTACTTATTCCATCACTTAATATATATCTCTTGTCATCACCAGCAGACAATGCAATTTTCTTCTGTGTTATTGTGTATAACTCATGATCAAAAGAACGAATTTGATTTGATAAACATGCATTTTCAACTTTGTCAAATAGGCATTTTTTATAGTCACGGTGGCGTAATTTGTTCCGCACACTGCGAGGTACACCTTTTGCCGTTTTTTTCTCTTGATCATTCGTTTTTATTGAATACATTTTGCAACGAAGTCCAAGAAATTCTTGTATACATTTCCCGGACATTTCGTCTTTAAATTTACCAATCACTTTTTTATTCTTTGTGCAATATAAGGAGTGGGTAGATGGATAATCCGAGGTGTCAAATAAATCCAAATCTCTTTTCATATCTTTATAAATATCATCGGTTTCTATACTGTAAGCTAAACTATCCGTATCAGTAAAAAGTAATTTAGCTTTGTTGCCATATAATTCTTTAATATATTTATAATGAAAATCATACATGAGAACTTTGCTTAATTCTAGAATGCAAAAGCCAATATAAATGGGTCTATTTAATAATATGTTCTTTTTCTTTAAATTTACACCGACGAGATCTTCATTGAAAATTTTGAATTCGTGAAAAGTGGGCGATTTTAATAATTTCGTGACACGCTCGGGATTTTGCACCAACCTCACATCAACACGTTTCCTGACAGATTCAAGAGACTTCCCAAAAACAGAATTATTCATAAGTTTAAAGAAATCCTTTTGAAAATTGTTAGTTGCATTTTTTCGTAATTCTGTGTTTAAACCAATATATTTTGAAAGCCAATCGGATTGTTCAAATTCGAGAATTTTATGAATTTTAGTCGCTTTCATTCCCAATGACAAATACAATTTGAGGTTTTGATAGTGGATTATATATTTTGATTTGTTAGTAAGGTTAGGGACTAATTTGGGGGATGGATGATGTTTTTGTCCAAGTTGGTTAAGGTGATCTAGGCTGTAAGGTGATAACATTTCTTCTGTTACCGTCAGCCGTTCAGGAGCAAGAGGATAATCATTATGGGAATCATGCAGTTCTTTCGGATATTCTAAATCTATCTCTAAAATATATCCCTTTGTGCTGGTATCACTAATGCTGAACACATCAAAATCATCGGTGGGCGGTATCCATTTGAAATTATGAGTTGGTAAATATTTATTCATCGCCCAGCCATATAAGTTAATCGCATCGAGATAGATGATGTGATTGGATGGAAGGTTCTTATTATAATCATCTATATCTTTATGATTGGCTTTAGCAAATCTGTGACTAATCATGCTGATACCGCCGCGAATACCAGATTCAATAAAGACATGCATTAGCGGATCTGTTAAAAGTTCTAATTTTACATCTGTTAGTTTCAGACATGCTCCCCACGAGAGACCGGGTGTTGTAAAATAATTACAACAGTCCAATTTATATGTCTCTAGACAAATTGAGCGAAAATTTTCAAATACGTCAGCAAGTAGCAAAACGTCACACAATACGTACAGGTCCTGGTATTGACCGAGATTTTGAATATTGAATTTTTCCCAAACATTATTTGCATGCACATAGTCAGCTGTAGATATACATTGTTCACTTAAAGTACTGTAAAATGCGGCCATTGGAGGGAGCTTGGATTCATTAAATTTTTCCCAAGAGGAAAAATACCTTTCCGTAATAACAATCCAATTTGATCAGGATTGAAATGTTGTTTCATTATTTGGAATTGGTTTGGATCACTTTTGAATAAATTAGCAACCAATGATTCCAAAGATGCATTCATAAATTGCAGACTATCAAGAAATCGAAGATTTCCGAGTGAAAATGTTATATATCGTTGCATGTTGGTAGGAATACAACTTATTTCACGATCCTTAAACTTTCCAATTCCCTGCATTAATAAATGCGAGTCATAATTTTTCAGATTATGAAATACGACGGGAATTTGATTTGATGTTTTGCAATACATTAAATTACAAAAGTTATGTGCAGGACCTCGGAACTTGCCGGTCGCATGGTCGTGATCTCTAATTTTCTTTTCATTATGTGAAAATGATTTCTTACAAATATGACACTTTGTTGCATTTTTCATAATTAATTTATCACTGTCTGTTAAATTCATTGGAACGTTAATAGCTGTAAGCTTTTGCAATTCTTCTTCCAATTTAGTGATAGAGTCCAGAAAGTGATCAACTGCATTTTCACCCCGATAAATAGAGGGTGATTGGTGCAATTTGCCTTCCACATTAATCACAGCAAAAGCATACCCAGATGGAACATGCTTATTTAGCTTTTGGACTTTGCTTGTGTCATTAATTTCCGAATTTTTTACAAGCAGCGATTCAAAATCTGCATAAATAACAAAAGGTACTTTGAATTGTTTATGGAAATCATTAAACTGCATCCATTTTGTTTTTTCAGTGGGGTATGTAACTTTTTGTAATCCATAAGTCGAACAGTACTCTAAGTGATCTTGTAATATCCGTTCTGAAGAACATCTATGTAAACAATATTTACAATAGTGGGCTTGGGGATTGTGTTTAGTTAATGAAGATAATAATCTATTTAAATTTTTAATCCAGCAATAATGTTGGGTTTCATCATTAGCAAAAAGCAACAAATTAATATGAGTTTCATGTTGCAATTTGCTAATATAAAGTGGAAAGATCTCTTTTTCATATCCAAAGACATGCACACTAATAGAATTCATACTTTCAAACTTTGGGATTTGTTGAATTGTCATTGGAAATGAAAGCCCGGTTAATTTTAAGGAATTTTTATACTTACAATAGTTTGAAATTCGTTGTGGATTAGTGGGTGATGGATGCAGCGCAGCCAACACACTCCAGATAAAGCACAAAGAATCATCATTTTGCACATTAATTATAGCCTTTTTATCAGCTAAAAATTTAGGTAGCGGGATATAACTTCTGCCGGCCAGTGGTCGATATTTACCAATATTGACGTCAAGTTGAATCACTGCTTCGAAATTCCAACCGCTACCTTCTCTTTGGAACTCAGCGCAGGACCTTTTTATTTTTTCATATGCTTCCATGAGTTGTGTTTCCAGATCTGTTTCCACGAGTGCAGTGTTGCATACACTCCGAAAACACGCCACAGTTTCCGAATCTCCACTCTGCGCTGTCCGAGTAAAATGAATCTTGACTGCAATGTAGTACTTTATCGCATTCTTTTTTATAAGTTGGAAGTTCAAGATCCGTTTCACTCGATCATGGTGTTGAAGAAAAAAATGATTCAGATCTCCTGAATTTCTTCCCGAAATTTTGTATCTGTTTACATTTCCACTTAAAGCTTCGACACAAGGATCATCACAGGAAAGTGCACGAGGAAGAGGAACAGCAGGAGGTGAAGGTTCATTGTGCGTACGCAAGTGCATAACTAAATATTTCTTGTTTGAAAAATTCTTCTTGCAAACATTGCATGGGAATGTTTCATTGTTTTGATTGTGAGAGTTTTTTAAATGACGTAACATGGTATCATTCCGCTGAAAAACCTTTGAGCAGATGGGACAAGAGAAACCGCCTTTTTCAATGCTATGAGAATGTTTGATATGTCTATTCAATGTTGATTTACATGTATATATTTTGCCACAACTTTCACATCTAAGTACTTGCCGTCCATGTCCAATTTGCAGCACTGGTAACTGACTTGATGATGGAGGAATGTTAATTCTGCTTGATCCTGCCTGATTAAAGTTTGGTTGGTAATTAATCATAAGATCAGGAGGTGGAATTTTACTTGTCATGTTTGGTGATTGAATGTTCATTTGATTTGGCTGGTGAATGAATACAGGAGCAAGTGCATCAATGATCGGAGTTGCTGATTGATTGAGCATTTGACATTGTTGTGGTTGGATTAAATTTGAACACAAATAATCATAATGATGTGTAGAAAACTCACATGGTGATGATGAAAAACTGTTTTCATTGGATGATTCTGCAGGAAGTGGTAGTGGCGCATTGTTGCAAGATACCAGTTGAGTGTTAATGGAAGAATGTTCATAAACCCATGGGTCATTATAAAGAATGTTTTCTTCATCAATCAGCAGTGGTTCGGGGGTATTCAGTTGTGGATACAGCGCATCTTCAATTTCCATAAACAGATCTTCCATCTGTGAATTACTATGGTTCCATTCCATAATGCAGTCTTTACCTTGTGCTTGCAAGAAGTGAAGTGAAAATGGTAGGAAACGGCAAGTATTTATACACAGCTATAACTCCTCCCCTTTGCTCCACTCACATTCCTGTTTTAACCACACTCCCTCTCCAATTCACCCTCCTTGTGCTGCACTACCGTGGGAACTGGTTCCCCTCCTCAATTCCCCTCTCCCCTTGCTGTACTGCTGCTGTGGGAACTGTTTCCCCTCCCCCACACCCCCCTGCCCCTTGCTGTACCACCGTGAGAACTGTTTCCCCTCCCCAATTCTCCCCTCCCCATGCTGTGAGAACTTGTCCAAACTTGTCCAAACAGGTTTGAACTTGTCAGAACTTGTCCAAACAGGTTAGAAATGAAGAAAAGTAAAAAGCTTATTACTTATAACCAATATTAAAAAGATATAAGTTAGAAAATGTTCTCAGTTAATCAAATGTGATAAAATTCAGTAAACTTCTTAGAATTTAAACCTAAATATGATAAATTTCAACCAAAAAAATGATATAAACCATAATATGTTCACTAATTTTAACCAATATATGATAAAAATCGTGATATTTTAACTAATTTCATCCAAAAAGTGATAAAAATTGTGATATTTTAACTAAAATCAACCAAAAAGTGATAAAAATCATAATATTTCAACTCATTTCAATCAAAGTTTGATAAAAATCATAATATTTCAACTAATTTCATCCAAAATGTGATATAATTTGTACAAATACCAGGGAAAAGCAGATAAAAATGTTTTAAACTCACTTTCCATCACTGGTGTTGATATATGGCAATAGACACAACACATGTCCACTTCACCCTCCCCTGCACTTCATCTTCCCCCTGCACTTCACCCTCCCCTTTGCTATACCACTGTGAGAACTCTTTTGATAGAGTATACATTCATTGAAGATAGATATAAGATCAGAAAGAACTGTAACTCACTGATTGCATGCACATTTGATCAAAAATACCAACTCTTTCTTCACCAAATCAAAAAAACTTTTAAAAAAGTTTTAAAAAAATAATTTTTGATCTAAAAGTTGTTTACATTTCTGAAATCAGCATTAAATTCTACATCAGAAACATATTTTAATGCACAAAATGGGTTTTAATTTCTCTTTCAATCACTGATGTTGCAGGAATGTTATGAAAATAGCTTCACCCCAATGTCCACTTCACACTCCCCCTCCACTGCACCCTCCCCCTAGCTGCTCCGGCCGTGGGAACTATTTCAGTAGCAGTGACATTCCTTGAGGATAAGGGATAAAAGTAGACTCTGAGAAACTGACTTATTGCATGCACATTTCATCAAAAATATCAACTTTTTCTTAATCACATGATGATGTAACCTGGTGGTATAGATTGGAACTAATTATTTCATTTTTCCACATACATATATGCATATAATCAAATTAAAAATCAATAAATAAAAAAAAATTATAAAAAAAAAAATTAAAAAAATTAATTAAAATTAAAAAAAAATTACACCTCCCCCACCCACTTCCACCTCACCACCCTCCCCCTCCCCAAAACCACTACCACTGGGCCAGACCGCCCAACAACCCACTACTCAGGTTACTGTCATGGCGGACGAGACGAAGCCCGCAGCTGCGGCGACAGTGGGCGTGGCAAGTTTCGTGCAAACAACCGGTATTCCTCCGTTTGACGTGCACGGTGAGA
Source organism: Strigamia acuminata (assembly GCA_949358305.1). Lineage (NCBI taxonomy): Eukaryota > Metazoa > Arthropoda > Chilopoda > Geophilomorpha > Linotaeniidae > Strigamia > Strigamia acuminata. The sequence continues at coordinate 31,436,420 of OX442314.1, read as the reverse complement.
CGACGACGCAGTCACAACGGTGGAAAAGATGGGTGAGCAGGTTGGAGATGTATTTAATAGCGGCGGGAATTACGGACAATAACAGAAAAATGGCGACTTTATTACACCAAGCAGGGGAGGAAGTGTTCACAGTGTACGAGACCTTGACAATTGCGGTAAAGGATTATAAGTCGGTAAAAGATGCTTTAACAACCTATTTTATTCCAACTAAAAATATGGAATTTTGTGTGTATACTTTCCGTGTGTCTCGGCAAGAGACGAATGAGACTTTAGATAAATATCAGATGCGCCTACGACACCTGGCGGTGGGATGCGAGTTCCACAACGATGACAGAGAGATCAAATCGCAGCTTATTTTGGGCACAAGTATGAATCGCCTACGTCGACAAGGATTACGCGACGATACTTTGACGCTAAAGCAGCTTTTGGATTTGGGCCGTGGCTACGAAGCCTCGGAATGGCAAGCAAGGCAAATGGAGGGAGGTGATAAAGAGACACCAGTCGAGGTAAATTTAGTGCGTAAAATGGAAGATACCCGCAAAAGGACAAATAGTGGTATGGAGAATCGGCGGAGCGAATTTACGACGGGCGGGTCTCGAAGTGGATCGGTGGGAACGGCAGGAAGACGTTGCTTTAATTGCGGAAGAAGTTGGCCACACCCGAGCACACAGGACTGCCCGGCGAGGGGCGTCGCGTGTAGAGGATGCGGGAAAACTGGGCATTTCGTGCGGTTTTGTCGTGCGAAACGAACGGAGTCGGCGGAGGGCAAGCAGAAGGTGAATATGGTGAATTATGAACGAGAGAGAGAATGGGATGATGATGAAGGGGATTTATTCACGATTGGACTATGTATGGATGGAAACACGAGGAAGAATAACATGCCCGAAGTGCGGTTGACGGTGGGAAAGGAAAGTAACAAGGTGAAGTTTATCGTCGATTCGGGGACGTCGGTAAACATTTTGGGGAGAGAGATTTTCACGAATATGACATTTAAACCGACATTACAAGTGAGTCGGGCCAAATTGTTCACATATGGGTCGTCGGAGCCCCTGCCGTTGTTGGGGCGAGTGGAGTTGGTATTACGATGGGAAGGGAAAAGTGTTACGACGACGGCTTATGTTGTTGACCGCCCGGGGGACTCGTTATTAAATTATGAAACAGCTAAGAGATTAGAGATAGTGAAAGTAGTGAATAGTGTCCAACAAACGACGCTAGAAGAGGAGATTAAGAAGCAATATCCGAAGCTCTTTCGGGGCGTAGGTAAGCTGAAGGACTATCAGATACATCTGCACGTGGATGAGAGCGTGGCGCCGGTGGCGCAGAGATATCCCCCTATTCCGTTCCATTTAAGGAAAAAGGTGGAGAAGGAGTTGGAAAGATTGTTACAAATGGACGTGATTGAGCGAATTGATGAGGGGATGGGCCCGACGCCATGGGTGTCGCCGATCCATTGTGTGGATAAGCCAAGGGACCCCGACCCCGACGCCATTCGCCTGTGTGTGGATGCGCGGGAGGTTATTAGAGCCATCAAACAGGTGAGACATACGTCACCAAGACTGGAGGATGTGATTGCAGTAGCGGAAGGAGCAGTGCTATTTTCAAAATTGGACTTGAACCACGGTTTTAACCAAGTGGAACTTGACGGGGAGTCGCGCAAATACACAGTGTTTGCAACTCATGTAGGACTATTTCGGTTCAAACGGCTGCTGTTTGGCATCAATTCAGCGTCAGAACTGTTCCAGGACACGATTCGACAAGTGATCGAAGGTTTGCCTAATTGCATAAATATTGTAGATGACATTTTCGTTGTAGGAAAGACAGGGGAGGCACATGACGCAGCGATGCACGCAGTGTTGAGACGATTGGAGGAGAAGGGCTTAACGCTAAACGAAGAAAAGTGTGAACTGCGCCGCGATAGAATTGTTTTCTTCGGCCACGTATTTTCAGCGAGGGGTATCTCTATAGACCCGCGTAAGGTGGAGGCGGTAGAGAGAATGGAACCCCCGAAGTCAGTTGCTGAGGTGAAAAGCCTGTTAGGAATGGTCATCTACTGTGCGCGATTTGTCAGAAACATGGCTGATATGTTGAAGCCATTGCGAGACTTGGCAAAGAAGGCCAACGCAGCGTTTGTTTGGGGAAAAGATCAACAGACGGCGTGGGCGGCAATTAAAGGACAATTAGGAAATAAGAGTGTATTGGCATACTACGACCCAACGGCCAGGATCCATCTGACGGTCGATGCGGGCCCGAACGGGCTGGGAGCGATTTTAGCCCAGATTAAGGGGGCAGATATGGAACCGCGGGTCGTGGCCTACGCAAGTCGCACATTAACAGAAGTGGAGAAAAGATATTCTCAAATCGAACGAGAGACTTTAGCGGCCGTGTGGGCCATCGAACATTTCTATTTATATTTATACGGAATAACTTTTGTGCTTTTTACAGATCATAAGCCTCTCATTAGCATCTTTGGGAATCGGAAGTCGCGACCGTCCGCGAGAATAGAACGTCTCTGCTTGCGCATACAACAGTACGTGTTTGAAGTTAAATACACCAAAGGGGCTTCGAATCCAAGCGACTATATGTCGCGGCATTCGGGTGCGGAGAAGGGATGCGGTGTAACAATGACACGAGCGGTCGAGCGTTACGTCAATTTCGTTGTGAGAACGCGCATGCCGAGTTCGTTGACGCGGGAACAGATCGCGAAGGCAACGGCGGAGGACAAGGAATTGCAGTTGTTAAGGACGACGTTACAGTGCACGGGAGGCGAACGAGACAGGTTGTGGAAACAGGAGGGTTTAAAACCTTTTAGACTTTTGCAGGACGAATTAACGAGTTCGGTGGACGGAATCGTTTTGCGTGGAGACCGGATTGTTATCCCGGAACAACTAAGAGATGCAGTGATAACCCTGGCGCACCGGGGGCACCAGGGAATCGTGAAAACGAAGGTGCTGTTACGACAAAAAGTATGGTTTCCCGGGTTAGATGCGCGAGTCGAGCGAGCGGTGGCGGGGTGCCTGCCGTGCCAGGCTTGTGTGCCGATACGAACGAGGACGCCATTGGTTATGACGGAGCTTCCAGATAGGCCGTGGCAGCGACTCGCCGTAGATTTCCTGGGCCCATTCCCAGATGGGAAGATCTTATGTGTATTAATCGACGAATATTCTCGATTTCCATTCGTCGATGGAGTCGCGTCGACGGGAGCCCGGGGAGTGATTAATTTGATGAAGAAGCGATTTTCTGAACTGGGCATCCCAGAAGTTATTAAATCAGATAACGGCCCGCCATTTGCATCAGGCGAATTCGCCGAGTTCTTGAAAGACATGGGAATACGGCATCAGCGGGTGACGCCGCTATGGCCAGAGGCCAACGGCGAAGCCGAACGCTTTATGAGGACTTTAAATAAGGCGATCCTGGCGGCCGTGACGGAGGGTAAGAAATGGCACGAAGAAATTTGTGAATTCTTACTCAATTATAGGGCAACGCCGCACACAACAACGGGTGTTCCGCCGGCAGAACTGCTATTCAGCCGACCGATAAAGACGAGGTTGCCACAAATTTTCGCATTACAGGAGGATAAGTTAGTGAGAAAAAGGGACGAAGAGAAAAAGACCGAAATGAAAAGACTGGCGGACGAAAAGAGACAAGTTAAGGAGCATGGACTGACAGTGGGAGATTTGGTTTTGGTTAAGAGAAGGAAAACGAATAAACTAATATCCCCGTATGACCCAGTACCATTTAAGATAGTTTCGATTGTGGGTTCCCAGATTAGAGCGTGCAGAGGCTCACAGAACATCGTACGGAACTCCTCGTTCTTCAAAAAGTTGCAGGGTAAAGAGAGGGAGAAAGAGGGTCGAGAATTTGAGGAGGAGCGGAGAGAGGACTGTGCAGAGGAAGAGAGAGGGGAGACGCAGGAGGAGGTGAGGAGGGAGGTGGCACCTCAGGTGGAGCCGATTCCAGCGCTCCAAACGGAAATGTTGGCGATCCCGGAGGAGGAGCTGGGTCTACAAAGAGAGCGGATGCCCCACGTCGAGCCGGTGCTCCAGGATGAACCACCACAACACGCTGAATTACCGATAAATCTGAGGCGATCGTCGAGGACGACGCAGGGCAAGCCACCTGCCCGGTACGGGGACTTTGTGCCAACGAAGGTGAAACGGGGAAGAAATAAGAAGAAATGGTGAAGGAACAATTTGGTGAAAATAGTGACTTTATTGTGAAATTTAGTATTTGATGTGATAATGTTTTGTGCTCGAATTGTAAATTAATATTGTACATTCTTTTTATTCTAATTTATTACAGTTGTATTGGGGGGAGGGATGTAGTGTTGTAATAGGCCACTAGATGGCGTTAGTGATCAAGGCCGATGACAAGGCCGTTTAGAGAATTAAAGAGCACTTGCTAGCGAGCATTAGAATGGAGCGCATGTCAGTCATTTCACAGAATATCACAGTGAGAAGGAGATGTAACTCCACACAAAACTCGGGTTCCTTGCGCAGACTAGTTGGTATGCGCATGCGCAACAAGTGCATTGCATGATGGGATACTTGACTGTCATTTTGCACACAACCTAGTAACTAAATAACTGATTTTCATTGATTTTAAGTCGATTTTTATTGGTTTTGGATCAATTTTTATTGGTTTTATCGATTTTTATTAGTTTAATGTCACTTTTTATTGGTTTTGTATCGATTTTTATGGGTTTTATCAATTTATATTGTTTTTTTTGTTGATTTTTATTTCTTTTAGTTGCGTTGAGTCGATTGTTTATTGATTTTATCGATTTTTATTAGTTTAATGTCACTTTTTATTGGTTTTGTATCGATTTTTATGGGTTTTATCAATTTATGTTGTTTTCTTTTGTTGATTTTTTTTCTTTTAGTTGCGTTGAGTCGATTGTTTATTGAATTTATCGATTTTTATTAGTTTAATGTCACTTGTTATTGGTTTTGTATCGATTTTTATGGGTTTTATCAATTTATATTGTTTTTTTTGTTGATTTTTATTTCTTTTAGTTGCGTTGAGTCGATTGTTTATTGATTTTAGTTGATTACTTATCGATTTTATTGATTTCTACTTGATTATCTATTGATTTTATTGATTTCTACTTGATTATCTAATTACTAAAATCATTAAAATCAAGAAAAATTCAATCAAAAATCAATAAAATTGATAAAAAATCAACTAAAAATCAATAAAATCGGTTAGTAATCAACTAAAAATCAATAAAATCGATAAGTAATCAACTAAAATCAAGAAAAAAATCAACTGAAAGCAACTAAAAGAAATAAAAATCGACAAAAAAAAAACAATAAAAATTGAGAACACCAATAAAAATCGGTAAAACCAATAAAAATCGGTAAAACCAATAAAAATCGATACAAAACCAATAACAATCGACATAAAACTAATAAAA